>CAOKZL010001308.1:0-372745 GCA_948472985.1 Iguana delicatissima
TCTGCACGCACACACACACACACACACACACTCTGCCCCCCTGCTGTCTCTCTAATTAACAGGGACTGGACAACAGCTGCCCATAGCCTGTAGGCCTGAAAGCTATCAGCACAAAGACAGAAGCCAGGCCGGGACTGTGCAGGACCAGGCGGCAGGGAAGCACATTAACTGAGCTGCTGATGCATGCAACAGATTCAGCACAAGAGGAGCAACAGGACAGGCAATGGCAAACACGGGAATCAGCACCAGTGGGGCTGAAAACCACCAGAAGCCTTGGAGAGATCTAGCTGTGGTGGCAAACCCGCCAGGCTACCTGCTGTCCCTGGGAGACGGAGCAGGAACAGGACTCCTGCCCATACCCTGCAGAAAACCCGCAGCAGCCACAACTGGAAGCCCCAGTAAAAACAGGAGTTGGTAGCTGACCTTACTGGGGGGGGACTCCCCTTCGGCAAGGTTGCCTTATCCATTTAGGCATAAGTGCCTAGAGCCTGCAAAAAATTTAGGGCCTCGAAACAGGACTTTAGGGTCTACAAAAACACCTGTAGAGGTACGTTGAGGTGAGGCAAACACAAGGGCCTATGAAAATCTTAATGCAGCCCTGCCCTTTGGGGTGCAAAAGGTACTCACCTGGCTCTACAATCCAGATCATAAGCCAGCCCACCAGCTACATACTGTGTGGCCAAAACTGGGAAACATTACTTTTTGGACTCTGATTCCCATCATGGCCACTGGAGAGCTGTGGTCCAAAAAGAACAGGTTGCTTACCTGTAACTGTGGTTCTTCGAGTGGTCATCTGTGCCCTCATACATTAGGAGCTTTCGCCTGCGCGGTAGCGTTCAGAAGACTCTAGAGCGTGTTAGCTTGGCGGGAACCCCTCCCCCAAGCCAGTATCGCGCATGCTCAGCCTGCCGAGCAACGGTCTCTCCTCAGTTCTGGTCCGCCAAAGCAGGTGGGACCTGAAAAAGAGGGGAAAGCAGGGCGGGCATGTATGAGGGCACAGATGACCACTCGAAGAACCACAGTTACAGGTAAGCAACCTGTTCTTTTCTTTGTGGTCTCTGTGCCTCATACATTAGGAGACTGTGTAGCTTACCGGTAGGATGGTGGTCAGGTCCCAGGTCCTACAGAACAGAAGCCAGCACAGCACATCCAAATCGAGCATCCATCCGGGACCAGCAGTCCAGCCTGTAGTGGTGCACGAAGGTCGATGGTTGGGACCAGGTCGCCACATGGCAGAGTTCCTGCAGATCAACTCCTCGCAGGAGGGCAGCAGATGTCGCCACGGCTCTTGTGGAATGAGCCCGAAGAAGGTCTGGCAGAGGCTTCTTGGCAAGCTCATACGCCAGGTGGATCGTCTGTACCACCCACTTGGAAAAGCGCTGGGTGGACACCTTGTGGCCTGTTCGGTGCCTGCCATAGCACACAAAAAGGTGCGATGTTTGTCTATAAGAGGCAGTCCTGTCCTTATAGAACGCCAGGGCCCAACGGACATCCAGGGAGTGAAGGGAGCGATCCAGAAGTGTAGTCGGGTCCGGGTAGAAGGTGGGCAGGATGATGTCCTGGCTCAGATGGAAACTGGACACCACCTTCAACAGGAAAGAGATGTCAGGCCGAAGGACCACCTTGTCTCCGTGGAAGAAGAGGTATGGCTCGTCAGACCGAAGTGCTGTCAGCTTTCCCGCCCGCCCGGCAGAGGTAACAGCCACTAGGAAAGCAGTCTTCATGGCAAGCAGCCTGTCATCTGCTGTCGCCATCGGCTCGAAGGACGGCCTCGTCAGCTGCGACAGCACCAGCGATAGCAACCACAGAGGTAGTGGCGGCGATACCGGCGGGTAGAGGTGCTGTAGGCCCTTCAGGAACTGCTTGACGGTACCGTCCCTGAAGAGAGCAGCCGAAGGGGATCGTGGTGGTTGGTATGCCACGATCACGGCAAGGTACACCTTCAGCGATGGGAAGGCCAGGCCCTGCTGTCGAAGGTGCAAGAGGAAGTGGAGCAGGGTACGCAGGTTGACAGGTGATACCGGCTCTCAACGTTCCTCAGCAAAAGTCATGAAACGCCGCCACTTGTAGTGGTAGTTGCGGCAAGTCGACTCCTTCCTGGCCGTGGTCAAGACGTTCCCGATGACAGGGTCATCTACGGCGATATCCTCCAGGCATGGAGGGCCAAGAGCGGCAAGTCCGGGTGCAGCACAAGACCGCTGGAGTGGGAGAGGAGATCCGGTACCGTCGGGAACCGGAGGTTTGTCCCCGGGCAGCCTCGAACAGGGGCCCGAACCAGTGCTGCCTTGGCCAGTACGGTGCCATGAGAACCACGTCTGCTCGGTCCGTGAGGATCTTCGCTATCACCAGGAGGGGAAACAGAGGGAAGGTGTAGAGAAGTCCTTCGTCCCATCGAAACTTGAACGTGCCGCCGATGGAGTGGTGACAGCCCTCGAGAAGTACCGACGACACTTCGCGTTCTCACTGGTGGTGAAGAGGTCGATGGTCGGCTCACCCCATCGGTCTTGGAGCATCTGGAAGGCCTCGCTGGACAGGGACCACTCGTGGTGGGATGAGGTGTTCCTGCTGAGGGCGTCTGCTGTGGTGTTCTCCTGTCCTGCCAGGTGAACTGCCACCAGATAGATCCGTAGCGAGACGCACCAGTCCCAGAAGTCGAGGGCGATGTTGAGGAGAGTGGTGGAGTGAGTCCCTCCCTGTCTGTTCACGTAGCAGACCGCCGTAGTGTTGTCAGTGAGGATCAACATCATGCGGCCCGTGACCAGGTGACAAAACGCCCGCAGAGCTTTGGAGATGGCCAGCAGCTCGAGAGCATTGATGTGGAGGGCAGTCTCGTGTCCGATCCACCAACCGCGGACTCTGAGGTCGTCAGAGTGCGCTCCCCAGCCGAAGAGTGAGGCATCTGTCGTCACTGTGACCGAGGGATTGTGCCCCCGGAACGGTATGCCCGATAGGAGGTAGCGGTAGGACTGCCACCACAGTAGTGATTGGCGCACCTGTTGAGGCAGCTGGTAGCGGCGAGACTGGTCATCCCAGAGGATCGAAGGCCCTGACGAACCAGTGCTGAAGCAGCCATGCACGTAGCCTGGAGAGGTAGGTTCGGCGGTCGTCGAGGCCATGTAGCCAAGGAGCTGCTGTATCGTCCTGGTTGATACCGTCGGAGCGTGGAAGGCAGCGGATGCTGCCCAGCAAAGCATCCGCACCCTCTCCATTGGTAGGTAGGCCCTCGCCAATACCGCATCTAGGGTTGCCCCGATGAAGTCGAAAACCCTCGTGGGCTCGAGACAGGACTTCTTCGGATTGACCCTGAGTCCAAGTCAAGAAAGAAGGGTCAGAGTCCGGTGAATGTCTTGATAGAGTTTCTGTTGGCAGGACGCCACCAATAGCCAATTGTCCAGATAGGGGTAGATGGAGATGCCTTTCGTCCGCAGGAAGGACACAACGGGGGCCATGCACTTGGTGAATACCCGTGGTATGGTCGAGAGGCCGAACAGCAGCACCCGGTACTGGTAACAAGTGCCGTCGACCGCAAATCGCAGGTACCGTCTGTGCTGCAGGCGGATGGAGACGTGGAAATAGGCGTCTTTGAGGTCGATGGACGTGAACCAGTCCCCTTTCCAGAGGAAGGACAGGATTGAGGGCAGCGTGACTATCTTGAACCTCTTGGGGCGGATGTAGTCGTTCACCCCTCTGAGGTCTAGGACGGGCTGCAGGGATCCGTCCACCTTTGGTATCGTGAAGTCCCTCCAGAAGAGGCCGGTGGTCTTGGCTGAAGGCGGAAGCGCCTCGATCGCTCTCTTTTGCAGGAGGGACTGGATCTCTTCCAGCAGGACCGGGCTGGCCAGTGTGGAGTAGTAGACACCCTGCGGCGGAATATCCTGGAACTCTATGGCGTATTCCAGGCGGATGATGGTAAGCACCCAGGAGTCCGCAGTGATCTTCCACCATTGGGCGAGGTGCCTGGTCAGGCTCGGTTGGTGATAAAGGTCTGCTGGAAGGCTGAAGGTCGGCATGGATGGTGTCCTGCTGATCCCATCAAAAACGTGACTTCGTCCCAGATGAAGACTTCTTTGAGGACAATGACGGGCGTCGTCGCGGAAGCCTTCGTGGGGCGGACGAGGTCAACGGTCTGGACACGGTCGATCGAGGAGACCGCGGCTGGTAGGCAAAAGAAGAGGAGGATCTTCTCCACAAAGACCTAGGGGCGAAACCACGGCGAGACTGGGCTGGCTGGTTAATGCCCATCTTCTTCGCAGTCAGACAGGCCTTAACGAGGTGATCCATGGCCTTGTCTGCTGAAGTATGGCAGAGCCCCTGGCCGTCGAATGGAAGAACTTCGGTCCATCAACGGCTGTCTTCCTGCAGCCCAGAAGACCGAAGCCATGCGTGCCGTCGGAGGGCCACGGAACCAACCATCACTCTCGAGGTAGCCTCCACGGCGGGCCTTGAGGAGGCGATCTGTTGATTCACGACTGCGACGGCCTCGCCGAAGAGCTACGTAGCAGCGGCGCGGGACTTGTTCGGCAGCTCGGCTAGGAGTGGGGCGAGTCGGTCCAGTATTACGATGGTACGCCACGAGGCATGCCATCGTATTCAGGGTCCTGGCCACCAGGGAAGACGCGGAATAGAAGCGCCTTCCATAGACATCGAGCTGCTGGCTTTCATGGTCCAGCGGGGTGGTATGTGCTCGATTGCCTCCCTTTGTCTGGGCCGACTCCACCACGATGGAATTTGGTACAGGATGGTTAAAGAGGAACTCTGCGTTCTCTCTTTGCGTCCTGTACAAGTGCTCCAGCCAGTGTGGTATTGGCTTTACTGATGCCAGTTTCACCCACGGCTGCTTCATCACCTCGACCAGCGTTGGCAGGAAGGGCAGTGGTGCTATCCACAGTGGGCGGGCCTCGAGATATTGGAACACCGGATCCTGCACCGCTGGAGCCGGTTCCGTCACCTTCAGACCCAGGGCCGTGGCCATGCAGAGGAGGATCACGGAGAACTGCTTCACGTCTTCCAGGGCCAACTCTGGGCCAGGTTCTCCAAAGACCAGTGGAGGCGACTCGTGTGAAGAATGAGTCGACTCCACAAGTCCGAGTCGGATTCGTATGACCCAGAAGACAGAGTCGGGGACCTCACCTCTGCTCTCTCCTGCGACAGTTTGAGTGCAGGTGGGGCCAGGGTCACCATCGGAGCTGCAGGCTGCGGCAGTACCGACGTGGGCGCCGTGGTTGGATCAGCGTCACCTGCAGGGGCACCACTGAGGGCAGTGGGCGGCCTGCATCGTCGACATTGCCGGAGCCTTCATTTGGGCCACGGTGGTCTGTGGTGCTGGACGAGTTGCAGTCGCGGTCGTCCTCAGAGGCGGCGCGACTGCCCTGTAGCGGGGTGAGGGCTCCCGGGACCTCCGATGACAGGGTGAGTCGGAGCGGCGCGGCAACCGGCGCGGCATCTGTTCGTAGTAGGAGCGATGGACCTCCCTGGATGGCAAGTGAGACCGGTGTCATGGTGACCAGTACCGAACGTCAGGATGGTACCGGTCCCTATACGACGGGGAATACGAGTAGTATGATCCCACTGGCTCGTGCCAAGGGTGCTCCTGGCCATACCTACCAAGGTAGGAGGCAGGGGAGTATCCAGGCTCCCCGGTGTAGGCCCTTTCCAGGTGTATCTCCCAGTGTCGCGGGGATGGAGGCCTGGCTCTCACATCAGGAGAGCGGGACGCTCCACACCCAGAGGCTGGCCCATGAGAGGGCAAGGGTCGATGTCTGACCGCAGCCTTCTCCCGGCGGTCGGCCGACGAACGGCAATCCGGTGGGGTCATCTCAGCCATGAGCTCTGGCGGCTCCGAGGGCAAGGCCTCCACGGCCTGCTCCTCATCGGACACCTCGAGGACCTCTTGCTCCTCCGGGAGCTCTTCAGGTTCCTCGGCGGGCTGGGTGGGCAGTGGTGTTGGCAAGCAAGTCTCCCTTTGGGGGGAAGCACCTCTTCTCTTTTCCCCTTCTTCTTCTTCTCTTGTTCCTTCCCCGTGTCCTGAGTGGAAGGACGCTTCTTCTGTGCCGGAGTTAGCGGCTTGGAGAAGGAGGAGGAGGGCCCGCAAGTCCACAGGGTCCTCCCGTGTCGAAGGAGCCGAGATTGGGATTCTTGGCAATCTCATGGTAGGTACCGAGCCCGGTACCGACGGTGGAAGGTGCGGCAGCTGCCGCGGCTACCAAAAAAGAGGAGGTCAGGCGTACCGATTTCTCAGCCATAGTACCGTGTGCCTCTGGCTTTTGGGCACACAGAGATTCCTCTCAACAGTGAGACTTGAGTCTCGCAGATCGGTTCGGAGGGGCTGGTGGGTGAATTGACGGCAGACCAGGCAGGCCTGAACGTTGTGCCCCTCACCCAAACAAAACAGGTACTCACTGTGTTTGTCCAAAGGGCGACCTTCCTTCCACAGGAGGTGCAGCTTTTGAACAAGGCCGACATAAAACAACAGCAGGAGAAGAGGGAGAACGGGGAGGTCCGAAAACAACAAGATCAGTCCGAAATCCGAAAAACCGTAGTCAAGCCAGAAAGGATGGTCAAACCAGTCGAGAAATACCAAAAGCCAAGCCAAAATCCGTAAGAGTAGTCAAAATACCGAAGCCAAAGTCAGAAAACGCCAAGAATCTAATAGAAAGCACAAGCCAACAAGTAGAACCTTCTGTTCCCAACGGCGGACAAGAAAGAACTGAGGAAGCCGTTACTCGGCGGGCTGAGCATGTGCGATACCGGCATGGGGGAGGGGTTTCCCCCCAAGCTAATGAGCTCTAGAATCTTTCGAATGCTACCAAGCAGGCGCGAAAGCTCCTAATGTATGAGGCACAGAGACCACGAAGAAGAAGTAACATTTCCAAGTTCTGGTGTTTACCTACCAGTCACTTCCCCACTCACTCATGGAAATCCATGGGATGACTGACCTTGGGCAAGTCACACTCTTTCAGATGCAGAGGAAAGCCATGGCAAACTCCTTCTGAACAAATTCCACCATGAAAACTCCATGATAGCTCACCTTAGGACTGCCACAAGTCAGAAACAATTTAAGGTACACAGCAACAACATCACAACTGAGGTATCATCTGGCGAATTCCTGCTTAGCCATAGAGACCTACCGGGTGACGTTGGGAAAGTCACACTTTCTTAGCCTCAAGAGGAAAGCAGGGCCAAAACCCCCTTTGAACAGTTCTGGCCAAGAAAACCCCATGATATGGTCACCTTAGAGTTGCCATAAGTTGGAAATGAACTGAAGGCACACAACAACAATGAGAACAACCACTGCAACCATAAAGCCATGGAGTTCCTCCTCAAGTTCCCCACTAGCCACAAATTTCAAACTGTTTTTTCTTCCCAACTACATTTAGATTTTTAATCACTTGAACACAGAAGCAACAATAACCAATAAGAAAAGCACCGGCACAAAATTACATTGTGATGCGCGTTCCTAAGCCACTCTCTAGCCTCGCTTTCTAATTTAAAGGATAATCCAAAAAGCAAGAGAGGCAGCTGTTGTATTTCCTTGCCAACCGGTAAAGGCAGTAACCACTTCGAATCAAATGTGCTGATTTATATATAAGCCGGGCAGCTGTGTGCTGACTCTGGCCCTTGAAAGCAGCTGTTTCTTATGAGTAAGCCACATAAAGCATGGATGCTAAGGGTTTCCCGATTTCTCCCCCTCCCACCTTTGTGTGGCTTACTCGTACGAAGCTGTCATCGCTTTGCAAGGGTCAGAGTCAGCACACAACTTCCTGGCTTAAATACCAATCCATGCATTTTGGCACAGGCAAGAACTTGAAGTCAGTTCTTTCTCCCCCCCAAAACAATTCAGCCCTAGATTTTAGGGTCTTGCCATCATGGCTCCCTGCCATGAGCACTCCCTCTAAGAAACCCATTAGGCACTGGGAAAAATGAATAATGAGGGAAAAGAATGAGCAAACATTACCTTTTTGGCAGGAATGGGAAAGATCTGGAAACCCTGGCTGAAATAAAAGGCAGCTTCTTAAAGGAAGATTCGTTTTCCAAGCTTTGCATGTAACCAGTTTCAGGTTCCATTATTTAAAATCAGTGGGCCAGGTTTCCAAATATCTGTTTGCTTGCAACTTATCAATGTTGTCTTTACAAGGCCCCAAATCTGGCCATCTTTAGGCCACACACGACACCAGTAAGACCAAACAAACCTGCCTCAGGTGCTGGAAACTTGCCACACTGTGTGCAGACTTATCTCCCTATGGGCGAGTTACAACTTGATTCAGAGATTCATCTCCCAGAGGCAGTAAGCCAAATAAGAGGATTTACTCTTAACAATAGCATTGTATTGCTTAATAATCTGGACAATTTTTTCACGCTCCTGTAAGAGGTTTGACTTTTCTAGCAGCAGCTTAAACCTCATGCCAGCCAGACGATGGAAAGCTACAACCACATCGGCAATCAAAGAGCCACTATCAGAGCCCTGGAAACCATGCAAACGGATAATCAAACAAGATGTAATAACAGGCCTTACATCAGAGTTGATCCAAACACAACAGCTTTACCGCCCAAACCTGGAGAAATTTCTCAGTTATTTGGGATGTATACTGGCATTTTATTCAGGGAGGGGATTGTGTCTGATATTTGTTTTTGTAGAGACTGAATCGAGAAATAGGCTTTCTGTGGGTACCTGACAGGTTGTTCTAAAAGTACCACCAGTGAGCATTTCAACAGGTCATTTAGCCCACATGAAAGTTTTGCCAGTCTGAGAGGGCAAGGCTTTGTGCAGTTACAATTATTTATAAGCATTTCAGATTGTACGAGGCACCCAAGGAAACTAAACAAATTAAGAACAATCTGTGATAATAAATAAAAATTAGCAACAACGTAATTCAATCCATCAGCATACAGTGGACTCCAAGGTTTGGTTCTAGAGACCCCCCGTGGATGCTAAAATTCGTAGATGGTCCAGTCCCATTATGTACAATGGTATAGTAAAATGGCATCCCTTATCTCAAATGGGAAAACCAAAGTTTGCTTATTGGATTTTTTTTTAATAGTTTCAAGCTGTGGTTGATTGACTCCTTGCATGCAGAATCTGTAAACATGGAGGGGCAACTACACTATTCTTTTTCGTTAAAAATGTGATGGATGGGGATGCTGGATGCTGTAGTCTCCAAAAGTAACTTTGTCAGGCCCTGTTCTCCCCTCGCCTTCAAAGTCAGGGGGAACTGGAGTCCTGTCCCTTTGGAAAGCCTTAACGTACAAGGAGAAAAATGTTAACAATTCCTCCAATTCATTCTCCCCTCGCTTCTGTAAGGCTTCAAGCCGGATTACGCATCGTTGAGGTCCACGCCGCATTTTGTGACAATCAGAGGTCCCTTCCCAGCACCCCGCCAGCCAGGAAGCACCTGCACCCTGGGAAAGGCGGAGAGGCCAACAGCCCCCCAGTTCCATTGGCCACCCTCACCTTGGCAAATGTTTCATGGCCCGGGTGGGGGGACAGGCAGATAATCCCCTACTCTCCTGCTTGGAATGTTTTGGCAGGGAGGGGGCGAGGCACATCCTGTCCCTTCCCCATGGCACTGAGCATCAGCAGGTTCTGGCTGTGAGGAAGACAGCCCTCCATGTGGAGGCAGCAGTGGGGAGAAAACCACTTGGCCAGTGGTTTTCTGAGAGGCCACCATCACTTGCCTCCCCACTGTGGATGGGCAGAGGGCGAGATTTGTTACAGAATCATTGAATCATGAAGTTGGAAGGGGCCCCAGAGGCCACTGGGTGCAGCCCACCCACCCACCATGCTCAGCGTAGGAACTCTGGCTAGATCATCCCTAGCAAGGGTCTGTCCTGCCTCTTTCTGAACACATCTAGAGAAAGAGGCCTCACCACTTCTCTACGTCATTGTTGGTTCCACTGATGAACAGGTCTTAGCTGTCAGGAAGTTCCACCTAACATTCAATCAAAATCTACCCTCCTGTAACTTTAAACCAGCAGACCTGGTCCTGCCCTCTGGGGCAACAGAGAGCAGACCTTCCCCATTCTCTCTCTCTGACAGCTTTAAAGAGGGCAACCAGGTCACCCCATGGCCTTCTCTCCACCAGGTTGCCCCACAGTCTTCTCTCTACTAGGTTAAAGATGCCTCGTTGAGGTGATGAGCCCTGAAACAGCTACCTCTTCCCTCTTTGGAAGCAGAGTGGAAGGAGCAAGGCTCCTACAGCTGGGCTGGGCTTCCAAGGCCCGCCCTCTGACACAACCACAGCAACTTTGCCTTCCCCAGCTTCCAGTTTCTACTGAGGCAGCATAAAGTCAGAGCTAAGAGGTCCAGCTCTGTTCCTTCAACCAAGGAAAAGCTCCGCTGAGCATGAAGGCACATCCGTTTGAGCAGACAGGCCCCGGACTCCAACTGAAGGGAAGGACCAGCGTCCTTGTGAACAGAAAACTTGGGTTTGGAAAGCAAGGGCAGCCAAAGTTCACAGGCCCAGGGCACATTTTAGGTAGCACAGCCCGCCCCTGAGGAGCGCCTGGCCCCACATGCCTGGGCTGTACATCCTACGACCTAATGTGCCACAGGCAAAGACGTAAAGCAAAGCCCAGTCCTTCTCAGAGAGAAGCCATTCATCAGCCAGGGTGCATGCACACACAGAATGTCTGCCAGGGAGCGAAGGGGTGACCTTCCAAGTTGGGATGCCCATTCACAGCCTCTGCTGCTGCACTGATGACCGCACGCGACAGCGCCGGCTCTCAGACCATCCCCAGATGCTCGCGGCTACAGGGCCCT
This sequence comes from Iguana delicatissima, assembly GCA_948472985.1. NCBI lineage: Eukaryota > Metazoa > Chordata > Lepidosauria > Squamata > Iguanidae > Iguana > Iguana delicatissima. The sequence continues at coordinate 10,757 of CAOKZL010001308.1, forward strand.
GAGCTCAAGCCTTCCACAGTCTGGGCGCCCCGTCAGGACCCAGAGCACAAAGGCCTCCTTGTAGAACTGGGCTGCCCACAAAGAAGCCACAGTCACTCACAGCTATCAGGACAAACATTATGGCATTAAATGGCAGCTGCTGAATAAACTGCCCTGACAAGAGGGGCTTTTTAAAAAAAAAATAGTAAGACAGACGCACCACTCATCATGGAGAGAGTGGCCCAAGCGATGCAAGAAGAGGCTGGAGTGCCACAAGACACAGACCCCTCGAGACTGCCTAGCTACCCACGGCAAGACCACAGCTCAGTACCACTCAGCTCCAGAATGCTGTATCTGTGGCTCTGCGTGGGCACAAGACCCAGACATGTGAGTCCAAGGAAGAAAGGTGTGGCTTTCAAAGAGTACAGTCCCTTGTGAAGGTGAACAGGAAGACACTCCCTGCTGCACCTCTGTGTGATCCCTCGCAGGGCAACAAAGGCAGGACGCAGGTATTGTTAAATGAACAGAAACAATGGAAAACCCAAATTTTAGGCTTATCCCCCAAAGACTAGCCCACCAGAGTATAGGTGCAGCCACTAGGAAGGCCTTCCTTCCCCATCGCCATCAACCGTGCCTCTCCACCTCAGATGTGACATTAAGAAAACCTTTTCTACCACATTCTAGGGAGACAGCAGTTGGTATAGGGCAGGACAAATCCTCAGGTGGTTCCTTCCTTCTTGCCATGACTAGTAGAGCCAACAAACGCTGCAGCAAGCATTACGCAAATCTGCTCCTTTTCAATAACTTATACAAGTGACAGCATTCTTTTATTTGTTCTCTTCTAAATCATAATCAAGAAGTCAAAAAGTTCACCCAGCCCTGCTTCCATCCGACAACTTCCAACTCCTAGTCTTTCTGGTTCACAAGCAGACTGCCTTCCTGCATCCCTTGTCCAGACCCTGAGATGCTGCAAAGAGTTCTTCCTGAAGGCTTTTTCAGCAAATGGGTTTTTCCCCAGCCAAATCTGCTGTTGTCATGAGCCAGATCTCCTGAAGTAAACAGGGCCACTGCCCAGAAAGCAAGAGGAATATGGTGAGAGAACTGAACTATGGCGGCTTCACTTTTTCTTCAAGAAGAAGCACATCCTCTCAGCTGGTGACTGATGGCATTTGCCAACACAGCCAGAGAATTTCTGTTGCCTTGATCCCAATGAGTAACACAAGCAAGCATGAAGCTGAGGGAAAGCATTCCCTTAACCAGCATTCCTCCAAGATCAGAGAGCGGAATGACATTAACACATTATGACTTCAGAGCGTTTAAGGCATGTGTAAGATCAAAAAGGTTGCATTTTCATAAGAACCTGCTTGGGTATTTCTACACAAGATGTAATAACACACAGGCCTCCTGATGGGATTTCTGCAAACCTGAGGCAATGATTCATACAGAGCTATGACATGCAGGCTCCTCACCCGGATAACTCCGCTGTGCCTCCAGATCAGGAGCCAGCAAATGCTCCTGTTGCCTCTGGCACAGCAGAAGAGAGCCACCCTCTTCTCCTGACAAAGGCTTTTGGAAGGACACACAGCCAGAACAACACATCACACAGAATCGCAACTGAACCCTCTCACAAGCACTTTTCATTATTTATTTCTCACACTACACTAGCCTTGGACCCACGGTCTCAGAATCAATCACCCAGCTAAGCCTTCTACATCAGTGCTACCCATTTCTAGGAAGAGAGCTTGCTGTGGTAGTGCAAGTTGCTTCCAATGTATGGTGATTCTAAAGCAAACCTTGGCAGACTTTGCTCAGAGGGAGGTTTGCCTTTGCCTTCCTCTGAGGCTGACAGAGTGGGACAGTGGGTTTCCACTGTGAAGTGGGGATTTGAACCGTGGATACCTGGAGACGCCCTAGACTCATACTCAAACCACTATGCAACGCTGGCTCACACGAAAAGTTGCAAGCCACTTACTTGCTGTGTGAGGCACTAAAGTGCCTTCACACCCTCACGCAGGGCAGGAAATACATTCATATTAACACCCCTCACTGCAGATAGAGGTGAGCATACCATTCTTCATGCTGTACCAAACACTTCAGAACTTTAGTCCAAAGCTGCTGAGACTACCGCATGCATGATGGTTTTATACCTTTCAGATACAAATTTAGGCACACAGAGCTGTAGCTGGAGAGGATCATAAATCCAACATTATCTTACCATTCCAGCTGTTTCCCAGACTCACAATTATTTATCTATTTTTCATCTTTGAGGCTGGAACGTGTTTCTTGCCTCCTTATCTCTGAACATTTCCAGTTCTCACACAACACTTTTTGGTACTTTCCTTTTTCCCCACTGATCTTCTCCCTCTTTACCAGGTACTTTGTAGCAGTGAACAATAAAACAATTAACCATCTGATTCATCAAATACACAAACATGCTTCAAACAGATATCCAGCTGAAATCAACACTTAGCTTTCAATACTTTGTAACGTTCTGCAAACTCTAGCAATGCTTAAGCTGGCTACCCTATTCGAATGCAGATACAGCAAAACTTTACACTAGGACCCAAGCATCCTGACAGGGACGTGAGGAGGACTCTGACTTTAAAAAACAGTGACCACAAATAGCACCCCAATAAAGGTAACAACAGGGGAATGGATTCCGGGGCACAGAGGGGAAGGCAAGCACCATCTCATTTCTGTAGCCCTCCGTTTTCCTTGTGCAACTCCTGGATTCAACAGGTTGGCCTTGTATGCCATTGCAGTCTGGGGCACAGTGTTATCCATCATATATCCCACCCCCAGATTACAACTGGAAGCACACTCACACACCCCACTTGACTCCCAGAAAGACAGTCTGGCACCCACCTGCCACCCACCAATCTGCCCCAGCAGTCAGGGCTGGGACCGGGCCATCTAGGCAGGAGGGAGACTTCCGGGATTCCCCAAAGCTGTAGCTGAGAGGCAATCACAATCTGGGTAATTCTTCGAGAGAGGGTGAGCAACAGGTCATACCACGAATAAAAGGTTTAGTGGTTTAACTTCTTTAGTAATAATAAGAAATGTGACAGACCAATTTGTAGATGTTAATATTTGTTTCAAATGAGCCAGGGTAAAATTATCATAAAACCAGTCTACTCTACAAATTCATTTATCAATTGTTTGTTGTCCCCGTTCTTATTTATGTTCTTAATTCATACACCTTTTCCTCGAAATTAAGACTCAAAGCAGCTAACCGTTAGTCTTGTTCAACAGCTTGTGGTGATAATTCCAGCCTAATTATAGAATCCTCCTCCTCTATGGCTACAGAAGGAACTGGTCCTGCCCTCTGGGACAACAGAGAATAGTCTCCAGCCCACAAGTGTTTATTATGCCAGAATCAATTTGTTAGTCTTCAAGGGGCTGTAAGAGTCTCTCTCTCTCATTGTTACAGGAAGAGCTATTCCTCATGCTAGCTCTGAATTTCTCTACGTAATACAGTCAATAAACCACTACTACTAACTTTAAAGTCACTCACAGCCTGAGTGACAGATGAAATTGACAACTTATCATCTAGGAAACTGTCTTCCCTACAAACAGCTGGTGGCTCCAAAGGCCTGGCATCACATCAGTATCATCTGAACTGACTGCACCAAAGTGCCCGAAATCAGGAACCCACACCCAAAAGATCCTCCAAGATGTGGACTCTGCTGTCCAAGATGCTTGCTTCAGCCAGGTCTTGGGTTCCTTTCCAAACATTCTGAAGATCTTCCTGTTTGGAAAGCATATGGTAAGGTTTACTGTCTGCCTTCGAACTGTGCTGCTCTGAGATCTGTTTCATTCATTTCTGCCACAGATTTACATTTTAGATTCTCTTTTTGTGAGACCCACTTTGCCCACCCTATATAAGAAAAGAGTGAGGAAGACAGTCTCAGAAAATCTCAGCTGGCACCTGCTTTCAAAACATTGATTTCTTACATTTATACCAGCAGAACCTCCAGCAAAATATTTCATAGTGCAGTGTTCCTATTCTGCATTCCAGCCCAACCATGCCCTCTTCCTAAATACTTCATTCTACTCCTCATCTGCTATCTTATCCCAACGAGAGGAACTCGGGATCCTACGTATGCTCAATCCTCACTGGAAAGAAGGCGGTGCTACTTTAGCCTGCAATTTCCAAGCCAAGGGAAGTCATACTTCCACTATATTTTGCACCGGTCAGTTCTGGGTCCCTCATTTTAAGAAAGATACAGGCAAGCTGCAGCAGGTTCAGCGAAGGGCAACAAGAATGATAAGAGAGATGGAGAACATATGAGAAGAGGTTCAAGGAGCTGAGCATTCAGAAAAGAAGACTGAGGGGTGACATGATCGCATTCTTTAAATACCTCAAGGGTGGCCACAGAGAAGAGGGTGTTGGCTTGTTCTCTGCTGTCCCAGAGGGTAGAACTAAGCCTGATGGGTCTAAGTTACAGGAAGGTAGATTTTGAATGTAGATTAGAAGGCATTTCTTGACAGTAAGAGTGGTTTGGTGAATGGAACCAACTGCCTAGAAGAATGCCGGGGGGGTGTGTCTCCTTCTTCGGATGTCTTCAGAAAAAGGCCGGACAACTGCTTTAGCTGGAGATCCTGCACCAAGCAGGAGGTTTGACTCGTTGGCCCATGAAGCCCCTTCCACAAATAGAACTAATATTCTATTATTTTGGCAAGAGGAGGAGAACCAGGTGAGGTCATAATCCAAACTATCTCTTAAAGCCTTGCAAACCCACAAAATTTGAAGGTCGCATTTCAAATTTAACATCAAGGTTTTGGTGCAGGTAGAGAGAACTCCATGACTTCAAGCGAGGGGCATCAGCAGCCCTGTAACAGCTGCTGTGAGTGAACTGAATAAAACAGGAGTCCAGTGGGGTCTCTTCAGCTCCCGGTCAGGACGGCTCAAGACATCCCAGCTTCCAGCCATCTTAGCCCGAGATGCATTTCACTCAACATGATGCTCAGCTTTCCAAAAGATTCCTCAGCTGCTGCAATCAATGGAATGCAGAGTCTTTAACTGGTCTAACAATCTGTGCAGCCAAATCCTCCAGATTCCTGACCATTTCTTCCTGGAAAAGTCTGATAAAGACTTCCTCTCCTTCAAGTTGGCAGAGATTTCTCCCTCAGCTGTGCTGTGAACTGCTGTAATATTCAGAATTTCATCAATGGGGAAAAAGCGTCCAGGACAACACAACAGTACCTCTCCCTCAGCCGACAAAACCCATGGGCAACTGATCCAGCCAGGGGCTCACCAACCTGTCCCTGGGAGGAAGGGACCTCTATGCTAAAACGAGGAGGAACTGAACATGGCTATGACTTATGAGCATCATTCATGAGCTTTCTATCAAGTCACAGAAACCCAGTGGGTGATTTTGGGAAAGTTACATTCTTTCTGCCTCAGGGGAAGGCACTGGTATACCCCCTCTGAATAAACCTTGCCAAGAAAACCTCATGGTAGGTTCCCCATAGGGTTGCTCTGAGTCAGAAATGACTTGGAGGCACACAACAACATCAGCAGCAGCAACAACCCTTTTCAGTTGCATGCATTGCTGGTTTCAAAGTCCAGAAGAACACCATGTGAACCCCAACTGTTATTAGGCACCCTGGATCTTAAAATGCATGTGAATGTCATCTCACTTAACCTTGTCTTTCTGAGGAACACCTGCAGAAAGAGCTCATAACAGTTGAGCAGGGGCTGATGTTGAAGTGGCTGGCTCCCACCACGGCACCCTCTGAAGCCACATCCCCAAGAAGAGTCCAGGTATGCCAGCAGGCCTGTTCACCCAGATCATGAGATGTGATTTTCACCTCCACCAAGAACAGTTCTTTTCTTAAGTCAAATGAGTCTTAACTGCACAATTCCAAGACCAGGCTAGCCCAAAATACTTTGAATTATAAAAAGAGATGGAGTTCATCGTAACTCCTTGCTACTTAAAAGGTGCCGGGGTCTGATTGTGGGTGCCATGCTTCACCAAAAACAACAGTGGCACCTAAGGCTTGTAAAAACCCTGTGATGAGGAAAGAAGATAACCTCTAGCCTATCTTTTGTCAGCTAGAACAAAAAATTGATGGTGCTCTCTTCTCCAGGCATCAAATGATGGAGTGGGGTCAGGGGGTGTAGGGAAGGCTGACTGAGTTAGCCATTTTGCTTTATTGTACAGTGTAAGCCCCTTTGGCTGCCATTTGGGAGAAAAATAGGTTACGGATAAATTTATTAACAAACACACTTGCTGAGTAGATGAGTGCATCACTCAATGCTTCTGTTTTTAGCACAGCCACAACTACCTAACAGGATAGCAGCAATGTGGATAAGGTGTGAACAGGAGAGACAGACAAGGCCGAAAGGAGATGGCAAAATGTGTGCTGTGACTTCTACTGTCTCATACCAGATTATCAGCCTCGCAAAATGCTGGGCGTTGTTTATTTCCAACTCACGCCTTGTAAACATCATTAAGCACTGATCGCTTAGTCATCTCTTCCCCTGCTACCATTCTTGACAGCTTTATTTTAAGATTCCAGAATGTTTCCAAACATTTTCTTTTTTTAAAAAAAAAAAGCATAGCCAGACTGGGGAGTTTCCAAAGAAAGTCACTTAGCGCAATCCGGCTGCTCTATTTTGTTTGTTTGTCCCACTGGAGTCCCAACAGTTGGGCTGCCTGGGCAGAATCTGGCTGCTGCAGATGGAAGAGACCCCCCTGACACTGAAACCCCCCCCCCACAGCTGACCTAGAAAAAAAATTAAGGAATTCCACAGGATTTTAAAGCAAAACACTTTTGTTGGCATTTCCAAAGGAGAAGGCTCTTTTCTCTGAAAACTGAAAGAGCGGACTACATTTCAGAAAACCTGGGAGAGAACAAGCAGGTGGCTTCGGCTTCCCTCAAAACTAGTTTCCGGAAAACGGTTTGGGGCTCAAAGGGAAAAGAAAGAGGGTATCTGATACAGTTGTCCATTCATTTTCATTGATATAAAAAAAATCTATTTTTAAAAACTGATACCCCAGTATTTACTGAAATTTTTGACTAACTCCTGGTACCAAAGGAAACAATTAAGAACCATGGCCGTCTCATATTTGGATGAAAGAGACTCTGCCAAACAGAGTGTGATAAAACAAATACAACTGATGGAAGAATATGAAATAATCTTGCTGCATGGTGCAATTAAATGAGTAATTAAGTAATTATTAGTAGTATTATGGACACCTGTACTTTATCACAGCTTCAGTGAATTGTTACCATTTTAATTTTTCTTCATTTACACACAATTAGAAAGTCTATTTTGAAAAAACTGCATGTGGACATGCAGAGCACTGGCCTTTCCTTCTGTGTATGTGTGTGTGTGTGTGTGTGTTCACACTGTCTTATGGTGACCCCATGAATTTCACAGGGTTTTCCTAGGCAAGGTGGGTTTGCCAGTCCCTTCCTCTGAAACCTAGGCTACAGCACCTGGTATTGGTGGTCTCCCATCTAAATACTAACCAGGGCTAACTATGCTTACCTTCTAAGATCAGACTAGATCTGGTGCCTTTACAGTATGCAAGCCTCTCCTGCCTGTGTATATGCCCATTTTTATCCTTGTGTATGCACATTTGAGAACAATGCACACAGCATGAGTAAGAAACTCTGTTCAGCCCAAAAGCTTCATTTCATCCATAAGTCCTTGGGGACCACATTTCCTTCACAGGGAGGACCAAAGGCAAAAGTACTGGCTAAAGTACCAGCCTGGGACCAAAAGCACTAGCCTGTTTTAGCTCCAGGCTCTTTCTGCCAGTGCCAGAGTCTTAGGAAAGACAGTTCAAGCTTTTAGAACGAGGAGGAGTGCTGTAGAAAAACTAAGGAGGAAATAAGGAGGAAAGAGATGGAGGTAACTGGGGAGACCCAGCAGGACTGGACTTTATCCCCCAGCTTGTGAAGGAGTACTATAACCCCACCTTGAAAGCAAGTTAGAGGTATTTTTTTCCTATTTTTGCAGTTCTCTAGAAACCAAGGACCACTTCCGGCAGAAAACATTGTGTGCACCTGTACAACAAGACCCTGAATGTTCAGGACAAGCTATTCCAAGTCTGTCCACAGATTTCCCCAGTTGCTGCAAGTTACCAGCACGCAGATGAATAATTCACTTTACAGCTGCTTCTAAAGCCAGACAACTGGAAATGCAGACTTCTACCCATACATTTTTCAGAGAGGTGGAAAAGAAGACTGCTAAAACATGCAGCATCTATCTACGCTTATGTAATCTCCCTTCCTCCCTCCTTCTGAAAAGTCAAGGCTTTCAAAGCCAATGGAAGCTGCATGTGTACATTTGGTAGATCTTGGGAATCACACCTGCCACATGCCCGCAGATCAAACTGGGATGGTCAGGTGAGGTGATCTGGTCCTGATTGTTCTAAAAATGTCTGCAACTGCCTCCCACTCTACCGCCTTGTATCACTTTGCTGCAGAAATGACAGGCAAATCTAGGGAACCCAAACTTTAACTTAGATTAGTCATCCAAGTCCTTGTGGCTACAAAGCTCCGCCTTCAGACAGAAAGATGACAAACAGGGTTGCAAATGTCCACAGAAGTTACAAGCCCACTCACCGAGGCATCTATCTGTGCTATTCGCTGTCGGTTAGTCAACAGCACAGCAGAGGAAATGCAGCACCACTAAAAGCAGAGGTCTGCCATTTACAAAAGTTTCCCCTTCCGGTCATCTAAAAGCAATTTTCACTTGCCAAGGGTGATGAGCATGAATCATAATCACAAAGTCACAAGAAGTCAAGTAGGAGCCAACTTGCATGACTTCAACTTGCAAAACTAAACTGAGTGGCAGCACCATGGGCTACATGCTTCAGTTCTATTTGTGCACTTCCTCCCAGGGTGTCCTACACCTCAAAGGGAGAAAGCTTACTTAGAGGGCCAGTATGAAGTGGGAGCAGCACCCCATCACAGCCCTTTCAACACATCCAGAGCTCTCCTTCTTAAACCTGCACTACTCCTTTGAATTTGTATTTCCTTTCACCATGACCATGGGCTTGAAATCTAGTTCCCACCCGCCCCAGCCACTGATAGGAAGCCCCACATGATCCAAGGCAGGAGGAGATGCTACTGCCACCTCTGTGAGGTTCCCTTGGTTGGGGCAGGGAAAAGAAGGAAAGGCCCAGGCAGTTCTCCCTGGAGCCAAGAGCTGCTGCTACTGCCTGCTAAGCTAGCCAGCCCTCACCTCAAGGTAAGTTTTTCTGCCTGGGACGGCTGGGAGAGCCAAGACTGGTGAGAAGGAATTAGGCCTCTCTGTCTGGCTCAGACACGCACTGAAAGCTCCCCCCTCCAGGGTTCACATGTTCAAAGAGTTGCCTAAGGGGCTTCAACTCATTCTAAGTGGGCAGCCTTCTGGTTTCCTGACTCTGGACTGGAAAAACGGTAAAGGTAGAAAAGCAAGTGGAGGAACACCAACACTCAATGAATGGGCTTACAAATTCTGAAGGCAGCTGTGTTCCAGGAGGTTCAGTGTGTGGAGGGACTGCTGAATCTCAGCTGTAAATCCCTGCTGGAACTTGAGTGCCATCAGTAATCGCTTGCTCAATGCCATTCTCAAAGTCACTTCCCCTGAGATTAAAAATAAAACACACCTTGGAGAAGACAAATGAAATATGAATGGTAGAGAAACATGAGCAAATGAAATATGAACTGCAAAGTGCTTCTGACACTAAATGCACTCCAGAAACAAGAGAGCTCCCTCATGTTCTCCCATACATCAACTCCCCTTGCAATGCCTCCTTCCTAGTTGAGCCCAACCAGTCCAATGCAGGGGCTGTTCCCTGTAACAATCCAGAACAAGCTGTTGCCTGGAGTCTACCTGCTCGGCTAATGAAAAGCAGTGTGCAAATCAAATGAAGTTATGAACACGCAAATCAAGTAAAGACAGGAATATGCAAATACAGCCACAGACATCCACTTGGCAATATGTTTCCGGCACAGTCCCGGTGAGGCAAATGGACCCAGCTCTCATGTAAACGATCTCCAAAAAGCGCATCAAGAGGAACAAAGGCAGTCTTGAGACATAATGATAACCACTGAAAGGGAGAGAGCAAGATGGAAGGTGGGCAAGATGGAGACTGCTACTTATTTCATTGCATTTGTCAGTCCACTCCTGCCTAAATTATTTCAAGAATCCAAGCAGCTAACATACAAATGTGTTGCAAGGAAGTATAAGAGTTACTAAAACCATTATTATGTATACAAATAAACCAGAGTGGAGTAATAACAGCACAGAAGCATCTGTAGATCAGAATTTAAATGCAACAGAGACTCAAACTCTGCCAAAATCAATGAACTTGGATGATCTTGCAAAATAAGAGGAAGAGATGATGCTTCCCTAAAGGGGGTTCTATGACCCAGGCACCACCACCGTTTCTTCTCACCCACTGGTCATGCAATACCAACGAGAGCAGAACACAGGCACTTTAAAGACTAATGCAGGTTGATACATCCGACAGTAATTCTGTAAAAGTGCTACAAAAGACATGGTGCATGTTGGCCTTGCATATGGCTCAAATTTGCTGTTCAACCATTCAAAGTTCTCTGAAAAGCCTACAAACCCCCACCTCACGTTCACAGCTATGCACTCTCCATTTCATTCATGCATCTTCAAAGGTCTCACACCAGAACAGACACAGAGAGAACACTCCCAAGTTGTCTCAAGGACGGTGGTTCTCAACAGCACCCATTGCACTCTCAGTGAAAAGCCATCAAAAGCAAAGGTTCAAGAGAGGAGCACACAGAAGACGGACACGGAGACCAAACGTGAGCAAGAAGCTTAAGAGGGTTAGTAAGAAGAAGAAAATAGAGTGAATTGTGTGGGACCAGGAGGGGATCAGTATAATGAGCTGTAAATACCAGACAGGAGGTGGCCTTTAAGGCAGAGCAACGAGGGCTAAGAGCAGAAGCTAAGAGATCAACAGGCACAGGGGTCTGTGCTGGAAATTATGGCTGGAATCCTGTGAGTGATTTCTCCTTCAGAGGAAGGAACTGGCAAAATCACCTACATATCTGTACAGTGCACCCCCGTCTTCGCACAAGAGGTTTTTGGGTTTTTTTTTGGTGACTGACTCTCATGCCTCCTGCAATGCAGCTACTTGGAGGCTCTCTGACCTTTGGTGATTGCTAGGGATGGTAAAAACCTCCATGACCAACACAAGAGCCACCTTGCATCCAGACTCTGGATCCCAGCTCACAGGGCAGGAAATCAAAGTTGTGGATAGACGAGACCAAATTCCAGTTCATCTTGGATAATGAATACGGCAGGACTTGTCAAGTGTTTTGGCAGAGAAGGAAAGAAGAAAGAGAAGAGTCAAAGAATATCACAAAGAAAGAAAAGAAATCAAAAGACAGAGGAGGAGGAGAGAAAAAGGAGCGGCTAGAAGAATTTCCACCCCAAGAGGAGGAGAATCCACCAAATGCTGAACGAGAAAAGGAGGGATGGACTGGAGGTGTAAAGCTGGATAGGAAGGAAACACTTGGGAGATAAAGATGGTTATGAATACAAGAGGAAAAATCAGGCTGCTGAGTGTATGGAAGAAAGAAAGAAAAGGCTTGATGGGTTTTACATCAAGTGGGACCTCTGACCTGATCCAGACAGTCAATTCCTCTGCACTGGCATGGAGGAAACAGAAGTGTTTAGCACGGCATCAGTTGCGATGGCATTACAAAATGGTGCTACAGGAGCAAATCCTCTATAAACCAAGACCAGACAAGAATCTGGGACCTGTCACAGCTTCTCCAACATTCACACACAAAGCACCTGACAACACTTTGCAATCCTGTGGGCAAACAAGTCTTCTTATCTTTGCCCATTCCAGAGTAATTCTGAAAGCATGGCAATAGCGCCCAACCCCAAAAGGGAGAAGGGACAAGGAAGAGTAGCATTCCCCCATGCCGCCTTCAGCTAGAGTGGTTCTCAACCTGTGGGTCCCCAGATGTTTGTGGACTTCAGCTCCCAGAAGCCCCAGCCACTATGGTAAATGCTCAGGGCTTCTGGGAGCTGAAGTCCAAAAACATCTGGGGACCCACAGGTTGAGAACCACTGAAGGACAAAGGGACTCTACAAAAGACCACTCCAAGGACCATTTTCAGAGGAGGTGGTCTGCAGTCATCTGCATGAGTCACTGATCTGGAGGGTGCTCCTTCAATCAGGAAGCATGCAGAAATCAGTGACAGATACAGAAATGGGGGTGGGGGGATAAGAATGAAGATTGCGTAGCTTGCTTTAGTCTTCAGAAGTTTGCAGAACTGTGACTCAAGACAAACAACTAGGACCAAATCTTATCTATCATATGCTCAAAGTTCTCATCCCAAATTATTAGGAAAAATGTTCTCAGTCTGAACCTAGCTGGCACATATCGTTAAGACAAAATCTCAGCTAAACTATTGATTTGTCCTTAAAGCTCTTCCCTACATGACAGTTGGCAAGTTCAAACGAAACAGCAAAAACAAAACCAGTTTCTAAATACAGAGTACTTTCCTCGGGCTATTTTAATGCCACACGTACGCACAGATTACTAAAGTCTGAGGGGATGAAGCAGCGGACGACATGAAAGGGAGGCCTTTCACTGCTAATCATTCCGAATTATGGTATCAAAGGTTGGTGTGGATGTGTGGGCACGCACACACATGCACACCTGCAATCTTTGTATGGATCTCAATTCTTACACTTAGCGTTAGACTTCACATCCTTCATGATGACCACGTCCAGGTCTGATGAGGAACTTCTGTCCTCCCATGGTCTGCCTCTACCCTCAAGCTCCAACACTGACCCTGAGGACTCAGGGATATGTAGAGTTTGAGCCTGTGCATGATCTCAACACACTCTGGAAAGTAAAGAGGGTCACACCTACACCTATACAACGCCACATCAAGCCAGGAGTCACAAATGCACAGTCTCAAGCAAGCTGGGGGGGGGGAGGCACCAAGCTGAATCAAAGACTTTGCAAGCAGTGTGTGCAGTCCCGAGCGAGCCTCTGGAATTCCACCATGTTCCCTACAAGAAGGCGGCAAGAGGAAAACTGATGGAAGATCAGACCCCACATCAAAAGAATGGCATATAATTTTATTGTGTATATACAACTACTCCAATATCCAAAATCCAAAGCATCTGTGGTCACAAGCATTCAGATAAGGGACACTCAACCTGTATTTCCTGCTGCCTTCTCCTCAGCTGCAAGAAACACCTACCCCTAGGCAAAGGCAGGCCTGGGGGGAAAGCACCTGCCCTCACAGGGGATTGCTAGGGTAGGAAAGGCCCCAAGCAGCACAGGCTTTTCCTCCTATCTCCAGCTTTGCTCTTCACAGACAGGGTAAACTGGGAGCTGGCTTCCCAGTCCAAGTCTGGGGAACCACACCAGCATCTCTAATCTAAGCATGGTGCGAGTACAGTTCAGAAGATGGACCCACGTAGGGATTCACCTCTGTGGGAAAGGGAGGGCAACAGCGAAGTTCTGTTCAAGTCACCCAGCACTTTTTCTTGGTGGCTACATCCAGTAACAGGCACAGGCACTCTGCAGAAGCAGCATGCATTGCCTCCACCAGTCGACCAAGTCACCAGTGGCCACTTTCAGGGAAAGGGGAAGAGCTGAGAGGCTTCCAATACATGAGAGAAGTCCCAAAGAAGCATCAACAGCACAGCCACAAATTGCCTTGCTGGCAGAGGGCGATCCAGCCACACCTCTTCAGCCACGAAAAAGAGCCTGGCACAAAAGCTCCATGGCAAGACCAAATTACGGGTTCAGGAGAAAAGAGAAAGTCTCTGGCCAAAGGGCAGCCAGGTCTCGCACCAAGAGATATTTTTAGTCAGGCTCAGCCCACCTTGTCTTTGAGAGAGGGCCCAAAATGACTGTCCACACCCAGAAAATAAATTTAGAAATTGTTTCCAATTTCAGCTTTTCTTTTAACAGCTGTCTCACATTCCAGAACGCTCCAGCTGTCTCTTCTCCCCTCTTCCCAACCCAACCCCAAATCTCCATTCCTTTCTCAGACCATGACAGACTCAACTCAAAGGGCCTGCATGTCTACGTGTGCATAAGACCACTTTCTGGATCCAAACCATTCTGTTTTCAACAACAGCCAGGCCAAGCTCTTCCCCACCATGCACCAAAGTCCAATCTTTACAAGATCCAGAATCTGTGCTAAACACCAACATGGCACCTACTAGAGCTTGTTGGCATATTCAAACCAGATCATATTTTCAGCGACCAAGAACAACAAGGCATTTTGACAACTGTGTGAGAAGAGAATTCAGTTCCCTATGATGCTGTTGCCAGTGCATACAGAGACCCACAAAAAAACTTTCAGAGCAGCAATCTCAAAGTTGCAGGCAGCATGAAAATGAATTTAAAGGCTACTGCGACTAGCCAAAGCGTGCACCCACAGAAAAGGCTGCCTGCTGCATCTTTCCAATTCGCTGCTCTGACCCATCCACCCCTACAAGGGCAGAGGAAGACCCGCATAGCTCAGCATTCTCCGTCCTACTGGAGAGAGGCTCACCAAAGTTTCAGACTGGGAAACTTTCAGGAGCCTTTCCTAGCTTGGCACAGGGCGACTGGAGAATGCATTTGAGACCTTTTCCAAACAATGCTCTACTCTTCACTTATGGCCTTTCTGCTACTATCTCCATAACATGTACCACTGGATTATGGAATCACTTCCAGTGTGCAGACCTGTAGTTGATCTACTGACTGGCAAAGTAAGTTGTCCATTGAGTTTCTGGATGAGTTACTGCTCCTCTCAGCAAGTGGCCCACCCAAGAGGAAAGCTGCAATGTGGGTCTTTTTCCCCCAGCTTAGCATGGATGCCTGCAGTGGCCAGGGACTGCATGCAAGCAAGTGCATGGAACTGCAAGTGGAGAAATGGGAAGGCTGGCCTATGAGGACCAAGGACCGGGATGCTCCTCCCTCCACCCAACACAGAAGGCAAGGAAGCCACTGGTGGAGGGAATCCCTCTTCTCCACACCGAACTCCATCCATCCCCTGCCAGCCCCAAGGGGACAGTGGCTAGGACAGCCGTTGGGTTTTGCAGACAAGTAAATTTCAGGGGCTCATTTACTAGGCTAGGGTCCCCTTAAATGCTCCAAGAAGAAATCTGTTTGGGATAAGGACAAAGAAGAGACCCAACTATACTTCTAAAAATCTGGCTCACAGATCAGAAGATTAGGAAATGCTTGTCTAGACTAAGCAAGTATTCATGGGATCATTCACTGTGTAATCTTAAGAAGCCTTTCAGACTAGTGCCCTGTGCACGGTGGTGACTTGGGCACCCACCCTGCTAAACTAGACGAGGCTCGCTTTCAAGCCATGCGTGCACGGGGTCAGTCAATTTATCACCAGCCAGATAATTCTTTCTCAAGTCCCAGAGCATTCCTCCTCCTCCTCCTCTTGCAGGGCTACTGAAGTCCCAGACTCCCAAAAGCAGGCCCTCCTGCTCCTCCTTCACCCCTTTGCTGGGGTGTGGAGGGGGATAATCCATGGGAAATGGTACCCTGGATAACTGTCTGGAGCCCCCTTGCCAACTTGCCTTTCTGCTTCACATGTTCTGGACAAGCTCTGGAAATGTTACTCAGGAATTAATCTGCAGTATTTCATAAACAACACAACACAACCTGCTACGTGATGCTGATTTTTTTAGCAGCCCCTTGGTATGGGAGATCTGCACAACACACTGATCACCATGCAATTCTCATCATTTTTATTCTCAGAGGTCCCTCCAGAACTCTATCACAAGGAGACAGATTTAGATACTACACAGAGCTCCAAGGCCAGGGCAAAATGTGTCTGAAACGATCAAGCCTAGGATCTCTTGGCCTCTGACGCAAGCGGGAGGCCAGACAGGTCTGAACAACAGCTGCTCCAATGGAAAGGGGAGCGTAGTGCCACGCAGCCACTGTTCATTCCCCCAAGGAAGATACCTAGCAAGTCCTTACACCATGAAACACAATACAACATTGATTTCTGTGTGCTAATTAAACGCTGCATAATGAAACCAAATAAATTCGCCGCTTGATTTGCAAAACACTAATTGAATCTTTAAATATAATACCCCTGGCACACTGAAAAGCAGCTGTAAACAGCAACAACTGAAAATCCAATCAGACTGTCAGGAGTTTGGAAAACCGCTAAAGCACCCCACTAGCATGATTCAAACGGGGCAGGGTTGGCCTAACCTCTTTCCTTTCAGGACACAGGAAAAAACCATCACGGACAGATCCCACACTGCAGAGAAGAACAAGGAGGAAGGAATATCAGCAAAACACCCCCTACACTCTCTGCTACACATGACAGTTAGGTATTTACAGATGAATCATCATACCTACTATGTTGCTCACTCATGGTTCTGTTTCCAGAACTTAAATTTACCAAAGTCCTGCTCTCCAATACTGGAATCACTATGCCACATTGGCTCTCTCTGGACACTTCCAACCCACTCTTTTTTGAGGATGCTGCAGGTAGCACACATGCTTTTATATCCAATCTTGAGAGGTAGGTTAGTCTGAGGGAGCACAATTTGCCCCAGTTCAGCCAGCTGCTGGTTCCACGTACGATGCTAAAACATGGACAAGAGTTCAAAATCTGAAAGTGTGCAAAGTTTAGATTCATTACTTCTCTGCTTTTGCCTGGTCCCAGGCAGATGTCAGGAATTTCTGCTTTGGAGTAACCACAGTTTAACATGTTGTCCAAACACTAAACTGTGAATCATTTTAACCAGGATTAGTTAAAACAATCCACCCTTACAAACTACGGTTTGAAGCTGTCTGGTTTCAAGGTTCATTCATTCTGGGTTCAGACATCACAACAAGTAAGGAAAACTTCCACATTCTTCCTGGAAGTAGAGAAACGCACTGCCTGGGACTTTATGCAACGCACACTTGTAATAGTGGGCCATAATTTAGAGTCACAACTGAAAGCACGGCTGGGTGAGGGCGTGAACCTAGGCATCTCCAGTCCCACTTCAACATTTTAGCCACTGCACCACAGTCTTTGGCTACAGCTGTACTCATGAAATAAGAGTCCCAGATTTAGGGTCCTCCCTCAGAAGTTTGCTCTACAGGGCTTTATAAAACTGGGAAATGGTGGGGAAAAGTATACGCTACAGTGGGAAGAACATATGCTATAGCAGATGTGAGACCTGTCTGGCCCCCTTGGATGTTGCTGAACTGCTGGTATTTGCAGTCCAAGACCATTTGGAGGACTATACAGTTCTCAGCCATGCACTATCGCTTTTATTAAGATATCCAGGAGAGAGAGCAGACATAAACTGTTATTTCTATAACAGGCAAGATATTTGTTTTGCAAAGCTTCAGAGGGCTGTTTTTGTGGGGCTGCAAGAAAAGAATTTCACTTGCCCAGTGGGAGACTAGATGTGCTTTAGAAGCAGGGAAAACCAGCCTCTTTGCCCTGAGATATTTAGGTACAGCAAAATGAGATTTTTAAGCAGGTGTGGAGGGATCTCTACTTTATGGTACTATGGCAGTCTCTCCTGGGCTCCAGTATGGAGAGGTGTTGTTCTATCTCAGTGGTTCTCAACCTGTGGGTCCCCAGATGTTCATGGACTTCAGCTCCCAGAAGCCCTGAGCATTGACCATAATGGCTGGGGCTTCTGGGAGCTGAAGTCCACGAACATCTGGGGACCCACAGGTTGAGAACCACTGTTCTATCTGCTCACTCCTCATAGATTTTGAGGAGCTCTGACTTTTACACACCTGTGAAATAGGGGGCATGTGAGGTGTGACATTAAGCCCTTCTCCTGCAACTTGGTTTTGGAAGACCTGCCAGGTCTCCCAGTCTAAGTGAATCTCTGCTCCAGAGTTCAGAGCAAGCTGTTCCCTCCTCCAGCAATAAGACCTCCCCAAAGATGATATGAGACAGTGAAGCAGAATAAGCAGGGGGATCTTTGGAGTGAGTGGGTTTATATGGGAATGACTGGAGGGGAGCAAGGAGAGAATGGCTAACTTTAGAGGAGGCACACCTGACTTCATCAGTTAAAGGAAACAAATCAACTAAAAAAGAAAAAATGAAGAAACGGAAGAGTTTTGCAAGTAAGGAATCAGCACCATCCCTAAACTCATCTATCCTGGGGGCAGAAGGGGAGCATCCCAGGACAGGACCCCCTTCCACCATGTGATCTCCGTGTGTGTGTGTGATGGGGGAGACATTTTAGGAAAGGGGTGTGTGCACTGACTTATCTAGCAGAGTTGGGGGAGCTTTATTTTTCTTCTTCTATGGGGCCCATTTCTGCTCAGAAGCTCTGAATGAAAACAAGCCCTGGGATCCAAACCTCTCGCAGCGGGGAAAGGAAGAGAGTGTAATATGTATGTGTATGGGTGTGTGTGTATGTACACACACATACATGCATATATGTAAATATAAATATACACATACAGTCAGCCCTCCACATTTGCAGGTTCCGCTTTTGTGGATTTGATTATTCACGGATGCCACCTCTGCTGCCCTCCTATTCCATTTTTAATAGGGACTGCAAGCCTTGTGAGACAGAGAAACTGAGAAGAGGGCTGGCAAGTCCCTCTTAAGCATGGTGGGGGGCCGCAGGGGAGGTGGGGGTAAGCCCCACCAGCCCCCCACTGCTGCCTTGGAAGGAGCCCTGGTGCCTCAGAGGAATCCACGGTGGGGTGAACGGGGCGATCAGACTTCTTTTGCGTGTTAAATACAGTTTGGGAGGGCCCAGAGTTATTCACGGTTTTTTCACTTTCACGGGGCTCTTTTACCTTAGCAAATGTGGAGGAAGGACTGTAAACACACACGCGCGCACACACACACTCATATATACATATACACACACACACACATACAAACACACACACGTGTAATATATATGTATGCTACGCATAGAAGTACAAGTTAAAGGGAAGCAAAACGGTTGGGGGGCGACTGGGGGGTCTCCCTCAACTCTCGCCTCCTCCTCCTCCCCCCTCAGGAGATAAATGTAATTGTTGTGAGGCCCGCGCCTCTTCGAGGAGCCCAATTTTGGGGGGTTCAACCAGCACCCCCCACCACCCGGAAAGCAACGCCTGGGGGAAGGGGGAGCGGGGCCCGCCTCTGCGCCCCCAGGACTTCGCCCGGGGCTCCCCCACCACCCTCCCCGGCGCCCCCCAATCCCCCTGCATAAACCGGCCCGCCCGCCCGGCCTCCCTTCGCCGCCCGGCCCCGCGGCCTTCCCTCGCCGCCGCCGCCGCCGCCGCCGCGTCCACCCACCTGCTTTCTCGATCCTGCCGGACATGTCGCGGCCGCGCCGGCCCGCCGGAGACCCGGGACAGAGGAGAAGGAAGAGGCGGCCGGGGCTCCGAGGCCCAGCCCGGCCGAGGAGGAGGAGGAGGAGGAGGAGAAGGACGGGGAGGCCGCCTCCGAGGCGGGGTGCCAGGCCGGGCGGGCGGACAGGAAGGGGGGCCGCCGCCGCCGCCGCCTCAGTCGCCGCCGCGGCCTACGAGGCGGAGAGAGGCCGGCCCTCGCCTGGCGCCCCGCCCCCGCCGCCTCCCGCCTCCTCCGGCGGCCCAGCGAGCGGGAGAGCGGGGCGCGGGGGCGGAGGGGGCCGCGGAGCGCCCCCTCCCGGCCGCCGCCAGAAGGCAGCCCCGGCCGGCGGGGCGCTCGTCCCTCCCGCCGCACGCGGCCCCCGCGCCTGCTCCCTGTCCTCCTTTGCGCCGCGCTCTCCTCGGCGCCCTGGGAGCGGAGGGGAAGCGGCACAGAAGGGGCGGCGAAGGAGGAGGAGGAGGAGGCGCCGCCGCCGCCGCCGCCGCGGGACCCCCGCGCCCGCGCCCGGCCAAGCTGGCCGGGGTGTCCGAGAGGCCCCTTCCGCACTAGCCTGCGATGGCGCGCTGATTCCGCTTCCCGCCTCCTGTGGAATCCTGGGGCTTGCCGTTTGGCGAGGGGGATGAAAGGCCTCCAAGGCCCCAGGATTCCACAGGAGGCGGGAAGCGGAATCAGCGCGCTATCGCAGGCTAGTGCGGAAAGGGCCCTGGTCTCCAAGGTCATCTACTCCAGGCCCCGAGCCACTACACCGCTCGGCCTCTCTGAGCCGTTTGCAAGACGCCCGCCGGCAGCCTCAGGGTGAGGGCGAAGCCGAGCCAGTGCCCCCTCGCCGCCCCTCTCCGCCGTCTCTTTCCCCTCGGGAGCCCCTGCAAACACCCTGGCCCCTTGCGCAGGCCCTGCTTGTTATCGCTGAATATCCTTTCTGCGTCTCGCCTAGGCAGTTTGCTATAAGACATAAAAAGGACGTGCCGTCGAGACATAAAAGCGCATCAATTCGAAACTACTCTTCCAACAAAGACACGGCAAGGCGGCAGCAACAACAATGCCTGCCGGATAAAACCCCCTTAGCAGGAGATCAGCTGAGACCCCCAAATCTTGCAGCCCCAAGGGGAAGGGCAGAAGGACCAGGGAGAGGGGCGGCCGCAGGCGAGGTCCCTCTGCAAGCGCCCCAAAGGCGCAGCAGCCCCTGGGAGGCGAGGCGGGCCCCGGGAGCAGGTGGGGAGCACCACCCCATGGCTACAGGGCGGTTGCAAGGGTCGCCTCTTTCCCCGCACCCCTTTGCATCGGGAGGGGGGCAGATGCAGGCAGAAGAAGCTCTGCCCCCCGCTACAATTTTGGCCCTTGTCCAGTCTTCCACACCTCGAGAATAAAACTGAGATAAAACACGTCCAGCTACTTCCCCCACTCTCCAGGCCCATGGGAACATGCTGCAGAATGTTAAGGAATAAGCTCTCTAGGCTGCCGAGCAGGGAGGGGAATTTTAAAAATCATGCATCGGAAACAAGGGTGCGGCAGAACAATCGCTCTTCTCTCCACAACCAAAGTAGAGTCCTCAGTCAATGGACTCACAGAGCTGGAAAGGGCCCCACGGCCATCGAGTCCAGCCCCCTGCTCAGCCCAAGGCCGTTTCCGCACTAGGCTGTTATAGCGCTCTGATTCCACTTTCAACCTCCCGCCGGCCCCTCCCGAAACTGCAAACCCCACGATTCCAGAGGAGGTTGAAAGTGGAATCAGCGCGCTATAACAGCCTAGTGCAGAAACGGCCCAAGATCTCTGGCTGGAGCATCCCCAGCAGGGAGCGGTCCAGCCTCTTTCCTGAAGACCCCCAAGAAGTTCCTTCTAATGTTCAGTTGAAATCTACCCTCCTGTAATTTAAAACCACTAGACCTCATTCCGAGGCAGCCAACAGCCTCCTCTTTCTGGCAGATATGATTCTGGCAGTCATATTGTTCCTCGGCCTTCTCCTCAGGCTAACATGCCCAGCTCCCTCAACCTTTCCTTGTATGTTTTGTTCTCCATACCTCACATCATCCTCGCTGCCCTTCTTTGAACTTGCTCCAACTTGTCTGTATCCTTCTTAAAATCAGGGAGCCAGAACTGATCACAACTCCAGATGAGTCCTGACCAGGGCAGAATATACAGGGCCTATTACTTCCCTCAACTTGGAAACTGTGCTCCTATTAATGCAGGCTACAATAGCATTCGCCTTCTCTGCTGCAGCACCACACTGCTGTCTCATGTTCAGTTTATGATCAACAATAATCACAAGGTCCTTTTCAAACATAGCGCTGCTGAGCCAAGCACCCCTCATCCTATACCTCTAAATTTTGGTTTTTGTGGCCCAAATCTAGAATTTTGCATTTGTGTCTGTTGAATTTCACTGTTATTAATTTCAGCCCAGTTTTCTAGTTTATCAAGATGTTTTCAAACTCTGTTCCTATCCTCCAGTGTACTGTCCCCACCCTCAGATTTGTGTCATCTACAAACAGGATAAAGGATCCCCCACCCTATCATTTCAATCGTTGATAAAAAGGTTGAAGTGTTGGAACGTATAACAAACGTGATTATTTTCCTTCTGCGTTAGAAAGACCAAAACCAAAACTACTGTGTGTCTGCCAGTGCTGTGAAGACAGGTTATCATGTGATTGTAACTGAAAAGAAGGCAGAGGAGATCGTTTTGAAAGATTTTGTGGCTCAGCTCAGGCGAACAGAGACGTCGATGATGATGATGATGATGATGATGATGGTGATCTTGCCTCACCCAGGTGGTAAGGGGCACGGCCCCTCCAGGTAAGAATTCTCCAGATAAGAAGGCTGAAACGCACAGAGGCAGCAAACGGGGCAGCAGGCTGAGACCCCCGCCCAGAGCTGGCGGCCCTAGCCCCGAGGATGGGGTCATACTTTCACAACGCCCGCGGAAAGCCCCTGATTTATTTTTGGCCAGAACAGAAGGCTGAAGGAGCGGGTGAGCTGAGAATGAAACCATGCACACTGTGCCGAGGTGACAGCTACTTCTTATTTTAAAGCAGTGGGTTTCTAGCCGTCTCGCTCGAGGGGATTCCCCCCCTCCACACCCACTCCCACAAACACAGTGCCAGCCGTGTGCCAGCCTGGGGATGGAGCCCCCCTCGCAGCCCCTTCTTCTTCACCCCGGGGGCAGTGCTTCTCAGCCTCCCGGCTTAGGAAGTGCGGACGCCGGCCACGCCTTGGCCATCAGGTCGGGTTCAAGTTCTGCACAAGAGGCCGCCAAGATATTCAGGGCCCTGCTCCTTTCCCGCAGTCTGGGGGCTGTGGCCACCTTGATGGAATCTGTCTAGCTGTGATTCAGCCTTCTTTTCCCACCGTCTTCTACGCTGCCAAGCATTATTCCCTTTTGCAATGAGTATGTGATAGAGGCACAGGCCACTTCCGCACTAGGCTGTTATAGCGCTGTGATTCAAACTGCAAACCCCAGGATTCCATAGGAGGTTGAAAGTGGAATCACAGCGCTATAACAGCCTAGTGCGGAGGTGACCATAGAATCACAGAGCTGGAAGAGACCCCAAGGGCCAAGTTTCCAACGCCCTTCCGCCACGGAGGAAGACACAGCCGAAGCCCTCCGTTTGACAAGTAGCCAGCCAGCCTCTCTTTAAAAACCTCCAAAGGAGTCGGAGACACCACCATGTTCCTTTGAGGCGGCAGCAGATTCCCCTGTCAAATGGCTCTTACCTTCAGAAAGCCCTTACTACGGTTTAGGTGGAACCACTTTTCCCGTAGCTTGAAGCCACAGCTCCGTCTCCTAGTCTTTAGAGCAGCAGGAAGAAAGCTTGCTCCGTCTTCCCAATGACAGCCCTTCAAATATTTAAACACACCGATCATGTTGTCCCTTGACCTTCTCTTCTCCAGGCTGAGATCTCAGTGGTGTGTGTCTAAAGTACAATAGCTTCTGTTTAGTCGTTTTGGCTTCCAGGAATGATTCAAGCTTGATTTGCTCTTGGCCTCATTTATAAGCCTTTTTGACAAATCACATTTCTGTGATCTGTCAAGCCACATAATGTTATTTTATTTATTCAGTTTATATGCCATCTTTTTCCCCAGGTGGAATTAAAGGCTGCATATGATAATTTAAAGCAACCTTAAGTTAAAATCTTGTTTTGCAAAACAAGGAACTAAATAACAATATGTAAAAAAAAAATCAGGGTTAAAAACCATTAGAAATATTGTACTTCAGGGTAGTGGTTTCCTGCCTTGTGTCACCAGACATTCCCCCTGGCCGGCATAATCAACGGCCCAGGGTGATGGGAGGTGTAGGTCAACACCATCTAGGGACCCAGGTGGGAGACCGGTGTTTGAGGTGGCCGTGTTGTGTTATTGCGTGGTGTTGCTGAATCCCAACACACGCACACAACTGCTGGGCGCTTCAGGGCAAGGTGACGGCCAGCGCTCTGCCTTCCAGGGAGCAGGGGAACTCATTCGCCATGACACATCCTCACGCTGAAGAAGCCTTGGGAAACTTCTGAAAACCCCAGGATTCCCCAACACCCTCAGACAAGCAACCTGCTTTATAAAAAGGAACAGAAATGGGACCTTCCACAAACAGTTGTTGTGTGAATTGCTTTACGGCCTGGAAGTTTTCCTGGGTCCATCTCTGGTCCAGAAGGCCCAGGTAGACTCTGTGGCTCGAAGGGCTTCAGGCCAGCTCGGACTGGTGCTCCAGCAATGACAGCGATAACTTTGCAACAGCAGTCTGCACGCTTACGACCTCCCAGCTAGACTACTGTCTAGCGGTCTACGTGGGGCTCCCCTTGAAGACGACATGGAGTCTGTGAGCTACACTGTTCACCCGAACAGAAATTGGGCTGACACTAATTTCGGAAGAACTGTTCTGGGTGCCTTTGCACTTGTTGGCAATAACGTTTCTTTTAAGTGTTAAATGGTTTAATACGCTTCTCATCTTTTAAAATTATTCCTATTGCTCTAAACTCTGTTGGACTGATTCTACTGTACCCTGCCCCAAGGTCCTTGGATATAAGGCAAGACAGAGATACTTAAATAAATAAAATAATCGTGCCTGCCAAAAACACACAAAATTGATTGTATGACCTTTGACGCTCGCAGGCTTCTGCATCGGGCAAAGATGGAAAGGAACAGGTTGTTGTTGTTGATATTTTAGGCCATTTCCACACAAGACAGTTATAGTGCTATGATTCCACTTTCAACATCCTATGGAATCGTGGGGTTTGCAGTTTTGGGAGGGGTCAGCTGGCCCCTCCCGAAACGGCAAACCCCAGGATTCCATAGGATGTTGAAAGTGGAATCATAGCTCTACAACAGTCTAGTGCGGAAATGGTCTTTTTCATCTCTATCCTGCCTTTTTCCAGAGGTGTCAAACAGTCTATGTGTTGCTTTGTGGTTGTGTAAAGGAACTACAGTCTGTGCATCTTACAAAAGTAGCCCTCCCGTTCTCAGCACTCCAAACTCTAACATTTTGTCGCAGGTTCCACTTGTCTTTCTGGAATGGCAACGTTTTAAAGGTGCTTAAGAGATAATAAAGTGTCTTTTCCAAAATCTTTTCCATAAGCGGTCCATCAAATTATACCTTCTTTGCTTATAGCTGATAAATGCAGACACAGACGCACACTCCCCGAGCCCTGAACGACCAGGAAGAAAACGCCTTTGGAAAGAGCTTTCCTGCCCTCTAGCGGATACTAGTCAGGTTTCAGTGCTGCAAAAATTCAGTGCAAAAATTTTCCTATTCAAATGCTGTAGACTAAAGCAATTCCTAGGTAAGACAATAAATGTCCTTAATTATGATAGCTGAAACGTCACAGAGCAGGAAACAAACAAACAGAACTCTTCATCAGAAAACATCATTCACTGAACATCTCAGGGTGAGAAAATGGAGGTCAGAACTTACCTGTCTGTCTGTCTGTCTGTCTGTCTGTCTGTCTGTCTGTCTGTATTCCTTTCCTTCTTTCTCCCTCCCTGCCTTCAAGTCACCCTTGCTTATAGCAACACAATGGGTTTTTTCTTAAGCAAAGAATGCTCAGAGGTGGTTTGCCATGGCCTTCCTTTCTTTAGAGACTAACCAATTTATTACAGGATTGTCCCCCACTTCCACCCTTTGCAACATGTGCAAACGTGTGCAAAGGTGCAAATTAGATTGCAACGTGTATCAGGGCCAGGACAACTGTGACAACAACAACAACAAGGTAAAACGTCAATTTCCCCCATTTGTGTGTGAGAGAGATAGGATTTAGTTGTTCTGTCCCAAGCCTTAGCTGGTGATACTCTCCTTTCCATCTGTTTCCAAAGAAGCTGCTTCTGCGCAAAACCAGTGCCTGCTGCCAGTAACAGATCAGGGTGCGCAAACCGAAATGTAAGCGGGACAAGACAGGGGTTCCTGGTCAGTCGGAGGGCTGACCAGGGAATAGGGACCCAACCTATGCCAGAGGGGGTTACCCTCCCCCTGGAATCTCAGGTTTGCAGCTTGGGTGTGCTCCTGGCCTCAGATCTGTGCCTGAACGTCCAGGTTTCAGCTGTGGCCGGGATTACAACTGTCAAGTTAAAACCAGTGCGCCAGCTGTGGCTGTTCCTTGAGAAGTCTGATCTGGCTGTGGTGACGCATGCCTTGATGTTTTGGCTCCCAAAACACTGTTTTCTCATTCACTTTCTATCATGCCTTGATGTTTTAACTGTTTTCCTGTTTGGGCTACTGCAACACTCTCTACGTGGGGCTGCTTTTGGAAACTGTTTGGAAACTTCAGCCGGTCTAAAACGCCGTGGCCAGGCTGTTGACTGGGGCTGGCGACAGGCACCATGCGACTCCCCTGTTAAAACAACTGCTTTGGCTACTGGCCCATTTCTGGGCAGAATTCAAAGTGCTGGTTTTGACCTTTAACGCCTTAAGTGGCTCTAAAAGACTGTATCTCCTCATATAATCCGACACGAGCGCTGCTATCCGCTTTTTCTCCACCCCATCATCTTCTCAGGTGCCACTGGTGAGGACTCGAGACAGAGAGCCTTCTTCGTGGCCGCTCCCAAACTGTGGAACTCCTTTCCACAGGAAGTCCGACTGGCCCTCTCTCTGCTCCCCTTCTCCCAACAGGTGAAGACATTTTTATTCAGGCGAGCATTTGCATCCTGGATTTTAACTGTGGAGTTGTAATATATGTGTAAAGTGGTATGCTGTATCTTTTAATCTGTAGTTTTGACTCTGTATTTTTAATATCTTTTTTGAAACACAGTAGAGTCTCGATTATCCGACATAAACGGGCGGGCTGACAGTCGGACAGCCGAAAATGTCCGAAAATCTGGAGGGCTATCCTTGCCCGTCGCGGCCGCCATGTTTGGGGGCGTGTCTGGGGGGCGCGGAAATGCCTACAGCCACGCCCCCAAGCAGCCGCGACGTCGGATAATCCGGAATGTCGGATGACCGAAGGACGGATAATCGAGACTCTACTGTAATGTTTTAAACATGTTTTAAGTGTTTTAATGTATGTTTTAACACTTCGAATATTTAATCTCTTTTTAATTTTTGCAAATTTAATATTTTAGCTGCATTGTTTTTTTAAAAAAATCATAAGCTGCTTTGGATCTTGGTTGGAAAAAGAGCAGGGACTTCCATTAGGAAGTTATTCCTAAAGTTTAGGTGGAATCTCTTTTCCTGCAGCTTGAAGCCATTGTCCCATGTCCTAGGCCATTTCCGCACGAGGCTGTTATAGCCCTATGATTCCACTTTCAACGTCCTCTGGAATCCTGGGGTTTGCAGTTTCGGGAGGGGCCGGCCGGCCCCTCCCGAAACTGCAAACCCCAGGATTCCAGAGGATGTTGAAAGTGAAATCATAGGGCTATAACAGCCTCGCGCGGAGATGGCCCTAGTCTCTGAAGCAGCAGAAAACAAGTCTGTTCCATCTTTGACATGACATCTCTTCAAGTATTTAAACACGGCTCTCGCGTCCCCTCTTAACCGTCTCTTCTCCAGGCTAAACCTACCCAGCTCCCTCAGCCGCTCCTCATTGGGCTTCATGGTTTCCAGGCCTTCGAGCACTTTGGTTGCCCTCCTCTGGACACATTCCGGCTTGTCCATATCCTTCTTGAACTGTGGTGCCCATCTAGGTGGGGTTTGACCAAAGCAGAACAGAGCGGAGCCATCACTTTCCCTGACCTATGTTAACAGTTGTGGGCCTCCTCGAGCAATCCATGCACACTGGAAGGGCGCCAGACCAGTTCTCAAAGGAATAAATAATAATACGCCATTGTTATCCTTTCTGTTAATGAGTAAAGAAGATTGTTATCTTTTCATCACCAAGAAATGTACCTCACTACAAGTAACTAAGGAACTTGTTCCTTTCAAGCTCAGTGGAGACAGCTTCTCTTCGGGATAAATTGATAAATTCCCTGCTCGCCAAAATATCTTGCCAAGGATCAATGGATTCGCATCTAAACAAGCTTTGATGGAAAATTCTGAGCATATTTTCTCTGGAAACCTTTTCCCTGAAATCACAGGCTTCCTTTCCAGCGTGTGTAGATCGTTCGGCTATTAGCCATAATTCTAAATGTTCCTTTCTTTTATATATCAGCATTTTTCTGCTTTAAAACTACTGAGCCTTCAACTGCCCATCAATTCATAATTAAATCCCTATTTAATCAGACGCTGACACTGATTTTGGTACCAGGACTCTAGAGGGCAGCATTGGACGAAACATTATAATGAGAAACACGCCGTCTAATTGAAGGGAGCAGCGAAGAGATCCAGAGACAAAACTGAGCTGGGACACTCAGTAAAAGCTGTTCCTATTGGGAAGAATCCAGAGACGGTACATCAACCCAACGGCTATGTCCCGAGTTGGAAAGGAGGCCCAGGCTCCCTCTCGGCTAATGTGGTTGGGGTGTTAGACAAGAACTCTTGAGACCAGCACTACTTCCGCACTACCCTCTTATAGTGCGATGATCCCCCTTTCAACATCCTATGGAATCCTGGGGCTTGCAGTTTAGGGAGGGTCCGGCCGGATGTTGAAAGGGGAATCATCGCGCTATAGAGGCTAGCGCGGAAATGGTCTAGAGTTCAAATCCCTGCTCAGCCCTGGAAATGCCCCGGGTGACCTTGGGAAAGTCACACTCTCTCAGCCTCAGGTGAGGGTGGCCCAGGAGGCTCAGGCAAAAGCAAACTGCTATAGCTTCTCCTACCTTCTCAGTCGTCCCTCGTTTTTAACTTTTGCCATCCGGCCCACCCTCTGTCGTTGCTCTGCCACACATGTCCCAGCTTTCATCTGTGAAACGCTGGAGGGGATGCCACTTCCACGTGGACCAGGTGGGACCATGTGAGGGGAGTTCCCAAACCCTAAATACTTCAGCCTCCAAACAGAAATACCTCCCTGGCTTTTTGCAAATTCAGCCCAAGTGACCTGAGGGCTCAGATAGGAAGCAGGGTGAAGATTTCAAGACCTAGCCACAGAACACTGAGAAAACAGAACGGCATATAAAGAGAACATTTGACAGAAGGGAAACAACTTTGTAAAGTAAAATAATTAAATCTAGATGAATTGGAAAAACAATAACCCAGGAAATGAGTTGAGCACATGGTAGACCTCACAGTGAGTAGTTTCATCAGGTGTAGAACTTGCAAAGTTAACTTTTTTACTACAGTTCCAATAATCCAGCTGGCATGGCCACTACATCAGACTCTGTACCAGAGTAGTACAATGCGGCAGACGTCCAGAGACCCACCCTGCAGAGTAAGTAGGTGGTACAGGAGTGGGGCAGCAAGGCCTTACGAAGGACCTGAAGTTATACCCACTGTGGCTGGAAGCGTCTCATACCCCCACCAGTCTTCCAGATTAAATCCAGGAGCTTGGAGAAGAGAAGGTTAAGGGCTGACATGATAGCTGTGCTTAAATATTTGCAAAAGATGTCATAAAGAAGATGGAGCAAGCTTGTTTTCTGCTGCTCCAGAGACTTGGACATGGAGCAATGGCGTCAAACTACAGGAAGAGATTCCATCTAAACGTCAGGAAGAACTTCTTGATGGTAAAAACAGTTCCACAATAGAATACATTGCTTCGGCATGTGGTGGAGTCTTTATCTTTGCTGGCCATCTGTCCAAGGGAGGGCTTTGACGGTGTCTTCCTGTGCGGCAGAATGGGGTTGGACTGGGTGGCCCTTGGAGACTCTGCTCATTCTAGGATTCTGTGCTTCTCCTTCTCACACTTTCTGTGTCCCCAGCTTACTTCAATTGCTGCAAACCCAGTTCAGCGTGCAAAAGAAGTTTGCATTCAATTAACTCAACAGAGAGAAGAGGGCAAACTCTTGCCCTTCCCAAGAGGCTCAAGCAAAAGCAAATTGCCGCAGTCTCTCCCAGCTTGCTGGTTCTTCCTCATTAACGACATGGCCATCTGCCAAAGGGAGTGCTGTGCTGTTGTCCTCCCCCATGGCAGAATGGGGTTGGACCGGATGGCGCTGGGGGCCTCTTTTCCAAAGCTATGATGATATGGAATCCAGATCTGCAGCCTCCCCATGGCACCACTGCACTGCACGTGTGGCTGCCAGGCTGTACTTTCTACGATGGGTCGACCATTGCAACGGCCTGCCCTGGGGATCGAGGGCTGCAGAGGCAAATCCACAGAAGCCAGTGCAACCCCCATCCCTAAAAGACTCACAGTGCCCTCTCCTTGATTGTACAGAAGAGAGGCTTTCCATACAAAAAGCCAGCAGGCCTTGCGTGCGGCTGCCCTTCTAGTCAAACAGGACTCACTGAGAGAGAACCCAAGTCTCTCAAGTTCCTTTCTATGGCCAACAAACTCAAAAGAGACAGGGGCACTCTCTCTCTCTCCTCCAACTCATGCCCAAAAACCCCAGAGTGGAATTGAAGGTGACTCGTGGCTTGCTTTGGGGGGGAAATGGGTGAAAATTAACATGTGATAAAAAGGAGGAAAATCAAAATCAATACTCCTAAAGTCAGAACCTGAAAACTCATGCTCTGGAAGGAAAGGTGACCCAGCGAGAAATGTTACAAGACATGACAGCTCTGATCTTCTCTTTCTTTTCTCCTTGCTAGTTCCGGCACACAGAGTTTGTTTGGAAGCCAAAAACAGCATCCGTCCAGGTTGCCAAGTTCCCACAAAGTTCCGGCAACTTGACAGCAGACCTCAAACAAAGGAGAAAACGAAAAGGTAAACGTGTAGAGGAAGGCTGTGGGCTATTTAAATCCCAGCATATTATTGAGACCTGCAACAAAATGTTGCAGCTTGGGAAGATTCTGTTCAGAACGCCTGGTTGCTTTTTCTGAGGCAAAGCCCAAAGAAACACAATTGTATTGGGAAATGCCCTTGAACGCCGCCTGTTGCCTCTGCCACCGGGGATTGTTTGGAAAATGAACATCCCGACTCTTGGTGACTCCGTACCCTCCGGATGGGCAGGGTCAGTTCTGATTAATCCTCTCTCAGCTCACTTTTCTCAGCTGCTTTTAAGATATTCCAGTTTCTCTCTCTTCCTCTCACTTTCCCCCTTTGTCTGCAGCTTCCTTCACCTGCTGCAAACTGTCCAAAGTGCAAATGTAGTTTGCATTCAATCGGTAACAGGAGAGAGAGCAGCAGAGAGAGCGGAATCTTGCTCTTCCCAGCAGACTCGGGCAAAAGCAAACTGCTGCAACCTCTCCTAGCTTGTGTGTTTTCTCTCCTTAATAACTTTTGCCATCTTGACCTGACGTTTGTTGGCCGCAGGTGTCCCAGTTTTCATCTGTGAAATGCTGGAAGGGACATCCACTTTCTCTTCTTCTGAGAGATGCAGAAAGCACTCTTCTCTTCATTCCCCCATCAGTCCTCTGGCAGAAGACACTTCCACCAGCTTTCTGTAGCTATAGAGGGGCCACCGAAGAAGGGGATCCGGTCCGTCCCCCGCTGGTTCCGTTAGGTGGCACAGTAATCCTGGCCCTCAGAAACATTTCGCCCAGTCCACGTTTTAAAATGTGGAGCACGTTGCCCAGATAATGAGATGATGAACGTCAAGCCATTATTTCTCGGCCCAGAGCGCTTCCTCTTCTCTTCAAGCCGGCTTTGACGGATTCGGCTGGTGTTCACGCTTTCTCTCTCTCTCTCTCTCTCTCTCTTTTTTGCAAGCCTGACCTCCCGCTTTCTGTCTCTGGGGATTTATTAAATATTTTTGTGTTTTGATTTGGCAATTCAAAGCTAGCAGCGGGGAGACAAACCCTTCGTAATGTCCGTTTGTCAACAACAGAGAGATCCTTTTCTCCGTGGATACGGGGAACAGCAGCGGGAGTGGACGGAGGGGTTCTGGGACTGAGGGGGAGGCGGAGTTCTTCCTTGCCCCTTCCTGACCAGTGCCCACCGGCGGCCTTTGACCGCCTATACGGGGAGCTGGAAGATGCCCCAGGAAGACACCCCCCCTCCATCCCAACTCACAGCTTCCCCCTTGAGATGTTCACTTGGGTCGGAAATGAAATCCTCCTGAAAAATGGACCTGTTTTGTCACGCGTTGCTGCCCTGAAGTGCGTTGCTGCCCTGAAGTAGCCCCTCGTTCAAGAAGGTCTGTGCCATAGCAGATCGGTGAATCTCAAAGGCGCTACAAGATTCTGTTGTTCATGTCAAAACAGTCGATTGTCACTTATCTGGTTCCAGGCTTGATTCTTGATCAATTCAAATGGTACAAAAATGGCCGTCAGCCTGAGGCACAATTTAACACTAGAAGAGGCCAAGTGCCGTCCTGGTTATTAGACTGTCGGAATAAAAGCTCTTCAAAGACCTTTGGCTGCCTGAAGTGAAGGGGGACTGGACGGAGGGTTGAATCCTACTTGCACACTCTAGTGATGGGACAGCAGACCCCATCATCCCTGAAAGGAGCAAGCTAACACAGTGGGGAAAGGCCAGGCTGTGGGGCAGACACAATTCTCCCCTCTGGCACTGGGGTGGGCACACGCTGGCCCGGCGGCTGTGAGCAATTTTAAAGGCCCCTGACTTTCCTAGACCAGGAGAAAAGGGTGAATGGCTTCTCCTAGATGCTTCCGGAAGTGGAAATTCACTTTTTAAATAAGTTGCATCACTCCCTCCACCTATTTTGCAAAGCCATTTTCTGGTTTCTTTCCTTCCTGCCTGCCTTCCTTTCATTCACTCACTGAAAGCCAGCATGGTGTGAATCTGAGCGTTTGACTGCCTCTGAGAGATCAGGGTTCGAATCCCAGCTCAGCCACATGGAAAAACCCTGGATGACTTTGGGCAAGTCACGCCCTCTCAGCCTCAGGGCAGGCCAGTGGCAAACCCCCTCTGAATAAATCTAGGCTAGAAAACCCAAGGAGAAGGAGTGTGATGTTGCGGCTGTCCTGTTGGATTGGAGCTCCAGAAAGCCAGGATTTGAATCACCACTCCGGCATGTGGAAACCCACTGGGTGACCTTTGGGCAAGTCACGCTCTCTCAGCCTCAGAGGAACTCTAACTCCCTTTTAAGAAATCAAGCCACAGAAACCTCATGCTAAGATCATATTTTTGTTGTCAGAATTATGGTGACCCCATCATGAGGTTTTCTTGATAAGATTTGTTCAGAAGGAGTTTGCCTTTACCTCCCTCTGAGGCTGAGAAAGCATCACTTGCCCAGGGCCATTGAGTGGGTTGTCCATGGCCAAGCAGAGATTCCACTGTTGATGTTTTATCTAATTCGTCGTAAACTGCCTTGCTGCCTTTTTGAAAAGGCAATGTAATAATAATTTCATAAATCCATAAAAGGACGTAACAAAAGTACACTGTCTTAAGCTCACTGAGCAAGGGCAGGATATAGCTGTAATACACAATAAGTATGAGAAGTAATTTTATATAGCAACAAAGAGTAGTAACTTAACAACACCCACTGTTAACAATGAAAGAGTGTTTTGCTCCTTGACTTCTTTGATTGTCCTACAGAAGTTAAACGCTTCCCCGTCATTGCCTGTTATCTAAATGGATTCTGCATTTTCACCTTCAATTACGAATCATTTTCAGTTGCATAAATGATGCTCTAGAAGTGGGAAAAGATCTCGGTGAAAACAGCGCAACTGGGGAGTGGACGAGAGAGAGAACCCAAGGGAAAGGTCAGGAATCTCTAGGCTCAATAGTCTGAAAGCTGTGGCACATTTTTTTACATCTTCTCAGGCTTCCAAAAACATTTAAGTGTGCAAAAGGGGTAGGAAGAGGCCTATACAGAGAAATAGCCCCAAATAGTCCCTACTTTGCCTGGCTTGGACTGGATGGCCCTCGGGGTCTCTTCCAACTCTATGATTCTAGACAACAACATGAGCCAACAGTGTGATGCAGCAGCCAAAAAAGCCAAAGCAATTTTGGATTGTATTGTAGGAGCGTAGTGTCTAGGTGAAGGGAAGCAACAGCAACATTCTATTCTGCTTCAGTCAGACCTCACTTGGAATCCTGCGTCCAGGTCTGGACACCACATTCAGGAAGGATATGGATAATCTGGAATATGTCCAGAGAAGGGCAAAGCTCTGGAAACCAGGCTTAATGAGGAATGACTGAGGAAACCGGGTATGTTTAGATTGGAGAAAACTGAAAGGTGACATGACAGCCCTCTTTAAATATATGAAGGAACCTCATATAGAAGATGGAGAGAGCTTCTGCTGCCCCAGAGAATGGAATGTATACTAATGGATTCCTATTACAGGAAAAGAGATCCCATCCATGCATTTTTTAGAAGTAAGCTATGGATTAGGAGAAGCATTTCCCTTCCTTGGGAAAGACTGAGGAATAAGAGTCTGCAGGAGGCCATGGCATTTATAAAATATTAAGCCTCCTAGCCTCCCGTATCAGTGTTTCTGGTGGGTATTCAGAGCCTGCCCACCACAATTCCTGAGCCTTTCAGTGATCCAAGTGGCCGCTGTTATAACGTTGCTAGATGGGTACCCTCCAAAATTTCAGAGATGAAAACCAGGACACATGCGGCCAAGCAATACCAGAGTGTGGTTAAAAGGGGGCAGCCAGGCAATAAGAAAGCAAAGGTACTGATGGGGAAGAACACACAAAACTACTATTTGCAGTAGGGAAGACCTGGAAATTAGGCACACTACTAAGTTTTGGAAAGCCTGAAGAAAGAAAAACCACAAATGAGCTGCCTGGGAAGGGCAAGACTTTGCCCTTTCCTCTCCCTCCAGCTCAATTGAGAACTGGAAACTACAGCCATTTCTGCACTAGACTGTTATAGCACTATTATTCCAGTTTCAGCATCCTATGGAATCCCGGGGTTTGCAGTTTAGGGAGGGGCCTCAAAGGACTATCACAGTCTAGTGCAGAAATGGCCTACTTTTTTTTCAATTTGGAATCAGTTTCAAGGACCAAAGGGGAAAGTGGGGGGAGGAGAGAAAAACCAAGACATTTTAAAAGCAGCTGAGAATGTGGGACAGCAGTGAGCTATCCAGGACTGTCCCTGCTAGACATGGAGAGTTGGGGAGTATGGGTAGGTTTCTGGTACAACCTCTGGAGCAGGGCTTATAGACTGTGACTTTTTTTGGACCACAACCCAAGAATCCTACAGCCAGTACGGCCAGCAGCCAAGCTTCCCCCCAGCCCCAATACCTCCTAAAATCTCAGCCTGGAAGAATCTTCCTATAACTCATTTGTCCTCGTCCCCATGAAGTGGAACCTCAGCACAACGAACTGCGTTGGCTCATGTCAACCCTTTGTATTAAATAATAATAAACAGTGATTTATAAACTGCCTTCTGGGGCATAATGACCCCCATCTGTGTACAAAATTTCACTAAAAACTATAAATCAGATCACTTAATATAGAAACTAAATGCCGCTTTCTGCATCTGCCTTCCCTCTCCTGGAGAGTTTCCGTTTCAGCATCATCTCAGGCTTTGGGATATCCTGAGTTTGGAACCTGAGACTGAGGGAAAATGGCCCCTGGTAGTGTTATTAGATACTTTGCATTGAGTACTAACTGCAGTAGCTCACAATTTTTCATTCAAATAGAGAAAGATATTTCCCTCCCTTGCTTTGAAATTAAGAGAAAAAACGTAGCTAGTTTGGTTCTTTCCAGAACAAGGTAAAATGAGAGGGTTATTCCTTTTCACTTATTCAGCGAGATGGGACAAGGAAACTTGCTCCTAGCCAGAAGATGGATCCAAAGCAGAGTGGAGGGGGAGCCCTGGTGCCATAACAGGAAGAGAAGGATGAAGTTAATTAAGAAAATCTCCCTGGAGAGCCTTTGCCAAGCTGCAGTGACAAATCAAGCCTAGCAGATTGCAGCAAGCTGGTGCTCTGCTAGGTGAGCTGGAGATCTGCAGACGGCCCTTGCCTCACCGAAGAAAAGGCACATGTACCCAACCTTTAGCTGCTGGATGCAGTGGCATTCATTTCTGCATATAAACACAACAAACAAACAAACAAATAAATAAATAAAATAAGGAACACTGAGCATAGCTTACTTGCCTCTAGCCAGAAGGTGGATGCAAAGCAGAGTGGAGGGTGAGCCCGGGTGCCAGGCATGAAGAGGAGGGGGAAGCTAATTAAGAAAATACCCTTGACGGACTTTGCCAAGTTGCGGCGACAAATCAAGCCTAGCAGATTATAGCAACCTGGCGCTCTACAAAGTGAGCTGGAGCTCTGTTGGCAGCCCATGTCTCTTGCTGGGAGATGATCCATGGAAACGGAGACTTGGGGCCAGATCCTGAAACCTGGGAACCCTCCTCTCTTGCTCTTATTCGGTGCCCTTTGGGAGGATGGGCTTTATCACTCTCCAAAGCACCGTCAGTGCCAACAGTGCTCTGTAAAATACATAATTCTTTCTCTTGCCATTTTTCCCTAAGCAAGGAGTGTTTCCTCAGCCCTATAGCTCACTGTGCTGCCAGCACACAAAAACATCCATCTTCATTTTGTTTGGACTAAAACTCCACCAGCTGCCTGCACTACATCTCCCTAAGCCTGGCTGGAGGATTCCGGGAGTTGCAGCCCCAAAAGTAACTTTCCCCAGCTCTGCTTTCTCCACCCCAAACCCTTCTGCCATGCTGTTATGGGGAGAGGGGCCTCTCCGATCCTTTCCAAGCAGCCTGGAGGTTGCTGCCTGGGTCACATTGAGACTCCTCCGAGCCTTACCTGTCGCCCCTCGCAAACCCATCCGTCACGGAGCCAGGGACGGAGGGACGTGAGTTGGAAGGCAAAGGGGAAGAGCCAAAGCCCAGGGGAGCAATCAGCAACACGGTTTAACAGCAGAAAGGTAAACGCCTGGAAATTAACGAGCCCCCACTCCGCCGCTTTGCCCTCTGTTCTCCCTCTCCTGGCCCGTCCCCCTTTCCTCACCACGCCACCTGACCCTTCTTTGTGGTAAAGGTGGCTGGCAAATGCCACACCAAAGGACAAAACAGCCGCCGGGTGGAACCTGACAAGAATGACGCACCGCTATCTATTATTGATGGGGACTTTGTCAAGTTACCTTCAAAAGAGAGAGGGAGGGAGAGAGGCTTCATGTGTGATTTGCATGTGGTCTAGATTTTAAAACAGCAGCCACTAATTTCCACCTTGCCTCTGGGGGTCACAGAAGAAATTCTCTCTGTGCCTCCTCCTCACTCTCATAGGCAGACAGACAGACAGACAGACGGACAGGCAGGCAGGCAGGCAGGCAGGCACCCCCCCATTAAAGGATGGAGGTTCAGTGGGCCCTCGGTATCTGCTAGGTTTGGTTCCAGGACCCCCTGGAAATCCATAGATGCTCACGTCCCATTATATACAATGGCATAGTAAAATGGCATCCCTTATGTAAAATGGCAAAAATCAAAGTTTGCTTTTTAGTTTTTACATATTTATTTATTTATTTATTAAAACACTTTTGAGCCATAGATGATTGAATCTGTGGATGCAGAACCTGTGGATACGGAAGGCCGACTGTATTCCTGATACCGCATCTACACTTGGCTCGTATTTCCTTACACAAAGAAGTTACAAGGGTGTATTCTGTGGGGGTCCGTGTAGTGATAAATTTCAAAGCCACACTCACAATGAAAGACCTAACCCTAAGGCTCACACCTATGTTGCTCAAGAGCAACAAGCCAGTTCTAACCATTTTCACATCTCCAAATCCTTTATAAAGCTAACAAATCGGTCCACATTCTTCCTTTCAAAAAAGGCCACCCCAAAAATTTCCTTGATAACCCAGGCAGCAAAGAAGACTACCCTACTGCTGGGAAACCACTTCCCCCCATGGCCTTTCTCTGAGACTGGGAGAGTGGCTCACCGTGGTTGAGTGGAGATTCCTTCCTTCAGCTGCTGCAGACTGATTTCAGAGGACAGAAGTAGTCTGCACTCCATTGATTCCCCAGGGAGGAGAGGAAGGCCAAGATCTCGCCCTCCCCAGTGGGCTCAGGCAAAAGCAAGCTTCTGCAGCCACTCCTGGCTTGCGTGTTCTTCCTGATCCATAACTTTTGCCACCTTGACCACCCTCCAGTGTTGCCTGGCCACATGTGTCCCAGCTCTCATCTCTGAAATACTGGGGGTGAGACACACAGACATCCCCCAAAATAAGGCAATCAGTGCTTCTTCAGTTGCAATGTTAATTGTCTTGGAATTGATGGGATTTGAAAACTTAGCCTTCCAAGATTTCATTTGTGGTTGTACGGTTGTGGTTGCAGTTTAAATACTGCTGTAACCCACCCGAATAATCTGTGATAAGGGCACAACGCGGACTCCCGGGGAATAAGAAATAGCCAAGCAGTCCTGGTGATTACTAGCTGACCTTTCCAACTTTGCAGCATCGGCGGCGGCAGTGGTGGGGCTGCCCGTCTCAGAAGGCAGCCGGGCCCGGCCGAGGCAGCGTGTGAGAGGAATTGGCAAAGGTGACAATGCGAAGGATTAGCGCCCCTGTCTTCCGCTTGGCCATCGGATATGACCTCTGCAAAAGATCAAGGTGAAGCAGCTTTCTGCTTTGAGCAAAATCAGAGGAGCACAATGCTGCAGAAACCACACGAACATCCCAGCTGTTTGGCCAAGGGGCTCACCCAGAATATGTATGGAGTAGTGCTTTGAGTATTGGACCAGGACTCCAGGAGACCCAGATTCAAATTCCTGCTCAGCTCTTGGAGCCCACCTTGGGCCGCAGAGGCCAAGGCAACCCTCCTCTAAACAAAACGTAAGAACTTGAACGGCAGTGAGGATCGACTGGTGGACTAGGACTCTGGGAGGCCAGGCCCGAATCCTCCTCACTCAGCCACGGAAACCCACTGTGTCACTCCAGGCAAGTCACACTCTCTCTGCAGCTTCAGGGGAGGGCAATGGTGGCAAAGGTCTTCTGAAGAGATCTTGCCAAGAAAAACACCAGGAGAAGCAGAGTGCTGAGCTGGGTCTCCAGGAGAGCAGAGTCTGAATCTTTACTCAGATATGGAAACCCTGGGCAAGTCACACTCTCAGCAGCCTCGGGGAAGGCAGCGGTGGCAAATCTTGCCAAGAAATCCTTAGCCTCAGGTACAGGAGCTAGTGTTGTGCCGTGGTCTGAGCGTTGGACTACCACTCTGGAGACCAGAGTTCAAATCTCAGTTTGGCCATGGAAACCCTTAGGTGGGCAAGTCACATTCTCTCAGCCTCAGAGGAAGACAACGGCAGACTCTCTCTGGACAACTCTTGCAAGAAAGCCCCATGATAAGGTGCATCTTAGAGTCACTGTAAGTCTGAAACAACTTGAAGGGGCACAAAAACAAGGGTCGTCATGAGCTAGATTTGGCTTGGGGGCCCACAACAACCACAGACTCCAGGCATCCTTGTCCTAGGTTTTAAAACCGGGGGGGGGGGTGCTATTAAAGATGTACAGTGCTTCACACATGTGCATTTTCAGAACAACCATCCCTCTGACTCACTCTGCAGAACAGAGATGGGCTCACCAGTTGTAATCATACATTATCTGAGACACGCTGGAGGGGAGACATGCGTCCCTGCCTTGCGTAAGCAGCATTCCTTTGTGGCAACTGCTCTGAGGCATTGTTTAGTCCGACTACGGAATCCTTTTGTCTGACTACTGCAGCCAAAATTGTGTTTCCAGTCGCCTTTCAAGGCTACCCTCCTTACAGTCAGAGTGAATTGCTTCCGGCAATTTTCTGATAGTGCCAGGAGGCTGGTAGGGCAGTAACTTCCAAAAACACTGATATTTTCCTTCGACAAGGTAAAAAGCATCTTGCAAAGCATTCTTGCAGAGGAAAATGCATTGCAAGCAGACCAAAAGCAACCCCTTTGGAACTGGGCTTTCTGGGGTTGTTGGCGTGAAGGGTGGGGGGAACTGAGATTCTGCAATTAAGGGGAAATTAATTTCCTTCCAAATTCCTCACCTGCAGCCCCGTCAGGTTAAAGGGGAGACCCCTGGCAAAACAAAAGATAAAACAAGTTTGGAGAGTTAAAGTTAATAGTACCGTCGACGCGCTCCATATTCACAGATAATGAGGCTCCTACATGCAAGAGGGCGAGAGGGAAAACCAGCCCGGTGTGAGATAATGAAGCGCAGTGACTTTAACTGACTGGAGGCACTCGAGCTAATGAAGTCGCTTGAGAGTTGGGATTTCTCCTCTGGCGGATCTGACATTGTTCCGAACAGCACCGTCTCACGTGGCTCCCTTCTGTCGGCCGACGAGCCAGGGCAAGAGCAATGGACCCAAGCAGCCACGCCGCCTGCCCTGCAATTAGGGGCCCTGCAAGTCCCCTTATCCTTCGGCAGGCCTTTGGAGAAGATCAGTCGTTTCGAAGGTGGGCCGGAGTCCTTCAGGGGTCCATCCTGATCGGCTGTGATCCATGGAAGCTTTACAGTACCAGAGGAAGCGCGCAGAGCAAAACGTTGCCAAGTCAGAACGGATGTCTTCTCTGCATTGACCTTAGCAGGCCAAATTAGCAGGACACTTTGACCTTCCTGGCCGTTCATCACGGAGTCCAGAGGGAGGCAGATTGGACCTTCAGGGATTAAAGCGGGTTGCTGTAGCGTTCAAGCAAGTTGGCGATACAGACAGAGAGCTCAAATAGGCCAGGGGTTGGATGACATAACATGCTGAGTTTCTCTCCCTTCCACCAGTACCTCTGATCAAAAAGCTTTTATGAATAGTAATAATGAGGATGAGGATGAGGATGAGAACGGAACATCAACATATACAGTCAGGGACAAGGACAACATACAAAACGCTATAGCGACGTGGGGAACGGGATCCCCCAAGCCCCACCAGTTGCTACCCATCTCAGCAACTTAAAACAGTGAATAAAAGAGGAAGGTCTTCAACCATTTACGAAAACGTGTAGAATCTCCTCCAGCCGGAGGTCCCAGTGAAGACCGTTCCACAAATGCAGAGCCAGATCTCGAAAGGCTCACAGCCTTGACAGAGCTGGGCGCATTGGTGGAACAGACCATAATCCTTTAACTGTACACCTTAAATTCCTGGACGGAGCATACGGTCCTAGCCAAACTGCAAGGTATGGAGAGAGGTCAGAATGCAAAGCCTTGAATAGGAGAACCAAAAGTCCAAAACAGCCCTGGCCCAAATGAGTAGCCAGTGAAGGGATCTATGGCGGGGAGAAGCAAGTGAATATTTAAGGAGATTTAAAACAACTCCAATGGCATTGTTCACAATTAAAACCAGAGGAAGGAGAGAGCAGGAAGGCAAACCTGCTAGTTTTGCAGGGCTTTGAAGCACTTCAAAGACAGGCCGTGCCTATTGACCCATTGGTGCAGGAGGATGGCTCCCACACCACCTTTGGTTCAAGGTGTGCATGCTTGCGAGTCCAGTTAAAACCAGGATGTTAAAGTGAAACAAGATAAATGAACAAACAAAATTGCTTCTTCAGCGCCTTTGCTGCTGCCTTTGCGTAGCTTGACTCAGCATTTTCATCCGAGGCAGAAGGCATCCTCGCCCGTGGGAAAGGCAGGCAGGCAGGCCGGCATCCTTCGCCGTTCCTCCTCCCTCTGCGCCTCGGCCTGGCCGTCCGCACTCCTGGGAACGTTTGGTCTGTCCCCTCCGAGCCACCCCCTTCTCTCTTCCTCTCTCCCCTCTCCTTCTTCCCCTCTTTCCCCTTCCATCCTGGCTGCCTCCGCTGAAAAAGCAAGACGGAATTCACTCTGTTGGCTGTTCCCCAGGACCCTCTTCCAGGCTGGTTACATATTCGAGGGAGCCACGTTCGCCATTCAGCAAAATACAACAAAATCCACCAAAACGTTGTACCTTTACTGGGCCGACCGAAATGCAGAAAATACATCATGCAAACTTTTGATGCTCCACTGGCTTCTTCATCAGGCAGTTGTTAAAAATCAGACAGAGAAAGAAAAGTGACGATGTTAGACCTATACATATGTGTGTGTGTGTGCGTGTGTGTGTGTATAGTATACACATAATAAAATTTCAACCCCCTAACAGCTAAATTTCAAACTCCACTAACAACAGAATAGCAACTTCCAGAGCTGTCCCCGATCTCAAGTAATGGGGTTGACATTTTCCTACCTGTCTTTTATTTTTATTATTTGGTTATTTATTTATTACTTTTCTCCTTGGTTCCCACACAGCCAAAAAGGGGAACGGTCTCTATCTGCATTGAGATCCCTGCAGGCCGTCTTAACTGAAAAAAGAAGTAACATTTGGGACAAAACGTAGGCTTGCCTACCCATCATTGCTTTGTTTCTCCTGGATGATTTTTTAACATCTTTCCTTGACGAAGGAGACAGTGAAGCTTCAAAAGCTTGCATATGTTGGGGCTAAAGCATGTCCCCCCTGGATGCGTCACAACACAAAGAAGATGGCAGCCGAAAATAACTGCCATTAGTTTGAATAATATCTTCTGTAGGCAGGTATGTGTTTGTGAGACCGTGTGAGAGGGAGAGAGTCCCCAGGGGTAAATTTTTAATCATCACAGTTGGCACCTGCCATTTCTCCAAGTTAACTGCATCACTATTTGTGCATTTCAGTTGGCCCAATAAAGGTATAACCATTCTGTGGGTTTTGGACTGTGTTTTATTTTCCAGGCTGGCTGTTGCTGATGTGAAGCTTTCCACATTATCTTCTCTCTTTTCCACGCCCCCCCTCGCCCCCTCCTCTCTCTTTATGTCTTTCTTTTTTCCTCCACCCTCCAGCCCAACCCAACCCAACCCCTCCAGGCTGTAGCTCAACAGATTTTTCCTAAGGGCTCATGATTAATTTCTGCCCATAAACTGATTAGTCTGTGTGTTCGCAACATGCAACCCCCGCTGGGGTTCCAAAAACACTTACCAAGCAAAAATGAAATAACCAAAGAAAACAAGAGTGCTCCATCCTTCTGGTCTTTACCCACCCAGAGGTCTTTTGTGTCAGTGATGCCCAAGGTGGAGCCCTCGAAAATATGTTGGATTACATGTCTCATCTGCCCCAGCCAGCATGGAGAATATTCTATGTCAGAAGGTATCTGGTGG
The DNA here is from genome assembly GCA_948472985.1 of Iguana delicatissima. Taxonomy (NCBI): domain Eukaryota; kingdom Metazoa; phylum Chordata; class Lepidosauria; order Squamata; family Iguanidae; genus Iguana; species Iguana delicatissima. Next base: position 53,392 of record CAOKZL010001308.1, read on the forward strand.
GTGCCATGTCAAGGAAGTTCGTTTTAGACACCACAAAGATTCATAGAACCACAGAGCTGGAAGGAACTGCAAGAGCCATCTCCTCCAACCCTCCGCCAGGCAGGAATACAAAATAAAAATGGCCATTCAACCTCTTCTTGAAGACCTCCAAAGGAGGAGAAACCACAGCTACGATCTCGGGCAGATTGTCCAACAGCTCCTACAGTCAAGAAGTTCCTTTTAATGATTAGGTGGCATCTCTTTTCTTCTAATTTGAACACATTGGTTCATGTTCTGCTCTCTGGACCAGCAGGGAAAAAAGCTTCTTCCATCTTCTGCATCATATCCCTTAAGGCTACGATGTACCTCTCTGTCTTCTCTTCTCCAAGCTAAACACTTACAGCTCCCAAAACCACTTCTCTTAAGGCTTGGTTTCCAGACCTTTCACCTGAGTGGTCACCTTCCTCTGGACTCATTCCAACTTGTCCAAATCCACCTGAACCGTGGCGGGCAGAACAGAACACACAGGATTCCAGGTGGAGCCTGACCAAAGCAGAAGGCGGCACAACGATGATTTTTCTCAGTCTGCCACCCAAAGCTTCGAGGGCTTTGGCCTGGTGGAAGGTGGCTCCCGCTGCCATATTTTTCTACTGTCGATGGGCGAGAGTGGAACCGAGTGATGCTCCTCCTCTTTTCTAACCACGTGTGCGTGTGTGCATGCGTGTGTGCACATGCACGTGCCCTATTACCCGCTCACTGAAGAGAACCAGAGACCCCCCAGCCAATTAGCCATCTTCAGAAGCGGGGCCAGGGTAGAACCCGGAGAGAAGAAGACAAATGTGTGTGTGTGTGTGTGTGTGTGTGTGCGCGCGCGCGTGCGCCTGTCTGTCTGTCTTCTTCTAACTAAACCTATGCCTAGGCCTAGGAGGCCTAACTAAACCTATTTGTCTTCTTCAAATTAAACCTGTGCGTGTGCGTGTGCGTGTGTGTGTGTGTGTACACACAGAGGTTTAGTTTGCATTTCTTAATTGGTGCTTGGACTGTGTTGATGAGGCAGTGGGAGGGAGCATTTGGATTCTTTGGTTGGTCTCTTTCCCTGGCAGCCATTGGCTGCTGGGAGGGAACCTAAGTTTTAAAAAGAAATCAAAACAAGGAAAATAAAAATAAAATAAAAAAGACATCTCTCTCAGTCTGGACACTACGCTCCTGTAGAGGCAGCCTAGAACTGTACTGAGTTTTTCATCAGACAGCACATCACATGCTTGACCCCTGCTTAGCTTGTGTTTTACTAAGACTCCTGGATCCTTTCCACATAAACCTTTGTCAAGCCAGAAGTCACCCATCCTATTATTTGTGCAAACATCAGAGTGTGGTCAAGAAGGCAAAAACAAGCGAGGAGAGGGGGTGCAGTTTGCTTTTGCCTGAGCCTACTGGGAAGGGAAAGATTACACCCCTATTGATTGAGAGGAAAGCACTTTTGCACTTTGAACTCATTTTGCAGCAGCTGAAGTGAGCTGAGGACAAAAGGGAAAGGTGAGAGGAGGAGAGCGAGAAACCGGGACATTTTAAAAGCAGCTGATGAAGTGGAATGCAAAGGATTAATCAGGCCAGTCCCTGCTGCATCAGAACTGTTGGGGTTGCTGCGCGAACGGAGAAGGGGGCCTTGATTTCCCTTTCCTCACAAACATGAAAGCAACCGTAACTTGTTCAAGATGATTCTACCAAATATTCAGTGAAGACATGTTACAGAACAGTTGTCACTATTCCCACTTTACTGCCTCTCAAGTGTGAATCTTCATGGAATCATAGATGTTTGGTAAAACTGTCATGACTTCATGATTTTGCCACACTTTAAGTACACACGTGGTTACAGAGGTTATAATACCCACTTTTAGACAGTCTCAAGAACAAATGTGATAAAATGCACGGTGCAATTGCCCTCTCAAGGAGAACTTTACCCCACATTCAGCACAGACCTGTGGCAAAGGAAACGTAAGAGCACGTACCCACTCACACATTCCTTTTCAGAAATTATTTGGCCTAAAATGAAGGGCTTGGGGTTCAGATCCAAGAGTCTTGCTGTGACTAAACTTTATATGTTCCCTCCCTCTGTACCAGCCTCGGTTACGAGGAGTGGAAATACGAGAGAGGAGATGTTCCTCCCATCTTTATTTCAGGTGTGACGGCATATGGCTTATCTGTGGAATAAAGCTGCCATTTTTGTTTCTGCTCGACAGCTGCCACGTGTGGATGTGAGGCTTGCAGCCTTAGAAATTACACAACCAGGGGAAATCCAGGCTTCTCTCTCTTCCACTGGGGCCCATGTAGGAAAGGTCCCCAGTTTATGGGCAGGTGCTCCATGCTTTTCCACGCCGACACTTTAAAGGTGTCCTGTGTCCAGCTTGCCCCATAGCACGGCCTGGCAATTGGCTTCCGGCAAGAAAAACAGCCCTGGCACCCTTTGAAAGACAAAGCCGAGAAGCCGGGAACTCCCTCATCCACATGCCGATTAACACTTGGCCCTCATTACCATTAAATCAGCTAATGATGGGAAGAGAGACCTCTCATATCGAATTAGCGGTGCCTCAAACGTGCTATGTAATTTAAGGAGACCGTCGGTACGACCAAGGCTGTCTCACAAAAGGGCTTTTTAAGAGACATCTGCAATAAAGGGAGGGGGGATTTTTTTTTTATAGCAGACGATGGGTCTGCCAGTTGTGGATGCAAACCAAAACACGGTCCACTGAATGTTTCAGCAGACTGAAGAAGTTCCACAGCAAAAGAGAATCGCACCCCAGCATTGTTTCTTGTGTCTAGAATTGACAACATTTTCCCCGGACCTTCCTCCTGCGCCTTTAACAGCCGCCTCGGAGCAGAAATTTAGCCTGCGAAATTCTTCCTGCATGGCAAAATTGAGAGGGATTTTCTGCACCTCAGTGCTGGTTAATTTATTTATTGCATTTGCATCCCAGCTGCCCTCAAAGGAGCGTAAGGCAGGATGTGTTTGTCTTCCCTCTCTTGCCCATTTTAACCTCCCAACATTGTGAGGGAGATCTGTCACTGTGGGAGGGACAGGAAGCAAAGGACGTCTGAGGCCGTTTCCGCACGAGTCTGTTATAGCGCGATGATTCCGCTTTCAACCTCCTCTGGGGCCGGCCGGCCCCTCCCGAAACTGCAAACCCCAGGATTCCAGAGGAGGTTGAAAGCGGAATCATCGCGCTATAACAGACTCGTGTGGAAATGGCCTGAGTGTGGTCAAGATGGCAAGAGTTCTTAATAAGGAAGAACACACAAGCTAGGAGAGGCTGCAACAGTTTGCTTTTGCCTGAGCCTCCGATGAAGAACAAGACGCAACCCATTCCTCCCCTCTCCCCACTGCTCAGCTAATGGAGTGCAAAGTACCTGTGTGCTTTGATCACAGTTTGCAGCACGGGAAGTAAGCCAAGGATAAGGGGAAAGCAGGAGGAGGACAGAGAAACTCAGGCATTTTAAAAGCAGCTGGAAAAGCGGGACTACGGAGGATTAACTGGGACCATTCCAGCCACACTGGGACAGATGGAGGGTATGCCATTGCCTTTAGCTTTGTCAAATTCAGGTCAAGTAAAATCCTTCATGTACCAAGCTAGAAAGAGAACAAGGACTGCAGCCTTTTAAATCCTAGACTTAAAGTTTCAGACTCGTGCAAGGCGGTAGCTCCAACCAGTGGCCACTAAAGAGAACTCTTGGCAGTTCAAGATTATTCTGTGCACAACAAAGGTGGTTTTTTTATATAGAAAATTGTTTTTCTGCAGAGAAAATGCTGATTTCTGCAAAGAAAATGTCGGTTTTTTGCATTAACCTCTCCTCATCAGCATATTTCATCCGGAATGAATCCCAACCTGTGCATCTAGAATTTGCCTCATCAGGGTTTTCCAATGCACAAAGCACCAATTTGGAGGCATTTGTGAATATTTCTGAATATGGTACTCTTTCCATCCCTGGTATTCATTTGCAAAATGTGCCCCTTCTCCATCCCACCCCACAACTCCTAGGATCAGGGTGGGTGGGAACCATATGACCCTCCAGATAGTGTTGGACTGGACACCTTGTGCCAAGGAATGCCGGGAGCTGCAGACTTCTGAAAAGAGGCATTATCGTAGGAAGTCATCCTTTGAGAGATCTAAGAGGTTGGCTACAATGCTATATTGTTCTTGATAAAGGCCTTTGGCTGGTTAATAGGTGCCAGGATTGACACCTTAGCACAAAAGATACCTCTTTGCACACATGCATACACACCTTCCTTCCTTCCTTCCTTCCTTCCTTCCTTCCTTCCTTCCTTCCTTCCTTCCTTCCTTTTCCTGGGCTGCCTCCCTGAGTTCGGGCCCACCCATGTCAGCCGAGGTTCAAAAGCGTGGCAAGCATTAAAACCCAGCGCCATGCCCTCTTAGGCTGAGAGATCAGAACACCTGCAGTGTTGATTGATTGCCTGATTAAGGGGGGGGGGAATTGATTGGCCTGTCCTCATTAGCATATCGTTAGCAGTGACCCTGTGGCTGGCTCAACTTGAAGTGATGACCTGGATGGATTAAAAAGTGCTGCTCCTGGGAGAGGGATGGAAAAATCAGTAAAGCGAGGAAAGCGGGGGGGGGGAGGCAGGGGGGATGATTCCTTGGACGAAAAAATGGAGAAAAAATCCAAATCAATAATGCACACATCATTAGCCCATTGAGGTTTAAAGAAGCGCTGACGAGCAGCAAAGGAGAGCTGCCCCACAGCAAGAGCTTCCCTTCTTCCTTGGTTCTTGCAGACGCTTCCTGCATTTTCTGGCTCTGGCCGCTGTAACTATTTTCCCCAAAGCGTTGAGCCAGAGGACGGGAAATGCTCACGGACCCTGCACTGGATCCTCATGGTGAGATTGTGTGTGTGTGCGCGCGTGTGCGCGCGAGGTAGTCTTAAGGCATCACAAAATCACAGAGCTGGAAGAGATCGCAAGGACCGCTTCGTCCAAGGCCCTTCCGCCACTCAGGAACCCACAGCTAACGCATTCCTGAGAGAGACCCCCCCCCAACCTCTTTTTAACGTCCTCTGTAGAAGGAGAGTTCACAGCAAATACCTTTTGCTTCATTTGGGTTCACAGGAAAGAGACAACTGAAATACTTGCACAAAAAAATAGGTAATGCCACTCCAGATAACGGTGACGGAATCAGCAACTGACAGTTCATTTAGGGCATGACATGACTGTGAGTGGAAAGTCTGCTGTTCCCGCTACCCCATCTTTCTGGGCGCACAAAGAGCGTTTGTGGAAAAGGGAAGCCATATAACAAGATGTGAGAGAAAGCAGACACGGTAGGGACGCAAGGGTTGTCCAGGCCCCCTATTTTGGGAGATGGGCTGCTGCCTCCCGGGCAGTGACTCATGCCTTAACGGATTACTGTGGAAGAGGCTTTGTGTCAAGACAAAGAAGGACCTGCAACTGAAAAGCAACTTCCCAGGGCTCATCTGCCACCCGAACAAGGGGTGGAAATGTTGAGGCAGGGCAAAGCACTTCCAGCGCCTGCCCTGCGAATGGGCTCCTCGGCCTTAAGCGACTTGCACAAACCACGGCATTTGAGCAAGTGCATCTTTGCCTGACAACATGAAGCCGAAGCCGTTGCCTCTGTTTTCTCCGTTTTCTTTTTTAGCACGGTGAATCACTAGCCTTGTATAGGATTTCCATCTGCTCAGAAGCAGACCTTGCCAGACTCCAGCGTTTAGGCTTCCGTCCAAATTCAGAAGCCCAAGTTAGAAGAGTTTGAACTTGTTTCTGCCGTAGCTCTACATGCACATGGGATGAATCCCGAAATGGCCTCCTCCAACTGAGCCCTCTAATTCTTTGCCATCTATGGGCATATGCTTCTGTTTTGTTTTTTGCGAGGGGTCTTCTCTCGGCCCTCCTGGAGACCCTGGGGGATGAACTCCGGACTTTTCAGCATGCAAAGCAGGGGTGCCACCACTGAGCTGCCAGGTCAGACCAGTTCACTCCATTATTGTCCACACCAATGTTTAATTGCTTAATGAATAAAAGAAGTCACTTAATTTTATCACTGAAGTGATGATAAGTGGTGAGCAGCTGTGGAGAGGGGGAACTAGGCTTGAGTCAACGGAGCCAAATTTCAAGGTCAAGAGCATGCAAAATAATATCAGATTCCCCCCTAAGCTTCTACGGAGAGTTGTTTCGTTCATCACAGCAACTGAGTAACCCATGACTTGGGGTAAGGTTTCCAGATTGCCACTTCCTGAACGCACATTTTCTTTACTTTTCTTGCAATTAATCATCAATGTATGAGAAGAGATTTTGCTGTTGTTTGAGACAGATCTCTACAGACACATCAGGAAAGCACCTAGCTTTGCAAATGTCCAACTAGCCCTTTGCTTGATACCCTGAAACCTTTAAGAAAAACCATGCACCTCACAGAGTGGGACACGTTACGGTCACCCCATCTGAGGTGCTGCTATGGGTACACCCTTATGGCCTCTTCAGGGAGACCTCTTTCCACCCTGTGAGCATAACAAGGGTGCTGACCCAACAACAGTGAGGAGAAGTCATTCGTACAGCCTCGTTCTTTGGACTATTCTGCCCTAGGTTCAAACAACTGGCTGCAAAACTAGGTGCTACTTAGAAAAATCTGCCACCTAGTGGCTGAAGACGGCACAGAAGGCTTCAAACACAAATCAAAATGAATTAAAGCCAATTCATAAATTAATATTAATGTATTTTGCAAACCAAATAATTCTCAGGTGTATAATCCTATGGACTCATAGTAGATAAGCCATATTTGAAATGTCTATTTCCTCTTATTATTGCTACAGATATTTATTATTTTTGATAGACATTTATTATTATAGATATAGATGCATTAAAATATCATTTAAAATATAATTTTAGACATATTTTATTAGTATAGACAGGTGTGCGGGTTCTTTTTATGAACTTGTTTTTCTGTGATCTTGGTAACTTTTTTGGAAAAGGCACAAGGCTGCAAAAAATAATCTCTTAACAGGCAGAAAAAAGTGTTTTCAAGTTCTCCACTTGCTGTCTTTTTGAACAGCTGTTCATCTCTTCTCTGCAGACAGTTGTGACTGAGGAGGAATCTTAATGGTGAAAAAAGAAGTTTCTTAAATTTTTGAGACATACAGCCAACCAAAAATAAAAGGCAAGGCTTTAGGATTAATGCCAGAACGACTCCCCCTTAGGGCGGCTTCCTATATGTGGTTAAGACATTGCGTCTTGGTGAATGCCACCTCAAACGATGGCTTTGATGCACAGGTGAACCACCATGTAGTGCTACGGGGACAGAGCACGAGCATCCTCTCACATCCGCTCAAGTGCAAAGCCAGATCATCCACCCAGCTGTGAGACATCAGAAAATTAAGCACTCTATGTAGATCCCCTTGGAGATTCACCATTACTACTTTTTTTCTGATTTAGCAGAGCCTCTGGCAGGCTGAAGCACAATTGATGCGGCTCTTGAGCAAGAGGCACGACCACCTTCCGTCATCGTTGCCCCCCTCCCCACTTATTTCACCTGCCATTTATTTTAAAGTCATTTCTATATTGCTTTTTTTGGTGGAACGTGGGCAGAATCAATCCAAACTTCACTGTCAAGGATGCTGCCTAGGATAAGGAGATTCTATTAGCTCCCGGGCCCATTTCGCACTGGACAATTATAGCAGTTTGATAGTATAGATTAGGCCTCCCTTATTCGGAAGTCCAAATCTGAAAACCTCCAAAGAAATTAAACTTTTTGCTTCCCGCCATCTTTTTCTGCCTTTAAGGCAGCAGCTACAGCACTCCTTCTCATTTGTCTCTCAGATCCTCAGTCTCTCTCTCTCTTTTTTCCACCAGCCACATGAGGATTTGTGAAATGGGGAAGAGGGTGGCAGAAAGAGAGAGACAGAGGATCTTCTCCTCCCATTCCCTTGCCTTTGGCCCCAGCGCAGAGAAGGAGGTTCGGGTGCCACGGCAAAAGGCAAGGGAATGGGAAGGGGGAGAGTTATTTGTGGTTTACTTTTTTATTTTTATTTTTTTATTGTGAACAGAAATTTACAGATGTGTTACATACATTCAGCAACAACAAAAACAGAAATATAACACTCTATGAACCTTCTTTCAGCTAACAGATCTACAGAGGAACTACTAAATATTACAGTATACAACCTTAAGCATGACCTATGTCGTCGTTCCATCTTTGAAGGCTAGTATTGAAACCTTTCCCCATTTCTCCTCTAAATAAACAACTAACTCTTTCCACTGATTTATAAAATTGTCATTAGTCTTGTCTTTTGAAAACATTGTTAGCTTATCCATTTCCACGACATCATATAACTCTGTTAACCATTCATCTATTTCAGGGGACTTGTCTTTTTTCCAGGTTTTAGCACATAGAATTCTTGCTTCAGTAATCATATAGAACAACATTTTGTTATTAGGCTAACTAACATATTCTTCTATTGCACTAGCGGTTCAGCGTCCCAAGCACCCGCAAAAGTGGAGGGGCCACTGTATTTTCAAAACCCCATTTCTCGTCCATCCCTCCAAAAATCCTTCTCTTTCCCTTTCTCCTTCCCTCACCATCTTACCTCTTTCTGCATCTTCAGCTTAGTGATTCCTCATGGATCCCAGCAAAAGTATCAGTGTTCAGAGCTTCAGAAATCAATTTCTGAGGATAGACGAGAAGCACCTATGCAGTGTCTGGCGTACAAGATGGTAAGATCATCTGGATGCAAAAATCAACCCCTCCCAAGCTGCCTTTAATAACTGTTGGTTTAAAATCTCTTAACCTTTATATTGCGATTGCATTTTAATCATGAACTGAATAATGACTAAAATAATAATTAAATAATCAGTGATCGACAAAATAAGTGATAAATAAGAGGAAAAAAGGGTGATCTTATAACCTAAATATTGTAAATCCCCAGCTCTGAGGGATTAAAAAAAAAAGCAAGAGGAAGTTTGCAAGAGAACTTGGCCTCCAGGTTGACTCAGCCTTCCATCCTTCCGTAGGTCGTTAAGACAGGTACCTAGCTTGTTGGGGGCAATTAGCTAAAACACATTGTAAACCGCTTAGGGAGTGCTTTGTACTGATAAGCGGTATAGAAATGCAACTGCAATTGCTATTAACTAAAGGATCTGGAAAATGCAAAATGTCTTCACCATATAATAAACAAATAGATAGATGACTGATAGACAGACAGACAGACGGACTTAGATAGATATACATCTGGAATTATGGTAATGCTAGAATTCCAACCCAAATCAAACAACACAAGAATTTAATTAAACAAACAAGAAAACAAGAATTAAGTTGTTGTTTATGTCAGAAAATTTTCAGCTTGACTGATATCTTAATTAATTTTAACTAGTTACTCCCCATCTCTGTTAAGATACTTCCTGATCTCCAGGAAAAACACATTCTGTAAGCAGAACAATGGGGGCAGAACATACTCAGCAGGTGCAAAATAATGATGGAACCGAGTATTGTGGAAAAGGGCACAAGTGGCTGGCTGGCACGCAGAAGCTGAGCATTCCCCAGTCCCAGGCGGCAGCTCCCACACTGAGCTTTGGTGGAACTTGGGCAGCTCAGTTTATCCTCCCAGCAACGTGCTGGGACGTTCGGCTCTTCTTTGCAGACCATGATGTTAAAAGAACCACAAGGACATTGATGCCTTGCTGCAAGATCTGCTGGACATGGGTGGGGTCGGAGGGAAGAGATTAGAGATGACGGATGCTACCAGACGAACCAGGAATGTCTACTGATCAGCGTATAACAGCTTTCTTCTCCAACTGATCTTTCTGAGCCCCGCAAGGAGGGCCGGGTGCTGCGTGCCAGAGCTAGGCCTCGGCAACATTTGCTGCTGCGGCTGCTCAAAATGAGTTGGGGGGAGAGAAGTTTGCCCTCATGAATTATTTATCTTTGCTCAGATCAATCCTTCAGCATGCTGTCAGTTAGAAATCAAAGCCCAAACAAGGCAGACGCTGGAAGAAACCATGTGCCTGCCCACACACACTCAATGCACACCTTGAAAGAATGCCCATTGCGATGCAAAAGGCACCCTGCACCCCCCCGCCAACACCCCCCCCCACCTTCAGTGCTAAACCTGATGTCTTTGCCGGAAGCAGCCTTAACGAAACCCTCCTCGCTTCTCTTTCTAATTCCTCCCCCCATTTTTGGAGCAGGAGGGATGAAACGATACCAGACACATACACAACTATTTTTGAGTTTATTCCAAGATTCTGTGTATTAATAATTGATATCAAAGTGGTCTCTCTCTCTCTCTCTTTTCCTTCTTTAAAAAGAGAAAGAAAGTCACCTTGCTCACAGAAGGAATTTATGGAAATAAATAACGGACTGAAACTCGTACCTGCCTTTGTTTTGGTAAAGCTAACGAGGAAGGCCGCTTTATCCCCCCAAGAAGCCGTTACAATTTGCATCTCTGTGCTTTTGAGGCCGATCTTGGGAAAGATGGTTTTTTAAAAAAACAAAGGCCCCTTGTTATGAGAGAGAGTCAAGAAGAAACTGAGGGAGTTGCTAAGACTTCCAAAGAAAACGACCTTGCGCCTCTTTTTGCAAAACTCCCCTGCTCCGCTTTGCCTCCAGTCCCTACCTCTCCCAAAATCTGCCACTCTGACATCTTCTCCTCTCTCGTCCTGCCTCTCAGCTGCCTTTTGAAAGACTGAGACAGTAAGATGCTGGCCGTCCCACCTTGGCCTCCTAGAACTGGAAAGTTAACGCTGCATTTTCTGTGTAACTCTCTCTGCTGCCTCCCCTTCGAGGGTCTCCTTCTCACAGAGAAGCTTAGCGGTCAAGGAACCACTGTGGGCCACCTCTGGAATGAGGAAGGGTAAGGCTGCCTGGGCGAGGTGTGCCACCTGGTAGCCCAATCTCTAGGGTGTCCTCATAGAATCCTAGAGTTGGAAGAGACCCCAGGGGCCATCCAGTCCAACTCCTTTCTGCCATGTAGGAAACCACATCACAGCCCTCCCAACAAGATGGCCATCCAGCTTAAAAGACTCCGCTTAAAAATCTCCAAAGAAGAAGGAGACTCCACCACACTCCACGGAGGCAGCAGCCTATTCCACTGCCGGACAGCTCTGACCATCAGGAAGTTCTTCCTGAGGTTCAGGTGGAATCTCTTTTCCTACAGTTTGGAGCCATTGCTCCTTGTCCTGGTCTCTGGAGCAGCAGAAAACAAGCCCGCTCCCTCCTCGACATGACATCCCTTCAAATATTTAAACATGGCTCTCATGTCCCCTCTTAAGCTTCTCTTCTGCAGACTAAACATCCCCAGCTCCCTAAGCCACCCTCCTCATAGGGCTTCATGGCTTCCAGACATTCCACCATTTTGGTCACCCTCCTCTGGACATGCTCCAGCTTGTTGATATCCTTCTTGAATTGAGGTGACCAGAACTGGACACAGGATCCCAAATGAGGTCTGACCAAAGCAGAATAGAGTGGTACCATTACCTCCCTCAGTCTAGACACCATACTCCTATTGATGCAACCAAGAATCGCGTTGGCTTTCTTGGCTGTTGTGTCACACTGCTGACTTATGTTCAGCTTGTGGTCCACCAAGAATCCTAGATCCCTTTCACACATACTGCTATCCAGCCATGTGTCCCCCATCCTATATTTGTGCATTCCAATTTTTCTGTCTAGGTGTAGGTCCTTATATTTCTCTCTGTTAAAATTCATTTTAACTTTGGCCCAGCTCTCCAGTCTGTCAAGGACTTTTTTAACTTCCCCCTTTTTCCCATGATGACATCTCTCTCTTGGTCAGTGCCCTCTGTCTTGAGTGCTGCCAAAGGAGACTCCTCCACCTGAAAGCACTCCAAGCCTGAGTGGCCATCCAGTCCAAGGCTGGTTGGAGAGGCTTGGTTGGTCCAAGACTCGGTTGGTTGACCAAGTCCTCCTGGCAGAAGCTGTGCAAGAGCAGAATGGGCTGCCCCTAATGGGATGGCCTCCCCTTGCCTCGGCATTTTGTACAGAGAGGTCGGCTGGCCCTTTGTGCCAGATGGCTTCGTTGGGGATTTCCTGTACTAGCGTGTGTGTGGGTTGGAGTAGATGATCCTTCGGTTCACTTCCATCTCTACTTCCTCCATTAATGGGGGGTTTTACCAGATGACCCTTGGCTTTCCCTCCGTGATCCTCTATGATGATCCTGTGATGATATCCTGCTTCTACACTTCATAGCTTTATTCAGATAGCTTGCCTATTAGCCCAATGAACCCCCTCATTCGCCTAATGCTCCTTCCCTCAACCTGGAGCCCTCCAGGTATGTCGAGCTACAACTCTCATCATCCCCACGGGAGCTGCTACGAAATGCTCTCAGGGTCCAGGGAAGCAGATTTAATCCCTTCTGTCCAGTTCTTAACTTGAAACCACATGGAGATGAAATTCTCTTGCAAGCTGCAAAGGTCAGGAGCGGCCCGGGCTGCGTTTGGGGACCGTGACTCAGCAGACTCTCGATGGCGGCGATGTGACAGTTCTGGACTGAAATATTGATGGGGAATGGCGAGCCCAAAATAGCTGAGGTCAGCTTTGACAACCCAACTGTTTGGTGTAGGGATGCGTTAGCTCCCCTCTGCCAATACGATCAGAGGGCAGCGGGTGGACGGGGTCGGGGGGAGAAGCAAACTGAGAGCGACGGTGGTGTCGTTTGCACAAATCATTAATTAGATAAAAGCCCCAGGAAGCCTCTTCAAAAGATGAAATGGTTTTAAGTGTGCCTCACTTAACAGATGATGGAACTGGCAATTTCTTATTACGGCAGAAACTCCCTCCAGTTTCCCACTAGCCAGCCGCTCCACCGAATCTCAGGTCATACAACATGAAACATCTCATCTCAATCTGTCACAGGCATGATTACAGACACAAAAGTTTACATCTATGACTTTGTGTTGTTCACTGCATCAGTTTCAACTTTTGTAAGCAGCTTTGAGAGAATTGGAGAAAATTAGTATTGGAGAAAAGCGGGATATAAATGAATAATTTCATCCCCATGATCACCAGGGTGGAGCTACGCAGATGAAGCGGGGGGCTACAAAGACAAGAGGAGATTTGACTGTTCATTTGCAGGGATTCTCAGGAGGCACAGCGCGGGATGAGCCCCTCCCCTCAGGGGGGCCCATTAAGAGAAGGTGCCCCACTCCCCTCTGGGGCTGGATGGGGAGACGCCTTGACCCACTGCGAACAGATTCCTCTGCCTCTGGGCACCCCTCAGGCTGCAGTCGAAGATACACCTTCCTGAGAGTAAGTCCCCTTGGAAGCCATTCTGCTTACTTTGTAGGAGACAATGGCCATTTCCGCACTAGGCTGTTAATAGCGCTATGATTCCACTTTCAACCTCCTATGGAATCCTGGGGTTTGCAGTTCCGGGAGGGGCCAACCGGCCGCTCCCAAAACTGCAAACCCCAGGATTCCATAGGAAAGTTCTTGCAGTCAAAAGGCCAGGCAGCCCCACAAATGCCAACGGACGTATTAACATTTAACGTACCCTGAATACCAGGCGCTGGAGGCTCTATTTCCAGAGGAAGGAACTGGCCAAACAGCCTCTGAGTAGTCCTTGCCTAAGAAGACCCTAGGAAGTTCATGGGGTCGCCATAATTCAAGAGGCAACTTGAAGGCACATATATGCACACACACACACAAGGCACCAGAGCCTGCCTGATCTTGAAAGCCAAGCAGGGTCAGCCACGGTTGGCAGCTGGATGGACGACCACCAACAAAGACCAGGTGCTGTAGGCTCTGTTTCAGAAGAAGGAACTGGCAAAACCACCTCTGAGGATCTCTTGCTTAAGAAAATCCTGCGAAATTACTGAGGTCGCCATAAATTGACAGGAGACTTAAACGCACATATGCAAGCATGCACATGCGCACATACACACACAGAGTTCATCTGCTCATTGGGAACTTGGGCCGCTGATTTCCCTGCCTCCCCTGAGGGCATCCTTTTGCCTTTTAAGCATCCCGGTGCCCAGTGCTGAGCAAAGGAGGACGTGATTGCCAGAGCCAAACATTGAGTTCAACCAACCCACTCCCCTCCCCATCCTGCCAACAACTCCCCCCTCCACTTTTAATTCTCAGCATCAGGATTTAATTAGAAGCAAGGTGTGCCCAGCCTTGTCAAAGCGTATCAAAGTCTGTCTGGGGTTCTGTTGTGAGTGAAAACCTTGGCATAAATTATTGATCTATCTTTGTTGAAAATTAATCTATCAATGGCTCCCTTGGGACCGGACGAGGACAGAGTGCAGAAAAAAACATGGGGAGGGAGAGAGAAATGGAGGATTCACTTGCAATCACCTGGGTGCATCTGGTGGATGGATTGCTGGAGAAGAAAAAGATGGTTCCAGGAGAGAGAGAGAGAGAATGAGAGAAAGAGAGGAAAATTGCTTGTTTCCAAGGTCTTGGGAACAGCTAAGCTTAGCAAGGCCCCGTCACCGAGTAGCCCGGTTTCTTGCCACGAAGAATGAAAGGTTTTCTCAGTCCTTCGAAGCCCCTCAAAGTCACTGGCCCACCATCCTTGAGGACAGACCCAGAGCCCACCGCATGGTGTTTTTGTATATTTATTGAAAATAACGGCTTAAGTAAAATAATTAAAGAAAACAAAAACATTAAAAACAAACGTAACTACCAAACACAATTAAACAATCTACATAAGAAGGAACACCTACAAAACACTACATTTTAAGTAAAAACACAAAAGACTACACAGACTTTTTTTAAAAAAAAATGGTTTCCAGTTTTTCCCATCACAGCTCAAGGAATGCTGTGAAAGGGGGCCTGCGGAAGAGGAAATGTTACAAAAACTGAGGCTCGTCTCTGTTAGAAGGCGGACAGGGAAAAGCTGGCACAGAGACGGGGGAAGACGAAACAGAATCATAAAGCTGGAAGAGCTGGGCACTGTTCTCCCTTTGGGAGAAGACCAAGGCAAAGAATTGGTTGCCTCTTCTCTTTCCCCTGCTAGCATTTCACGTTCCCTTTCATGAAGAGGCCCTACCGCTTCCTTGTTCTTCCTTTTGCTATGGACATAACAACAAAAAAAGCCCTTTTTATTGTTTTTAACCTCTCCTGCAAACCTGAGCTTGTTCTGTGCTTTCACTGTTCTGACTTTCTCCCTACACTTGCTGCCTATTTGTTTGAATTCCTCTTTGGTGATTCCCCCCACATTCCATTTCTTGTACATGTCCCTTTTAAATCTCTGTTCCACTAAAAGTTCTTTGGACATCCGTCCCAGATTCTTTAGACATCTCTCAGTTTTCCTCCCTGCTGGAATTGTTTGAAATCAGCTTTTTTAAAGTCTAGAATGCATATCTAGAGTGCTTGGCTTCTCCTTTCCCGTGTATAAGAAACTCCAGGAGATCATTCCCACCTAAGGATCCGGCCACCTCCACCCCATTAACCAGATCATCCCTGTTGGTCAGGATCAGGTCCAAAGCAGCTGATCCCCTTGCTGCCTCTTCCCCCTTCTGGACAATGGAATTGTCTGCAAGGCAAGTGAGGGTTTTTGTTGGACCTGGTACTCTTGGACTTCCAATAAATAGAGACAGGAAAGTCTGGCTGAGGATCATGTTGGAGAGCTATGAAGTTCTAGGCTTAATGTGTTATTTTCTGTGTCTTAATGAATGCCTTTGTTATTCTTTGTTTAAAAAGTTTCTGGCAGTCTCTATCAGGCCTCATAAACAATCAGGTCATGATTACAACCCCCAAGCCCACAAAACAACACGGCCACTGGTCCACAATGGGGGGGGTCACCTTAAAGCCTAAGTACCCAATCCAGGAAAGGAGAAAAGGGCAAGGGGAGTGAAAAGAACCCAGGGTTAGAACTCCAGAGCAAACTCTGCAAGGTAAGCCATCACATCACTACTCTAGAGGAGGCCCACCACTCAGTGGGAAATGGTAAATCAACTGTTACACGAAATTGATGGCTCTGATCTGGATGAGACCAGCAACAGGATGTCTCCTCAGCCCCTCTTTGGATGCCATGGAGGAGCCAACCTGTGTCCTTACAGTGGGAGAGAACGGGCTACGGCTCTGCAGGTTTGCAGGGAGGAGGGAAAACTCCATACAAAGGATTCATGTCCTACAGCCATCACTTAGGAAAGTTACTTTTTGGACTCCAACGCCAGCCATGCCAAAGAGAAGAGTTTTGGGAGTGGCAGTCCAAAAAGCAGCTTTTTCAAGCTCCACTTCTAGCGCAGAACAGAGTGGGGTTTATAGGGCTGGATTTGGAATACCGGTTTGCTCTGAACACGTACACCTAACAAGCCGGGCTGCCTTTGGAGAGCAGCTCTCCTAACGTGACTTTTTGTTATGAACCTGCCTCTCTCCTCTGTTACAGAACACAAAAGGACTGCAGGCAGGTATTGCCAGAGACCCTCTAACCGTCCACTGTTTTCTGCTCAAGAGAAAAGCTGGGCTTGGAAGGGAAAGTTAGGGGAGGAAGGAAAACCGGGTGACTGGGTGGAAGCTGCACCCTTTAGAGTGGTCAGATCGGAACTCATGCTGCGAGGCCAGTCCCCGGTGTGCCCGGCTGCTTCTGCTGACACGACCGTTCCTCTGATCGAACGCTCGCCTCCAGTTATTGAAAGGCAGCTAATGGACAGGGTGGCGGAGGATGGGCGAGAGAAAGATGCGCCGTCATCAAAATCCAGCCGGGAAAGGAGGAGTCAGCAGGATTTCTGCGCAGATGCTCCAAAGGCTGTTCCAACGAGTCCTGCCCTGCACACTCCCCACAGGGTGGGTCTACACAGGAGCAAGTGGCTCAAGCGTCAACGGCTCACCCCCTCCTGTGGAGCCCCCTCCCCACTCGGAAGGTGTTGCCTGTCTTTGAGCCATTTCTGATTTACTGCAGCCCTAAGGTGGACCTTTCACAGGGCTCTTGGCAAGATTTGTTTGGGGGGGTTGCCTTTGCTTTCCTCTGAGGCTGAGAAAGTGTGACTTGCCCAGAGTTGCCCACCAAGTACTGGGGACCCTGCTTTTTTTCACAGACAAATATAGTGAAATCTCCTTACCTGTGGCCTCCAGATCTGCAATTCCAAGCAACCACAGAGTGTCACATCCTGTACTTAAAATGGTGGCAACATGTGTGTGAAGCATCCACACATGCCACCACCAGTGAATATAATGGGATGCCAACTATTCGTGATTTCTGGTACTTGTGGGTGTTTCTGGAAAGGAATACCCAAATGTATGGAGGGCCCACTCTATAACCTTTTCTGTTTCTACAGGCCTCTGAGGGACCATTCCAGCAAAATAATGTGCTGGACCTCGCTAACTGTCATGTTGGGGTTTGTATCCAGGTTTAGTGTTAGATGTTTTATCTGCCTTAAATTTTTTGATTGCTTACTTCCATTTTAACTTTTGTTATCTTGTGGATTTTTGATATGTTTTTTAATTTGTTGTAAACTGTTTTGAGTCCCAAACTGGGAAGAAAGTGGGTTAAAAGTAAATGTTGTTGTTGTTGTTGTTACTGCTATTATATTAAAAGAGAGATAAATTTGCCATGACTGGTTTTTGAGAAACAACCCATGCTTAGGAATTACAGTGTTCCTTTCTAAGCACTTCCAGGCTGACTGTTTAATGTTTTTTTCTGGAACTTTTCCTGGTCAGTAGGTGACTGGGTCCCTTTTTCTCCCCTTTTTGAAGATGGGCACGACATTTGCCCTCCTCCGGTTTGCCGGGACCTTTCTTGTTCTCCAAGAATTCTCAGAGATGATAATCAGTGGATCTGAGATTGTATCTGCAAGTTCCTTTAGGAGCCTTGATTGAACTTCATCCAACCATAGAGGCTTGAATTCTTTCAAAATAGCCAGGTATTCCTGCACTACTTCTTTAGCTATATTCTGGGCTGTGGTCCCCTTACTTCATGATCTATTTTTATCAGTTAGAGCACAGTTTTCCTTTTGGGAGAATACTGAGGCAAAGAAGGTATTGAACAGTTTGGCCTTCTCTCCTGTTAGCATTTCGCCATCTTCTCTATGCAATGGTGTTATCATTTCTGTGTCGTCCTTGCTCTGAACATAGCCAAGCTGTGCATTTTACTATATTTAGCCTCTCCCTAATAAGCCTGAGCTCATTGTGAGCTTTTCTGACTTTCTCCCTACAACGACTGGCTATTCACTTCTATCCCTCTTTGGTGCTTTCCCATTTCTTCCATTTCTTCCAATGTCTCTTTTAAATCTCAGCTCCTCTGAAACTTCTTTGTATATCCACCTTGGTTTCTTTAGATACCTACCACTTTTCTTCTTCCTTGGAATTGTTTGTAATTGCACCTCACTTTTAAAAACTCCCATACACTATGAACTTGGTTCCCTTCAAACACTTCTGACCATTAGATCTTACCCAGTATTCCCCTAAGCTTACTAAAATTAGCTTCCTTATTATCTAGCAAGAGCAGATGCGTTTCATTTGGAACAGCAATACTGATTGCTGCTGCACAAGATGAGCATTTGGAAAAAAATGATTGCTTCTAAATCAGACTGTGCTTGTTGGGAATTTTTAGTTTGGAGACTCCCCTCCAAAAATAGACAGACACACAAACAATTGCATTGGTATGTTATCTTTCTCTATTTTGCATTTTTAAATGTACATTTAATTTATTGGAGCATGTGTAATTTATTTATAATTAAGTTTTGGCACAGAGTATTTTGAATGTGTTGAACATACCGAAGTTGTATGATGGATTTCTTGCTTTGAAAAATCCAACAATAAATTGAAGAGAGAACAAGACTGTTAAAAATTCAGAAAGTGTTAGACATAGGGCTGCCCTTCAAGATGATTTGGAAATGCGGACTGCGGCAGCCGGGGCTGCAACCGGCAGAGCTGGGTGAAGCCGTATTAATTACACCAACTCTGAAAGAGCTGGGATGGCTGCCCGCTTTTTTGTGAACCTGACTCAAGGGCTGCCACTTCTTTGGGAAGCCATGTCTGCTGGAAGAAAGGCCCCACTGTGAGCCTGTCCAAGGCTGTGGCCTTCCCTGCTGATCCTCAGCCATGGACAGACTCGCACTGGGGCCTTTCTTCCGGCAGACACGATGGGACCACAAGAGACATCACCGTCTTGCTCATGTCAAGAGTGTCTTCCTGATGGTGGGAGCATCGAGGTATTGGAGAGTGCTGACGTTAGATTAGTTTGGGCGCCGGGTCAAAACCTATTTGTCTGCTCAGGCTCAAATCTAACATCCCCCTTTAAACTTCTGCTTCTGAGCCTCTTCGATGTCCCTTCCCTTCTGAAGTCTTGCCGTACGGGAAGAATTCTTTGATTGTGTAAAGATTTCCAATACTTTGGGATTAAACGCTCTCACCTCATCAAGCACAAAACTGACAAAGGAACGGCTCTATGAGACGAGGAGATGAAAGGG
This sequence comes from Iguana delicatissima, assembly GCA_948472985.1. Lineage (NCBI taxonomy): Eukaryota > Metazoa > Chordata > Lepidosauria > Squamata > Iguanidae > Iguana > Iguana delicatissima. The sequence continues at coordinate 72,749 of CAOKZL010001308.1, forward strand.
GCCGTTTGGTGTGCCCCTCTCCCCTCAATGCAGGATTGATTTCTATCTGTACCAGTGGGACCTGCAACAAAATGTTGCAGCGTAGCCACTCTCTGCAAGAGAAATGCTCCTGTTCAGGGAGAGTAGTGGAGGTTCAAGAGGGATGTAAGGAAAATGGGAACCTCCCCCACGGGCCCCTGCAGTGCTATATAGCCTGAGGACAGAGAAGAGATTCATCTGGTTGTCCAGGCATCAATGAATTGCAATTCCCATCAGCCCCTAGCCAGTACAGCCAGTGGTGAGGAAAGTTGGGAGCTGCAGCTCAACGGCATCTGGAGAGTTACATGATTCCCACCTCTGTCCCACATTTGGAAGCAGCTGCCAGGATCAGCCTTAGTATTCCCTGAAACCCTGGAGAAACACTGGCCCAGATGGACCAAAAAGTCAGAAGAAGCACAGCTCAGCAGCCAGGCCTCTGACTTGCCTGTCAAAGGTCCCCCATTCAATCCCCGCATCTCTGCCCAGGATGGGAATAACTCCTGGCTGAAACTCTGGAGAGGTGCTGCCAGCCAGTGCAGGCTGTCATTGATTTAGAAGGGACACAAAGGGCCGTCTAGCGTGACTCCCTGCCATGCAGAAATACACAGCGAAAGCATTCCCCAAAGACCGCCATCCAACTGTGTCCAAAGGGAAGAAGTGTCTCTCATTCTCAGAGGCAATCTGTTCCACTCTTAAGCAGCTCTTACAACCAGGAAATTCTTCCTAATGCTTAGGCAGGATCTTTTGTCCTGCGACTGGAATCTATTAGTCCACGTCCTGCTCTCTGTGACGGCTGCCTCTCTCCTCCTGCTCCGCCAGAGATGCTGATCTAGGCGAGGGAGCAGGACGCAAGGCAGCCGGCGGGGGCAGGCGGAGAAGGCGGCCCACTGGGCACCACAGCCAGCTGTGCGGGTCCTGCTTGGCTTCAGCACCACGGGGAGCAGCCCTGAAGCTGCGTAGGCAGACCAGGGGAATCTTTCTGGGTATTTTATTCCCCAGCTGCTCAAGGACTCTGCTTCTTTCCGTACTTCACAGCCTCTTCTGCGGATACATGTGAGATGTAGACTGGGGAAGGCGGTCAAGGGCCCTCATGTTCCATGGAAACACAGTCCGCTCCTTCAAGTCAGTAGCACCCGCGCGGTGTGTGTCTGTCATATCTAGCCAGGGTATGGGAGCCAAAGTGGTAGATCTAGTCCAAAAAGACCGGGAACGGATGCCGACGCCTTCCCGGAGTCAAGGTCCCTGGACTCCTTGCTCTCTGAGGGATCTTTGTCCTGGGCTGAATCTCTCTAAGCAGCTTCTCCTCTGCTCTTCTTAAGGGAATGGCTGTAGCACACACCTGGCGTGCAAACAGTCCTGGTTTCGTTTCCCAGCAGCATCCCCACTTTGGCCTGGGAAAGAATGCCGCCTGAAGCCCTGGAGAGGGGCTGCCAGTCAGTGCAGGCACAGCTGAGCAAAGGGAGCAAGCAAGAGTCTGACCAGATACAAATGGTGTGGAAGAACAGAAACGGAAACCTCACTGGTCTCCTTCCCAGCATCCTCAGAACACAGAACGAGCCACGGCTGAGGGGAAAATGCTGTCTGAGAACCACTATGAGGGAGTGGTTAGACTGGACTAGGACCGGTGGTTTAAACTGTCGATGAAGCCTGCAGGGTGATCTAGGGCCAACTGCTGTTTGTCAGCTGACCTACCTCACAGTGTTGTTGTGGGGATATCAATGTGAGTGCAGGGGGATCATGGGCACTGCGTTTTGGTTCTTGGAAGAAAGGCAGGAGACAAATGTGAAGATCAACAAGCATACAAGCCCCTGGGGACAAAAAAAACACAATAGTGGTAGTAGTCGCAGTCGTAAACCTGCAAAATTAAATGGGTTAATCTTGCATTTTATTCTTCATACAGGTGAAGAGCCAGCGGTGTGAGAAACAGCATGGTGCAGCAGTTGAGGTGTTGAACTGACTCTGGAGACGAGGGTGTGAATCCTCACTCAGTGATGGAAATCTACTGGATGAGCTCGTGCAACCCCCACTCTCTCAGCCTCAGAGGAAGGCAAAGGCAAACTCCTTCTGAACAAATCTTGCCAAGAAAACCCTGGGCCACCGTAGGTCGGGAACGGGTTGAAGACATACCATAACACACACATGGGCCGGAAACCGAGCCGTGATCATTCAGAGCAAGACAAAAGAAGGATGTGCCAGGCATGGCGGGAGTTCCTGCACCAGCCCCCAACAAGAGGACCGGCTAAATTAAAAGGAAGCCCAGAGGAAAATATCAGGTGGCAATGGGTGGGTGGCATCCTCTATTTTTATTCTGAACTTCTTGGGGCTGTGTGCGAAAGGACAATTGCTGGCTTCCAAAGCATCCCCTTGGCCTTCACCTATCGACTGAGAGACATTTAAGAGAAAGGCAGCCCATTCTTCTTCCCAGCTGCATTTCCCTCTCCGCTTCCCCCAGCGCCAGGTTTGATTTATTCGCTTTCAGGGCAAAGTCCTTCTGAATTTTGTCCAGCATGGCTGTGGCTGCTCCCGCAGACAAGCACCATGCTTCCCGTCAAGGCAAATCTGGTATTCTGTGAAGGAAAGACCCAGGTGACGGAAAGAGAATTGGCTCCTTTGAAATGTGGAGACGGAGGAGCGTTTCTGGAGACACCAAGGGCCACCAGAGAGACAAATAAAGGGCCTCCGGAGGAGACACAGCCCAAACTGTCCCTAGAAGCCAGTGACCAAACTGAGGCTATTGGACTTTGGACATATCTTGAGAAGACACAATTCACTGAGAAAACCAATAATGCTGGGAGAAGTGGAAGGTGGCAGGGAAAAAAAGAAAACTGCTTTATAGATGGATAGACTCCATCTGGGAAGCCACAGCTGCCCTGGGTTTTGGAGATCTGTCATTCAGAGTCACCACAGAGTTTAAATATGTGAAGGGATGGCGTATGGAGGGTGGAGCAGGCCTGTTTTCTGCTGCCCCAGAGACTAGGACATGGGCCAATGGCTTCAAACTTCAGGAAGTAAAGATATTCCTCCTAAACATTAGGAAGAACTGACAGCAGTCTGACAGTGGAATCTGCTGCTGCCCCAATGGAGTGTAGCGGAGTCTTCTTCCTTGGAGGTTTTTAAACAGAGGCTGGATGGCCATCTGTCCAAGGGAATGCTTTGATGGTATCTTCTTGCATAGCAGAAGGGGGTTGGACTGGATGGACCTTTGAGTCTCTTCCAACTCTAGGATTCTATGACCCTCTGAGTAGGTCTAATGGTTTTAAGTTACAGTAGGGCAGAGAGCCAGTGTGGTGTGGTTCGAACCCTGGATTACTACCCTGGAGGCCAGGGTTCGATTCTTTGAGTGACCTTGGGCACATCACACACTCTCAGCCCCAGAAAACCCTGTGATAGGTTCACCTTTGTTTGGATCAGTGTAAGTCTAAGATGACTTGAAGGTACACAACAACAGGGTAGATTTCAATTCAACATTGGAAGGAATGCCTCGACAGTGAGAGTGGTTTGGCAATACAACCCATTGCCTAGGGTCTCCTTCTCTTGATGTCCTCCAAAAGAGGCTGGAATGCTCTAGCTGGAGATCCTGCACTGAGCTGGGGGTTGGACCTGATGGCCCAAGGGGGCTTCCAACTCTCTCATTCTATGGCCCTCAGCAGTTGCCCAACCCTGGCCTAGCCTGGTTGGCTGGCAGCATCTCTCCAGGGCTCCAGGCAGGAATCTCTCCCTGTTTCCTTTAGAGCTGTTGGGGACTGAACCGAACCCTTTCGCTCAGCAGGCGTGAGACTACAGGCTGGTGCGGGGAAAACCCTCCAACATTTCATAAATAAAAACAGTGTGTGGCCGAGTAACATCAGAGTGTGGTTAAAATGGCAAAAGTTAATAATGAGGAAGAGCACGCAGGCTAGAAGAGGCTGCCAGAGTTTGCTTTTGCCGAAGGTAATTTCCACCCTACCCTGTTACAGTGCCATTATTCCCCTTTCCACATCCTATGGAATGCTGGGGTTTGCAGTTTAGGGAGGGACCTTGAGAATTCTCAGCCAGAGAGCTTTTTGGCCTCAGGAAACTACAAACCCCAGAATTCCATAGAAGGTTGAAAGCAGAATAATAGCACTATAGCAGTGTAGGGCGGAAATGGCCAGAGTCCCCTGGGAAGGACAAAATTCCACTCCTTCCTCTTCTCTTCTCTTCTCTCCTCTTCTCTCCTGCTGCTGAGTTAATTGCATGCAAAGCTGAGCTCCAATTTATAGCAACTGAAGGAGGCTGAAGACCAAGGGGGGAAAGTGAAAGGAGGGAGAAAAACCAGGACATTTTAGAAGTCACTGAAGCACGTGGGATGACAGGATTGATAGTGATTCTCCCTGCTAAATCAGGACAGCTGGAGGGTCCCTGGAAAGAGGGGTGCCCTTTGCTTCAGAGAGGACAGAGACCAGTCAAAGGCAGGAGGATTAAGCAAACTGATGGTTATTTACTGACCAACAGGGCAATTCTGTTACGTCTACGTACTCAAACGGCCACTCTGCTACGCGCGGAGGCGCTTCCTCGCATGCAAGTGCACGTGCAGGGGGTCATGGCATAAAATCAATTAAAAACAAGAAGACTAATCAATGGGAACAAAATCTATAACTGGTTGACAGCCCTAATAATTACTAGTTACTTGAATAATTCATTATGTCTGGCTGAATAGCTCTTATGCTCTTAGTGTACAAATGCTGAGCACAGACTTTAATCATTTATTATGACACACATTTAAAAGAAATGTGTTAGGGAGCAGCAACAAATAAATCAGAATATGTGCACGTACGCGTGTGTGTGTGTGCGTGTTTGCAATCTGACTGTGTTCCTGTTGGACAAAAGCATGTGGGTTTTCCTCATCCATAACAAGCTGTGAGACTTAGGCATTAAGATTAATAGAAAATCAGTTTGGAAACATTAAGATTATAACATTTTGAGAGTGAACCTGGCAGGAATTAAGAACCTACATAGAAGCATTGGATGTTGAGACAACTGCTTTCTTTCAGGAGCCAGGGCAGAGCTATGGCTAAAAAGGTAAGATGGGAGCCCCTCGTCTTCGTTTAGCTAGGAATTTACCCAGGAAGTCTGTTCTCATATCCCCACCATCTCCACTGTGGTGATAATACCCATGGGCCTACCTTACACGACTGTTGTTTGGGAGACTGAATGCGAAGCATTGCGATTCCTTGGAAGTGACACGGAAAGGCTGAGCATCGTGAACTCCAGGAGGAACACTGACTGACCCTCCTTCGTCAGGCGTGAAGAAATGCGGAGGGGCTTTCTGTCAGGCGTGCAAAGACGGTGTTTTGGGCTGACTTGGCTTGTAAGGATTAACCAGAGCAGGGCGGAGTAGCTCGTGCCCTGCGTGCCGTCCCCTGAGCCCCCTAAAATGGCTGCTGTGTGGCTGAAAGTCAACGCCGTGGTGGCAGCAGTCAAAAAAAACGATACTTCCTTCTAAAACCAAGGCGCATGGGGAATGCACACCTTGTTTTACAGGGGCTTCTGATAGGCCTTGTTTTTAAAGGACACAACTTTTTCCCTTTTTGTGTCCTCATTACACAGTAGGCTGGGACTTTTGTTGGCAGTACTGAATTTTGCTGATATTATAGCAGGAGGGTGTGTGGCTCCTGATGTATTTTTTTTGTGGGCAGGGGGGGGAACATGGCCTGCCACTCTTGGAGAGCTGCCCACCCCAACTTAGAAGATGGATGTCTCTATTCCAGCCCCTGGTGTCCAGACACCTCTGGGGGCCCAGAAGAGAGGACTGCCACCATCCAGCACTGAACACTCCCTATGACATACTTTGGGAGAGAGGGAGAGGAGGAAAAACAGGCAGGAGCACAGCACGTTCCTCTTGTGATACCTCTTGAGTATAGTGTCTAGGGTGAAGGAAGTGATGGTACCACTCTATTCTAGTTTAGTCAGACCCCACCTGGAATTCTGTGTCCAGTTCTGGGAACCACAGTTCAAGAGGGATACTGACGTGATGGAAGGCGTCCAGAGGAGGGTGACCAAAATGGTCAAAGGCTTGGAAACCATAAAGCCCTAGTAGGAGCAGCTTGGGGAGCTGAGTGCGCTTAGCCTGGAGAAGAGAGGGTTAAGAAGTGACGTGACAGCCATGTTTAAATATTGGAAAGGATGTCCTATGGAGGATGGAGCAAGCCTGTTCTCTGTTGTTCCAGAGACCAGGACATAGAGCAATGGTTTCAAACTTCAGGAAAAAAGAGGTTCCATCTAAACATTAGGAAGACTTCCTGAGCATGAAAGGAGTTTGAGAGTGGAATACTCTGCTGCCTCCACGGAGTGTGGTGGGGTCTCCTCCTTTTCTGGCAGTTTTTAAGCAGAGGCTGGATGGCCATCTGTCCAAGGGAGGGCTTGGATGGTGTCCTCCCGCATGGCAGAAGCGGGTTGGACTCGATGGCCCTTGGGGTCTCTCTTCCAGCTCAATGACTCTCCGGCTCTCTTTGTGGGAGGTATGGCCCTTTTGCATTTTCCAGACTCAGGTGAGCCCTCTACCCACCCACCTCTCTTCCACCCTGTGGTTGTATGTTATATGACTGGGACCAGGGCCGTTTGAGACAGTATGACTGCTCTGACAAGCAGGTGGACTCAGGCGCAGCCAAAAGGGTTGCTTAGACTTCAGCAGCAGACTCAAGATGTCTGGAGTCATGGGGTGGGGGGCAGACGCTGGGGGGGCCATTCCACCCAACAGTTGCACAGAGGACATCTCTCAAATTATACACACTATGAACATTTCTGCGCGACACTCTTATAGTGTAATGATTCCGCTTTCAACCTCCTATGGAATCCTGGGGTTTCCAGTTCCGGGAGGGGCTGGCCGGCCTCTCCCTAGACGGCAAACCCCAGGATTCCATAGGAGGTTGAAAGTGGAATCATCGCACTATAAGAGTGTCGTGTGGAACTGCCTATGTCTAGCCAGTGAAGGATGCAAAGACTGCGCTCCCTCTTGCCTTGCATTCCTCCCACTTGTCCTAAGAGATGGAGAATAGGGTCCTGGCGATGAAGTCTGGGAACCCAAACGGGATGGGCCTTGCCAGTCTGCCAAAGGATTCAGGTGGCGTCCACTCTCCACTGAGAGGCCTTACCAGAGCTCAGCCGGGACGGAGCGGCTGAGAGAAACCGCCTCTGCTCGGCCTGATTTGACTTTGCTTGATCTGATCTGAGCAGACTTTGCCTGCCTCGGCCTGCTGGGGAGACCGTCTGTCGAGCGCTCCTCCTTCCCTGTGAGCCCCAGAAGAAGGAGGAGGACAAAGGTGACAGACCTCCTTCCTCTTGTGAGTCTGGAGCATCTGGTGCCCTGGCATGCCCGTCCCAGGAGAATTTGCTGCCTGAGGTGGAACAGCAAGTGATCCCCCACCCCACCAGCCACTGGAGTGAAAGGGCATTGTACTCGAAACTCCTCAGGGCTTTTCGGAGTGGGGCAGCACCCAAAGGAGAAAATCCCAAAAGTACCCCTCCACACCCCGGTGGGAAAATGACAAGCTTACAGAACTGGCAACTTGCTGTCCGTTCACAGCTCTCAAAAGCGACCTTCTCGTGGTCTCACTTTGCCTGCTGCCCTTTTCTTTGGATGCATAAACTGTATTTCTAAATGTTCGGCTGAAGTTTTCAGTTTCTGCAATGCTAGAAATTTGGGACTGGAGGGCAATTTCATTTGAGGCGGCAGAAATCTGATTTGAGGGGACAATAAAGCTACACTCCTACTAAGAAAGAGTCTGTACATATGAAAGAGAAATCCACTAAAGCATCTCGTTCCACTTTCTGTCTTGGATTCCACCCCTATTACTGTGAGCTGAAACTGCTAGCTGGGTGCTTGCTATTGCTTCTTGGAACTGAAGGGACAGATTTGCTGTGCATGACCTCAGCAGACAGTCCATTGTCTGTCACATGTTAAGGAGCAACAGAACAAGATTTCCACCCCCCCACCCCCCCTTCTGGTTTTGATCACACTTCTTTTGATTTTTTTTTTTTAAATCTTGAAGCTTTGGGAAGACAACAACACCCAACCACCACCTCTCACTCAAAGAATAAGATGAAAACAGAACAAGCCACCAGCAGAAAACTTTTCCAGACAATAATTATTAGCTGCCTCCCAAGCTGCTCTAGAATGCAACACAAGAGAACTTGAAAAACAATGAACTATAAAGGCAGAATGCAAAGGAATGGAGGGGGCTCTTTATCCAAGCAGCGATTCTGGGACCAGCAATGCCTTTTCTCAAACAAAAGGATCAACAGAAGCATCTCCACCCCACCCCGCTTGCCTGGCGATTCTCCTTTTCATTTCCTTTTGAATAACTGTTTGTTCACAAGGATGAGGAGTGGGATTCTTCTCTGGCCAACTACACTGGAAATTTAAAATTTCAGAGGAAATTGCATTTAACCGAGGTCATATCTTTCTCTGTGTGCGCATGCACACATATGCGTACAACCAAACAGGCCACAGCTGACCAGGGAGAACTTGGAATGCTAATTTCAACAATGAAATCATATCTGATATTTATGCCTCTCCTCAGGCTTGAAGAGTACTGAATTCAATGGGGAAAATGGTGGTACTGTGTAGGGAAAAGTAGCTCTCTGTTATTTTTTTCTCTATTTGCATCCCTTCTCACTGTGGATTATTCTCCAACAGCACAGAGGGGCAGAGGGCAGGAACGTGGTGTTTACGGTCGGCATTTCATTGACCCAAATCAACCCAACAAACCTTGGCTGCTGAAGGGGCTCTTCCTCCCGGGAAGGCTGTGCAGAAGACTCGCTGGGACAACTTTCCCAGGCTATCTGAGGACGAAGCACTCATATTCGCTCTGCCTTTCTGGGGTATGAACCCCCAAGGGCCTTTATTAATGTGCTGTATTGCCCAGATGTGTATTTTTCCTCCTTTTAAAATGGCCATGCTTTTAATTGTTCTTAATTCTATTGATAGCGTAATTGTTTTCAAACTTTTGTATGATGCAAACTTTTAGCTGTATTGGTGTTAAGCCTCCTTGAGTCCCAAGGCTGGAGAAAAAAATGTGTAGAAATAAGTAACCCCAAGATGACGATGTCAGCGGCTCCTTGGACTTCCCATGACTTACACAACCATAACCACCACCACCACAACTTTTATTTATAACACCCCTTCCACCAAAGGGCAAAACATCAAATGTATACCATCAGAGACCAAGACAATAAAATCTAATACCACACACGCTTGCTGACTCTCACTGTTGCCAATGATGCCAGACCAGGTAGGTTTAATCCAGGTTTAATATGCTGTTAAGTTTTAGTCCTAGTTAGCATGGGCTGGGGATGCTCCCATGACATCTTTTTTTGGCTCCTACGGAGAGGCAACCCAAAAGGGCAGCCGTTCTCTGAGCAGAGACCCAAAGACCTTTGGTTAGAAAATTAAAAAGTTGTTTGCCGTGGTTTGATAGCTTAATGAGTCGATCAATACTGCTCACAGGGCAGGCAATGCAAGGGAAGGAGCGGTGAGCCATTATGAAAAATGCATAAGGGGACAGCGGAGACCTGGGAGCGGAAAATTAAAAAAAGGTGGCCTGTTACATTTGTCCAGTGCCATGAGAGAAATTGAAGTGGTTTGTTGGAGTCGGTAGGAGGGGCGTGAACACCCCACGCTTGTTGCGGGAGTGGAGGAAAGGAACTGAAACACGTACTATACGCCAGCTGACAGTTCCTGGCTTGCAAAATGCAGCTCATGTTAATTAAGCTGCTTTCTTAAAGATGGATTTTGCAAGCTGTAGCATTTTCCAAGATCTACAAGATCAAGAAAAGGAGGAGGGTTTTTTCCCCCTATTTACTGGGAACTCACTAAACATCTATCTTATGCACTCATTCCCGCTAACAGAAGGCAACTGTAATAAGATGAAGAAAGGAAGGAAGGAAGGAAGGAAGGAAGGAAGGAAGGAAGGAAGGAAGGAAGGAAGGACGGAGGGAGGGAGGGAGGGAAGGCAGGCAGGCAGGCAGGCAGGCAGGCTGACTTTGGGTATATTTTTGCTTTGTTTTACAGAACAGAAGCAGTGTACTATCTGAATGCATGACACACAGAATTGGTCAAACCAGTAAGAAGAGTGTTGGGATTGTGTACTCATCATTTTATATATATGAAGCAACTCAACATTGTGTTAGGAAGGAGCAGAATTTTGCTAGTCAGGAGTCAGGTACATTTACCTAGTTTCCTTCATTTTGCACACTTCTGTAGCTGCTACTTTGCACAGTTGATTCTCTACTCAAGGGAAGAGGGAATGCTCAACAGCTGTTCAGACTTACCTGATATTACCTACACAGTTGTAAAGGGCTAGAAGCTTGCTTTCTTTAAAAAAAAATCTCCTGAAAGATGGCCATTCAACCTTTGTTTGAAGACCTCCAAAGAAGAGTCCAACACCATGTGGGGCAATCCATTCCACTCTCAAACAGGTCTTACCCTCAGGAAGTTTTCCCTAATTTTTAGGTGGAATCTCTTTTCCTGGAGTTTGAAGCCATTGCTCCATGTCCTAGTCTCTGAAGCAGCAGAAAACAAGCCTGCCCCATCCTCTAGATGACATCCCTATTTAAACACAGCTATCATGTCTTAACCTCTTAACCTTCTCTTCTCCAGGCTAAACCGACCCAGCTCCTTCAGCTGCTCCTCACAGGGCTTCATGGTTTCCAGACCTTCTGCCATTTTGGTTGACCTCCTCTGGACACCTTCCAGATTGTCAGTATCCTTCCTGAACTGTGTGCCCAGAAGTGGACACAGGACTCCAGGTGAGGTCTGACCAAAGCAGAATGGAGTGGTATTACCACTACCCTCCATCTGGACACTATACTCCTGTTGATGCCGCCCAGAACTGAATTGTTTTTTTGGCCACTGTCTCATACTACTGACTCATGTTTAGCTGGTGGTCTACTAAGACCCCCAGATCTTTTTCACATGCACTGCTGTCAAGCCATGTGTCACCCACCCTGTATTTGTACATTTCATTTTCCCCATGTAGTACCTCAATTTTATTCATGCTGACACTCTTTTTGTTAGTTTTGAACCAGTTCTCCTTGACAGATTGGAGAGCTGGGCCAAAATGAACAAAAAAAGAATATTCCTCTCAAATGGGTGCCATCTGCAGATTTGATAAGGTGATTGTACAGATCTTAACGACACTGGGCCCCAAGTCAGAACTCCGTAGCACCTCTCCACCACGCTGCCACCCGGCACCATCCGTTCTCCAGGAAAGAAGTGCCACCCAGGCAACTTGCAAGCAGAAATTCCAACATCAGGCTTCAAGAAGTTCAGATCTTTCAGTTCTTTGGCACGGAGAAGACTCAGGAAGACAGTTTGGGGCCCCCTAGTTTGCCAAGCGATTGCAGCCGCGGGACTGGGTCAATTAACAGCAAAGTCTGTGCCATGAAATCAGAACATAAAATTGCAGAGGACCCTCTTGACCTGTGATTTCCGCATCTGCAACTCCGATCTAACACGGAGCATCGCGCCCTGTACCTAAAATGGCAGTGGGGTGAACGTGGACTGGATATGAGCAATCGTGTTTTTCAAGATTGTGGAAGGTTTTGGAATGGAACCCCTGCAAATACAGAAGGTACCCTGTATTCTCTTTCCAAAAACACACTAAGAACGTAAAAGGCCAATTATTCCTCAAGGGGCACATTATTAGGACTGGATGTTTCCTATTTATTCCTTAATTTTTTAAAAAACTCACATATATACATTTAAAAGGCACTCTTACCAAGTTGGTTTTTTTTTTTTTGCAATGACCTTTGCTAGCTATCCTCACCTTGCTCTTCATTATGCCTCAAGCATGGCTTGCTTTGCTTTCGATCTGGTTAAACAGAATGAACTGAGAAATCTGTGAGCAACCTCTCTTTCTCAGGATGTGGTTTGAAAGAGAAGTAGTTTTCTTGCCGAACAGGTTACTGATAGGAAGGGTTCCAATTAAAATCTGCTTGCCCTGCAAATAGTTCTTGGTGTCTGCAGTTTATCTCAAAGAAGGTGGCTTACCCTTTCAGAAAAGACAATGCCGAGTCTCTCAAGTTGCAAGACCAAACTCTCTCTCACTGCCAAGGTCATTTCAGGATCCTCCTGACTCTGCACGGAAGATGTTTTGACTAGGTGGTGGGCAGAATAATCTATTTTTGGTCCATGCCAGTTTTGCATCTGTTCATTCTCAAGCCTCTAAGCATCCCGTTTCCATATTAATCTGCAACTGAACAAAATTTGCAAGAAAATTGGTGCCGAAATGCATAGCTTTTTTTTAAAAAAAAAACTTATAAATTAGTGTAACTTCAGAATATGCATTCTCAACTATACTTTATCCTAAAATACGTTTACAGCACTCTGAGATGGGAATTGCACTCCCAGAAATCCAGAGATGTGCAAAACCCAAAATACCCTGATGTCTTGATATGTGTATTTCTTTAGGAAGGGCTGAGGAGGCTAGTTTGAATCAGAATTCATACAAGTAGAAAAGTACAAGCATCTGTCAATCCAACAGGGTCCCAGCTGTGAGTCAAGCAACCCAACCAACAAAATAATATGCTTCGGCTGAAACTGTAGCACCTGGGAGGGTACAGTGTAAGTTTTCCCAACAAGCAGACCAGATAAAGGCTAAGAGCGTATACGGAACATGTAGATCGAGAAGCAGCTTCTCTATTTGGGTGCCAAGCTTCCTCCAGATGTTTTGGACTTCAGCTTCTATCAGCTTCAGCCACTGGAGCCAACCTGTCAGGTATGCTGGGAGCTGTAGTTCAAAACATGTAGTGCCCAGTGGCTTGGAGGGGGCTCCTGCTGGGATGGACAGGCGAGCGAACAGAAAGGGAAGAGCTTAAATATGCAGTCTTAAAATGGTACAATTCCAGTAAGGGTTTTTGTATAGTTCTTTCATCGGCATTGTTTTAAAAATGTTGTTGGCCAACTTGTGTCCCCTTAATGGGAGAAAGGTGCAATCTAAATGCACAGAAAAGCATCATGGAGATGTGGCATCAACATCGCTATCTTTGAAAGGGACCACTGGGATTGCCAAAGCAGATAGTCGGACAACAATCAGTCTGAATCTCAGCTTTAATGTACAGATTTTAACTGTTTCTGTTAATTATTTCTGTGTTTATATTATAAATGCAAAAGTTCTTGTTATAGGGTTATAAAGTTGCTTTTCTAAAAACATAAAATGGTCTAGCTGTTGGGAAATAACTTCTTTTAAGAGTTTGTGTAAAAATGATCAGCAATAAAATGTGCATCATCTTATTTTTCCACTCTTGTCTCTTCCATCCCATCTCTCTTCTCTTTCTTACAAGAACATTTGTCTCCGGTTTTCAATGTGCTTTTGTATGCAATTTTTTCAACTCGAGGAGTGCAAGTAGTTTCCACTTAATATCATGTTGCTCTGTCCATTTCTCATAGTTATACACATGTTTGTAAGTATTTTCTGATCATTTGTAAACACATATGCATTTTTTGGTTTGGAGAAATGCATTGCCAAATTTCAGTGCCTGTGGGTATTGGAGGATTAACTACGCTCCAGTTCACCTATTGATTCCGGAAGTGTGAATTTGGTAAAACAATCAAAGCTCTGTTCCTCATCTCTAGTCCCAACCAGGATGTAGACTTCATATTAAAAGTTAAGTCTGCAGCGTAGGTTGGCTTTCAGGCACTCTGTCACTTCGGGTAACACATTCTGTACACATAGTTGCATACAAATTTTGCTAACATTCTTTCTTCGATTATGATTTCAGCAAAAGGGAAAACACATCTGTTTCTTCCCTCCAAAAGGAGAGTGATGGGTTGTGGCTGGCTTTGCTTTCACACATGGGGAAGGCAAAAGCACCCGAGCCTCTCACCCAGACAGCCTCCAGTGAAACTGCTCCAGCAGAGCCCTGCTCCTGGATTTCATGCCAAGGGAGCGGCGCGTGTTGAAATTGAAATGGTGACTGGCTTTAACTGCAAGAGAGAATGAATTAAAGGAACATTTGAAGTGTGAGCAGGAAAGCCAGAATGGCCTTATCTGGCTCCTACCCTGTTTGGCTGGGCTGGTTTTAAGGTAAATGCAATCATCAGAGGCTGAAGGTGATTTCCACAGGAACTCATCCCATCTACACTTCCCAAACCAAGAGGTGAAGCAGAAGGCAGTTGCCCTTCTGCATGCATATATCTTGGGATTTTCTGATGCAATGCTCTGAACAGAAATGACATACAGAAAGGCATCTGTTAGGACAAGTGAACAGAAAAGGCACATTGCATTGGGGGTGGGTGGGATTAAAACCTGATGATAAGATAAACTGTTTGAGAAAAAAAGATGTACATTTGGAAACTTATGAACCAGAATCCACAGCCACAAATACTGGGCATCCCTTTAAATTATTGTGTCTTTCTCTTCATTGCAACTTTTTACATGATAATTAAGCAAAGAACTTCAGAAAAGGCACACTTTATTTTTTAACCTCCGGTTAAATAAAAAAGTTAAAAAAAGCACAGTAGAAAAGAAGAACTCACAGTGAGCCCTCAGAGATGGGAAAGGCAGAAAGAGAAGTGAAGAGGCAGTTGAGTATCAAATTTTATTTACACAAAAGAAGCTGTAGGCTGCAGAGTAAATTTTGGATAAAACATACATAGTATATTCTCTCTCCAGAAACACCTGGAGTTAACAACAGGTATTGGCTGATCCCAATGGATCACTTCAGTATTTGAAGCTGAGTGCCTTGAAAGACACTTCTGGGAGTAACTGCACACTCCTTCCAGCCTTCTGAGGCTTAGGTGAACTCAGTCAAAGTCAAGTGTCACGGAATAACTCCCTGGGCTACCGAAGACTCCAATGCTCCTTCTGTACAAGCTGGTCCTGTTCGGGGAAGAAATCCACTTGGCCACAGTGGAGCGAAAATGGAGAGGAGGGTTCAGCCCGCTCCCAGATCCATTTATGTACCCGTAGGCTGAGCTACTGTCTACACGTGTCATGGAAGGCTTCCAGGGTCCGAAAATCCCGCCACGTAGGTGGTAGACCGTCCTGCAGAAACTTCCCGCAGCGCTGGCATGGAGCCTGGAAGAGCTTTATGTAACTTCTTAGCCAGGTCTAAACAAGAAAAAGAAAGAAGTGAGGAAACCAAATACAGAGACTCCCAATGTCACCACCTCTGCTGAGGCCAATGTGCCTTGGCAGGAGCCCAGAGCAGGGCGGGCGGGTGAGAAAGAGTTGCGCCGCACAGAGAGAGAGAGAGAAAGAAAGGCAGAGGCTTTGGAAGGAAATCTGCAGAAAACCACAAGGTCACAGTATAGCTGATAGTCCATTTTATTGGCCTGCCTCTTCTCTCATACTCTCTCCATAAGTAACAACATAAATAGAAATTCCTGCAGTGACAAGCAGGTATTTGAAACTAAAGGGTCACCACGGAGAGCTGGAACTTCCTCCTGCCTAGACCGAAATCAAATTCCAGCTGATTGTTCACTCATAAAAGTGACCTTGTCAATATGAGCTTGCCTCTTGTATTCCGAAATGATCCGCTCAAGAGCCACAGAGCAGAAACGCAAAACTGTACTGCGACAGAGCAATATTTTGAAAACTAATTTCACAGATAATGTTTCTAATTTTTGTGCAAAGGATATGATTTTCATGGCCAACATGGATTTAAATTTTTTTATCATGGAGAATCCTTATTAGTCTGGAGTCCTGAGAGATTGGCAGAGAGCTGGAGACTTCATGGCTGGCATGTCCAGTAATGTCTCGGCCAGCAGGCCCTCCTGCTGGGGTCTTCCCCAATCTGCC
Organism: Iguana delicatissima; assembly: GCA_948472985.1. Taxonomy (NCBI): domain Eukaryota; kingdom Metazoa; phylum Chordata; class Lepidosauria; order Squamata; family Iguanidae; genus Iguana; species Iguana delicatissima. Next base: position 88,528 of record CAOKZL010001308.1, read on the forward strand.
ATATCCGTCCCACTGGCCACAGGGAGCCTCTCACTTCAGATATTTAAACTGACAATTCCATACCTGCCACACTCAATAGTAGGGAAAACAGGGAGTCAATAGCTTTTTACAACACTATGGTGGACTGACCACATGGATTTTGTCTGGGCCTGTTCAGAACTACCGAAACTTCTTTTCCTTTGGACAAGGAAAATGGACGGTCCTGATTTTTCTTCATTTCGGCCTAATATTTAGGTCAGAGGTGGCAATCATGTGGCATTCCAGATACTCTTGGCCTGCAGCCAACTTCAGCCCTAGCCACCAAATGGTGATGAATGACAAGAGTTGCACCCCTACAACCTCTGGCAGGACACACAATCCAAACCCCTAATTCAGGGCATTTAGTTGCTGAAGAACTAGGAATCAGAAATTCTCAATCAGCTTCAAGAAATCAATCCACTTCAAATCATCCAGGGATCTATCAGCAGATCTAGAGCTACTTTCTGTTTACCTCTGCTTTACCACTGGGTTATGGCTTCACCCATTCAGAAGCCATAAGAGCCTGACTACTTTTTATCACTCTGACAGGTAACTGTGTGGTTCCTGCCAGGCCCAAGAGACCCCTGGATTCTGCAGGCTCTGTACCAGCCATGAGCTGCAAAAGTGCACGTCTGAACTCAGCGTACACCTCCCAATGAATGGATAGCATACATGATTTGGGGGAAACACTCTGACAGACTTGATCCCTGGCAGGATTACAGACTTTTGGGCAGTCGGCCTCTACGACCCACTCTCCATCATCACGCAAGAACTTCATTTAATGAGAACGACATTCATTTTCAGTTTATTTGCTTTCACTTAATGAGAACTGCACGCCATGCGTGAGACCACTCAAAAAAATTTCAGTATATTAAATAACGCAAATTATTTGTTTCCACTTCAGGCCACGTGTGCTGTTTCCTTCATCCAAATGTTTGCTAACAAGAGAATATTTATGATGAAAATGTAAACAGTAAAACATGTAAAATATCTTCCACTCTGGTAGCAGCATATCCCAAACAAATCCAGTAAAAGCAGGTGGGAATCAGGTGTCCTCTCCACATGTTGTTGGACTGTAACTCCCAAGATTTCCCACCATTGCCTATGCTGGCTAGGACTGACGGGAGTTGCAATCTTGCATCTGGAGGGCTGCATAATGTTAAAGAGAAAAAGCACATAGGAAAGGCAGCTCTGTCCCTCTTATGGGGATGTCTTATCCAAATGTTACCAGAGCAGTAGAGGGCACAAGCTGTCAGGAGGGGCGCCGAGATGTCTGAGCTGCCTTCTAACCAGTCACTGAGACCGATGCTTTGACTATACAGCCCACAATGATGAAAGGATATACAAATTGTTAGAGTTATCCACATACAGAACTTTAAAAAATGAAAAATGTAAAATGTAGATGAAAGACTAAAAGGGAATAATCTAAAACAGATAATATGAGCATAAAGTTGGCAGCTCTTCTACAAAACTGATCACAAAAAACTGTGTGCTCTGTGTTATTTGTTGAATCTCCATTCCTAGGTCCACTCCTTTCTCCTTTATTGACACAAGTGAGCTTCTGTATCATCCTCTAGTAAACCCTTCCATAAATTCCTCTGTGGGGAGGAAGGTCCCTTTGCATCGCAAGCTGCTTTCATATATGAAACCATGGAGAAGCATTTGAGTCCTTCTCTGCCTTACTACCATTTTGCTTGTCGGTAAACTTCTTGGAGAGAGCTAAAGATCAAATTCTATTTAGCCAGGCTCTTTGCAATAGATTTTGTGCCAACTTCCAATTTTTTGCTATTTCAGCTCTGGCTGTGGTCAAAAGCATTCCAATCAGCTCTTCATGAGATAATTGGTTATTTTCTCCTCCCCAAACAGAAAGTAACAGAAATTCTCCCTGAGGAACAATCCTGATTTGTTGTGAATGAGATAAAAGTGATTACCTGATTCCAGACCTCCTTTACCTTTGGGTGTTCTAGCCTCAGATGGCACGTTGGTGGGGACCTTGGAGAGAACCTTCTCAGAGGCTGCTCTCAATTGATAGGGGTCCCTTCCATGGAGGTCTGGTTGCCCCCCCTTCTGTTGGCAGCCAAAGACTTTTTCATTTGGGTAGGACTCCCAGGCTTAAATTAGGTGGCGGAATGGCATTTTGAATGCAGTGTGATGTGCCTTTATCTTTTTAGCTTTTAATTAAATTTTAAATGTGTTTTAAACTGTTTTAATTCAGTGCCTCTTAGACAGAATTGTGTGTTTGTTCTTTCAACTTTTATAAAGTAAGATTTTAGCAGGGCTTTTTAAAAATTTCTGTAAGCTGCTTTGAGACCCTTGCTGGGGGAAAAGCAGGGCATAAATAAAATAAAATATTCCTTAACATGCCATTAGAGAGCCAGCATAGTGTAGTGCTTTGAGCACAGGACTCCTAGTTTGGAGACCAGGGTTCAACTCTCCAGTGAGCCATGAAACCCACTGGATGGCCTTGGAGATGTCACACACTCTCAGCCCCAGAAAACCCGGTGATAGGGTTGCCTTAGGGTCACCATTAAGTTGGAAATGGCTTGAAGGCACCAAACAAGAGTGTGTTATTTTCCATGCAACCCCACCAGCACTTTGGACTTCTGCTCTTGACAGTTGCTGATTTCTCTGGAGGACAATGGTGCCAGCAATTCATTCATCACAGGCTGCCTAGTGTGACTGCCCAGTTATGCTGGGCACTGAACTGGCACCTTCTGTGTGGGGAGGGGCCCTCTTCCACCTGGTTACGGCCATGAAAGCAAAGAAACGCAATGCTTAGCAAGGTGATTTGCAGCAAAGGTTTTGCCCCTGTCTGTTGGTCATTCCCACCATCCAGTGGGAGAATCAATATTATTGTGTAACTCAGTTCCAAGCTCACGGAGAATATACAACTCAAAAAAGCTTCCAAGGCAAGTCAATACGTGCCATGAAGGACATTCATGAATCTTGCCATCTGAAGTCCTACTGCATTATGTCAATAAGAAAAAAATGTTCTCTGAAGAAGAGGCTGGCCGCATTTATTGAAACAAATCCTTCTGTTTTCATCCGAGCTCCTTCTCAATCTTGGCTGTCAATAGCTTTCCCCAAGAAGAACCAAGGCCTACTTTGGAGCAGAAGGCAAGACAGGGCTGATGGCAATCAAATGGCATAATTTCAGTTCACTTTGGCATTGTCTCATTATTCATAGCAGCTGAAATTTTCTGAACTTTAAAAAACAAACAAATCCTGTATATCAAGTCAAACTGTATGTTTAAAACACTTGTTGGATCGAGGAGGTTAGAAAAAGGGATGTCCCTCATTTCTGTCTGGGTAATTAAGACTTCACTACATCCTGTCAACCAGACTGAACACCTGACATGCAAGATGCCAACTGTTATTGGCACTTGGGATGAACATCCTGGCCTTGCTTTCTTCAGAGTTATCACTGATGTTTTAGCAAATCAATACCACAAACCCATAGCTTAGGCAAATGTGCCCACCCAGTCACTACGCATTAATTTTCGGGTGCACACTGCACTGTGAGACTGAGTCCATGATGGGATGCAGCTCATCAGACATGCATTTGCCGCCAACAGACTCTTCAAAGCAAAACAGATGTGGCAAGGAAAGCACCTTGGTCACATGGGATTTAGCCAGGCAGCCCAAGTGACTGTTCTGGGAGGTTTTTGGCCTTCAGATGCTGTTGCTACCTTTCACCAAATGTGGTGAGGAGGAGGAGGAGGGGCAGAGGGTCTATCTGAGCAGATGAAGACACTTTAGATTTTCCTTAGCCTGTCTAACTTGCACCAAGTCTCTTAAGATCTGTGCCCAAACAGAGGAAATGGAGAGTGAACTCAGAAGACTGTGTATGTGAGGCATAAGCTCTCCCATGAGATGTGACGCTCCTGTCCCACGTCTTTATGTGAAGCTGTTCTATATGGAGCCAGCTCACTGATTCATCTGAGCCCAGGACTACTGGCTAGTGGTTCTTCCAAGACTACTGGAGGGTACCTCCAGTAAAAGAGCAGGCAGCCTGTCACCTACCCTTTCAGTGGAGACACAGTTCAATAATCTTAGTGCACTGAGAGCTTGCCCATGGCCGCTCTTTGGGGTCCTAGGCAGGCAGAAGCCCTCCCTGGTGCAACAACAAGAGACCTGTTTCACTGGACTGAACCTGGGACCTTCTGTATATAGAGAACATCAGCTGCCACTGAGCTATAGCACTTCCTTATTCCATTCACACTGCAAGATTAGGTTATTGACTCAGCTGGAAAATATTGCAATCCATGAGCCTCCAATAAATGGGTTACATGGGGATCTGGACCTGGGCTTCCCATTTCAACCTCTGAGGCATGGGGGTATGATGCTGCATCTTAAACAAAAAAGTAAACAAAAAGAGAGAGGCAGAACTCTTCTGAAACCAGGTTCTCAATGCACTCTCCAGACTCTTTCCAGAACTGAATCTTTCTGAAGATTTTGAGGTGCCCTGGAAGCAGATCTCCTACAGCAAAGCCTATTGCCTTTATTGCTCTGCTGGCTTACTGTGGAAGGCGGCAGAGACGCTTTGGGACTGTTACGGACATCAGAAAGGAGACTTTCTGGCACAAAAGACAAAGGCCAATAGGACTTCCGCTGAGCATAAGGCAAGGCAATGACCTTCTGCAGCCGGGCTGCACCCAGGAGAACGTGTACCCTTCCAGGTGCTGATGAATGATTATTCCTACCTGCTTCTTCACCACAGGCTATGCTGGGAGCAGTGGGGGGCAATGAAGTCCCACTCTTACAGTAGCCACTGCTAAGGCTAAGCATGCTTCTTGTTTAACCCAGAATATGAAACCATAATTTGTGAGGCTGGTTTCAGTCCTTTACATTTCAATGTCTTCTTCTGCCTCTGTAAAACAATTCTCTGATGTGCAAAGTGCTTTATGAGCGACTGAGCTCTTCGGGGAGAATTACCTCGAGCTTCTTGCTTTCCTCTTCTCTCAGCCCACCAACATTCTCTCTCTTTCTTCTGCAAGATCCCCTCCCACAATTGGAGACCTGGGATGTAAATTCCCTGTTTTGGGGAGACCCTTATGTAACAGAGGGGTAATGCCCCATGCTTCTGTGAAACAGAATGGGATTTGGACCAAAGCAGGCTTTCAAAATGAAGATCAACAGAAGTGCAAAACCCAACATCAACTCTCTTGCAACGTTGGACCAGCTGAGGGGAAAACATACCATGAAAGACCTGACCACCACGTCTGGCATCTGAGGCAGCTGGTAATGCAGCAGGGCTGTCGTGGCGTGGTCAGTTACCTGGAAGTGGGGGAAGGAAGAAGAAAGACAGAAAAGGAAACTCGTCAGTAACACTGAGAAATTTAGTCCTTGACATCAGGAGCCTACAGTTCCATTTGGCTATCTCCTCTGGCCTTTCTCTGTGAGAAAATAAAGAGGCTTCTGCAAAACAAATAGAACGGCATTTCTCTAACGCACTTTGGGAAGTGTTACAAAGCTACACCATGCAAGAGGTGACAGGGAGGAAACATTAATAAAGAGGCTCAGAAAACTGAATTTTCCATCCCTCTCCCTTCTTGCTCTACCCTCATATTATCCCCTCTGCAGAAGCAGGGGATTTTCCAGAAAGGAAATGGGGTATGAGGTATGTTTGCAGTGGACCCTCAGAATCTGCAAGGGCTCTGCATTATGCTTCAGCACCTCCACATTTTAGGTATAGAAAGCGATGTTCCACAACCACTGGGATTTGCAGATCTGGAGGCTGTGTATACGGGGGGTCTACTGTACACAATTTTCAGCCAAAAAATACTATTCATTTATTTTATTTACATTATTTGAATTATCTCTAATCAGGTTCCATCAAAATGAAGCCAATGTAGTATTAAAACAAAATAAAACAGCTTTACAACTATACCTATAATAATATAAAAGTTACAACACAAGAATGACCTGTCTACTTAAGAAGCTTTCTGCAATTAATCCTATACAATGCTGATGGCAGCCACAATATGTAGACGAACACGCACAAATTCAGGACCAAACCAGGCATGAGTTTTGCATCTCCAGCCATTTCCGCAGCAGCCGGCCCCTTCCTAAACTGCAAACCCCAGGATTCCATAGGATGTTGAAAGTGGAATAATAGCGCTATAACAGGCTGGTGTGGAAATGGCCCCTTTTCCCCAAATCTGGGTCCCCCGTCCTTTAGGTTTAGGTTTTTATACCAACAGCAAAAAATGCAGGAGACATTCAGTTAGAATTAAAGAATTCTGAGCCTGGGCAATCTCCACACGAAACCACACTTCTGGTGACCCAACAAGACTTCTCCATTTCAGCACTATAATTTAGGGCCAGGAGGTAAATTTTAGTGCTGTTTTTGTTAAATACAGGGATTCCAAAAGCCTTGCTCAATCTGATCACAAATTGGCCAGAGGCGGCTGTGGAATTTTGGTAAAGGTCACAGCTGGGAAGAACAGGAGGAAACTCCTCTCCTCACACATTATAGTCCCGACGAAAATCACACTGGCCCTCACCCAGACTCACCGAAGCAAAATTTCTAAAAAGCCTCAGCACTTGGCTTTCTCCCACTGCCAATAATTAAGCTCATCCCCATTCTAACTTGCAAGGCTTCCATTATGCCCTCGTTTTCCTCCTCGCAGAGCACGCTTAGATTTATCGGTTGCACAACAGCCACACATAAAAGCAAACTGCTAGCAACAGTTCCCCTTCTGTTACATCTAACCTCCAACGAATTGATTTCTGTTTTGTCTAATTCTTCCACAACAAAGTTTTTTTCTTCCTTTTAAAAAGATATTATTAGCATCCAAGTTCTGGGGGAAAGTTGCTGGGGGGGCGGACTGCCATTAACAAATTCAAACTGACTGGCTACTTGGGCATAGTGGCACATATGCTGTTCCCATTGTAATGTCGAGCTAATGAGATTCCACTGGGAGATAAAAGCCATCCTGGCACTGCTGGAACACTAATAATGTTTTCTGAACAAAAAGCAGGCAATTGGTACCAGCAGCAATGCGGAGAAAGGAAAAGCGTTCCTAGCACAGATCAAAGTAGGCACCAAACAGCCAGGGAAAAAAGGGGGGCATGGGAGAAGAATCCCCCCAAGTTGTGACAAACATTACAATGTGGAACGCAACAAGGAGATGGGAAAACAATTAATTATCTAGCAAAGAAGGGGGAGAGGAGGTACCACACCACCTCCCCCTCTCAACATTCGGGTCCTTTCATGCACACATTCTATACAAAGGAGGGGGAAAAAGAGCTAGGAGGTGATCTGACTGTGAAGAGTCATTAACAAGATTATTTCACACACCGCCAAGCAGGAGAGACATGCATATGCTCCAAGTGATATTCAATTCTCCCATCCAAATTTGAAATGTTAACTATGTTACAGACACCCTAGAACGTTACTCAGTTTCACTTACAATCTCATATTTTAATATTGTTTTTACCTTCTAACCCAAACTTCTCCACTGGTATTTTGGTTTTAACGAAAAGGAAGGTCTGTGCATTTTTAAAATTATTGCTCTAGGTCAGAGGGTGGCAGAGGAGGCGGGCAGGAACATCTTCCAAGACACCTGCCCCTGAAAGGTCCAGTCTTCTTAAAAGTGTTTCCTTCAGGGCTGCTAACATTCTGTTTTTCTGTGCAGGATGGATCAAACACAAGCCAGTTTACGACCAGCAGCAGAATCCTTGATTGAGTCTATCTAACTGGAATATCATCTTTCTCTTTCCCGACTGCCTTCCTCTTGAGTATTATCATCTCTTTGAATGAATCACATTGTCTCGTCATATGTCCAAAGTATGAATGCCTCAGTTTAATCATCTTTGCTTCTGCTCCTGGTCTTATTTTTGCAAGGAGAACAGAGCTTCTCCATCACCTACGATTATCAAGGGTGTTCCTGCATGGCAGGGGGTTGGACTGGATGGCCCGTGTGGTCTCTTCGAACTCCACATTTCTATGATTCTATGACATATCCTGTTTCAATGTGTGATCAATTTCCTCCTGGATGCTTGTGCAGAATCTTTAGATTTCTTCCTCATCCGCCTTCGTGTTGGGAGCATAAGCTTGCACCACAGTGATAGGATCTCCCTGCAGTTATATTATTTGGTTAGACTTTGCACTGCATCCTCTGACTGCTTTTGCTACATCTCAGTATTAATTCCACTGTTTCTTCTTTGACCTTCATTTTCATACTAAAACACTCTGTAATTATCTGAGTATAAGTTTCCCATTCATGTCTGCTTCAGCTCACTCACACCAACCACGGCTATGTCTATGTGTTCCATTCCTTGTTTAATCAATTCCGGGTTTCCCTGATTTACGCTTCTCACATGCCGTGTTCCTACCGGCTATGCTGTGCATTTTGGGACTTTTCTTCCACCGCTACACATCCCTTCGGCTTGAGTCCAGTCTGATCTGGAACTCTCATCTTCTCGTCTCATTTCATCTCATCTTCTGGCACTATCTCTTGTTTCATTTTGGACTGTGTCATCACAGGGTTTTCATGGTAAAAGGCTTCAATAATGGTTTGCCACTGCCTTCTTCTATGCCAGTGGTTCTCAACCTGTGGGTCCCCAGATGTTCGTGGACTTCAGCTCCCAGAAGCCCCAACCACTATGGTCAATGCTCAGGTCATCTGGGAGCTGAAGTCCACAAACATCTGGGGACCCAGATGTTCTATGCAGTACTATTTCCTTTACAGTCAGTTGTGGTGCCACTGCTGTTGTCTCTGAATGATCCTCTTCCACTGTCACCCCCACCCCGGCACATGCTGCAAACATGGCAGCCCTACAAGCAGCGGTGCTCCTGGCAGCACAGCCTCTTGCCACACAGGAACATGCAATCCCACCAGCATGGAAAGGCAGTGCCAAGGTGGGTTACTCCCACGGCAGCCGAGAAATCTTATACGGGCAGATTTTGCCAATGTTATTCCAGCCAATTTAAAAGTGCAGTTTTAAGTCTCAAGATCTAGGCATAGTGGCCCTCGCTTGTAGATCCATCCAGAGTTTCTGTGAAAGCAAACTGAATATCTAATAGGAATGAAATTTTAAACATACCCTTTTAAAGAGCAACCATTAGGCTCCAGCCAAGGCAGCACAGTTGACTGGCTACCTGCCCATTTAAAGAAAGCACCTCCTGGGCCCACTCTTTTCAAAGGAAAGCAACGTGGACAAGGAGACATCCCAGTATCACAGTGCAGCAGCCTGCTCTGCCTGGCATCATATCCTCATATTGATAAACAAGCAGGGACAAATACAAGTTGTTTAAAAGTAGTCCAGCCCCTCACTTGGCAACGAGAAAGTCAAAATGAGGATCATTACGAGAAAACTGCCTACTGAGCAAGCAGGTAGGGATGGTCATAGAGGCCAAGTGACACACCTGGGACCTGCAGCAAAAGGCAGTAGGAACATCTTCACCTCCTTGCACGTGAACCCCCACCCCCACTTTGGGAGGCCAAGTCAGTCAGGTTAGTATAAGTTGTAGGGAGCTTATGTTGGCCTTCCACTCCCTAAATAACCTCTCTCTTTTCTAACTCACAGGCAACACTGTGGCTACTGAGCATACATGCTCAACTGGCCATTTCTGAATCCTCCTTGCCCCAAAATAACTGTATTTCTGCAAACTTTAGGAGCTCCCTGAGCATACTGATGCCTTCTTTGTTTTCCTAGTGCCCTGGTTCCGACTCCAACCCTGTAAAGCAAACGACCTGGGTGTGCTAGGTACCCAGGACTTCTCACATACTTTCAACAAAGGTCCTCATAAGAGGCTCCTGAATCAACTCAGCAGCCACAGGTCTTTTTATGGATTAGTAACTGCTCAAAGAACCAGAAACTGAGACTACAGATCATGGCTACCTGAAGGGTTTGTGAGGCTTAGAGAAGATGTGGTTGGTGTTGGAGATCCTACTGGTGCTTTCAACAGCCTTCACTGGGCTTTAATGGAGTCTCCTTTGGTTGCTCACTTGCACAACCACCCAGGAAAGATGTTCTGAAAATCCATGTGGCAATTGCTCTGATTGTGATGGCTTAGAAAAGAGCTGGTGGGTCACGGAGAATGTGTGAACTGGATCACTGTCTAAGGCTTGTGCCCAAGTCCTACTTTATAGTAAATATTCCCATTCAAACGGACAGATATGGAATGCACTTTGCCACTAAAACCTCTGAAAGTGAAAACAAATCAAAGCCAAGGCAGAGTTGCTGCGACTTCAAAATACAGCTGAGCCATCCAGCAACGCAGGGTACCAATTCAATCAGGTGACCCTGGGGCTGCCCATCCCTGTCCTTGAGCGGATCCTGTCAATATTCAACAGCTGCCTCATACATGCATTCATTCCACACCCTTCTTCAGAGATTAATGACACACATACATCTTCATATATTACAATACTTATATACCCTTGCAGCAGGAAACATGGCCTTGCAATGGCAGCTTTTCACAGAGGGGAACCCAGAGGAAAGGCCAAGCCACAAGGAGGACTGGAGAGGGTCCTGGTGGCAGCGCCCTGCCCCAGAATTCTAGTTTCACAGAGACCTGGCCCAATCTGAGGCCTTTAAACTGTATTCTCATGACCAAGGACACACAGTCCACGGTGGGGTTAAAATCAGAGTAATTGGCAGGTTTTTTGGTAACTGCTGGGGTGACAACAAGCTGTGGATATTGATGTTATATGTCAACTAAGCAGGTTTCACAGTGATAACAGAGAGGTGCTGGACTGCGCTGTATTGCTATTAATATAGGCCACCTTTTAGCCCACTGTGACAGAGAAAGGCAGGAACAGTTGGGCACGTGTGGGCAAAGACTGTCCAGATTTGTTCTTGTTCTGCTCCACATGGAGGGGGTTATCTCACATGTTGTCTTCTCCAAAATTACATGATCTGGGCACCCCCCGGCCATGTACTTCCTATTCTGAAGAGGAGGGGGATTAGTGGGAACACATTTTTTGGATACTCCCCCTTCTCCATGCCCTGGCCCTGTCTCCCTTTACACATGAATCTTTGGAGATGTTTCTTCTAGACATGGGGCACCTGCACAATTTAAAACACAGCCATTTCTTTCCAACACTGCAATAATAAGCTATCAAATACTGACAGATACTTTCCACAAAAGTGACTGTCCTCTCCCCCTGCTTTAAAAACCCACTTTTCTGAATTCCATCAGATCCAGACAGCCTCAGGTATTATTGAGAGGGGTCTTTCACAGCACCTCCTGGTTAAATGTCACTTTTCTCAGTTAATGAATTCTGAGCAGGGTGTTCCTTCTTGAACTGAACTAAGGGGTGTAACCTCAACACCATCTCTAGAGAGATTCCTAATGGACTGGCAGCTATCAGGCGAGAAATTAAGGCAGGGGAGGAATATATTTTAGCATATATTCATTTCTTCCAAAAATATTTTTTTTGGAGAGGTCATAGGTTTAACATGTAGCTTTTCCACAATGTTTATATTTTGAGAGCTTAATGTTCCTTTAGAGTTCATTTTTATGCTGAAAACACCCTCTGCGAACCTTTGGAACAGAGTGGGAACAAAGCCCCTTGATAATTAAAAAGAAAAAGGCTCTCCCTTTTCCTTTTGGCTTCCTGACTGGAGATGTCTGAAGAGTTAATAAAAAGGTTAAAGATCGGCCCTGTCTTTGCACCTGCAGAGTTTGAAATGTCAGAAAAATGCGGAGATGCGCCAACCTCTCCTTAGCCCTTTGTGTTTCTGCCCTTTCAGAGATCCCTCCCTGTATTTTATGGCTCTGTTCTCTGAAACCCACCCTGCTGGTTCGCTGGTATAATATCTTATTCACCCTAGAAGGCATTCAAGCAGTCTCCAAGGGGACTGTGGTAAATACCCGGACATCTTAGCCACAATGGGCCCTCAGGGAACTCTTCCCCCACCCAATTAAAGAGGCCCAGGGACACTCCTAATTGCAGGGAGCCACAAGCCTTGCCGACACAGCCAGCATTTGCAAACAAAGGAGCGAAGACAAATTTAGCTTCACACATCAGGGCCCGACTAGGGGGAGCAGAGGTCTCTGCTCTTTAACTGAAAGGGCTGGGCTGCACCTGTCTAGGAAATTAGCATTTTGGCAGCTTGAATGAGCAGGTACCTTGTGAGCGCCAGATGTTGCGCTACTGATGCTGAGGAGGGAAGGAAACCACAGTCCGGGGCTGACAAAAGTGCAATTCAAAGGAACTGGATACTGTGGCGTTTCAAAAGGCTGTCACAAAAAGGCATGGTTGGAGTCACTGGCAGAAACCATTTACTGCTGCAGCTTTTATGGGGATGGAAGCAAAGGCTTAAAAAGGACAGCACAGAGATGGGTAGGAATTATAGTCTTCCTTTTTTGATGGAGAGAATATTCATTTTGCAATATGATAGGGCAGTGATTTTTTAACTTTGGGGGAACTTTCCACATATCTCTTAGTCTACCACAGAATCCTTGCACAATATTCTTTGTGTTTTTAATGAATCATAGAATTGGAAGAAACCATCCAGCCCAACCTCATTCACACCACACCATCAAAGCCCTCCCGAGAGATGGCCATCTGACCTCCAAAAGAGACTCCACCATAATTCAGGACAGCATATTCTGCTGTCCAACTGCTCTTACTGGAAGTTCTTCCTAAGGTTTAGGAGGCATCTCTTTTCCTGACGTTTGAAACCATTGCTCCATAATGTCCTGGTCTCTGGAGCAGCAGAAAACAAACTTGCTCCATCCCTCATATGATATCCCTTCAAATATTTAAACACCACTGACTATTGTGTCACCTCTTAACTTTCTCTTCTGCAGGTTCCCTAAGCCTCTCCTCCTAGGACTTCATGGTTTCCGGGCCTCCTCTGGACATGTTCCAGTTTGTCAATCTTCTTCTTGAATTTTGGTGCCCGGAACTGGACACAGGACTATTCCAGGTGGGGAACAATGAGATCTCCTCTACTGCCCCTTCTCTTAACCCTCCCTCCTCCCACCCTGTGGGCTACCTGGAGAGGGAAGGGTCCCTCCTCTCAAAGTTCCCAACTCAAGCGTTGCCCAGGACTGCTGAGCCTTGGCTGAGGGCTGCAGGTTTCCCTCCACCAATTTATAGCACACAGCCCGTTTGCACTGGCAAATACCTCAGCCACTGATTGGCTCACCACTGGCCCAAGAATGGCATTTTTGGCATTCTTCTTGTGGCACTGCACTTTCTGTGCACCTGGGGAGGAGGTGTTGCTGTCGTCAGATGGACGGAGAGGGCCGCTGGCTCTGAGCCACCCATTCTTCCCATGAATGGCCCCAGAGAGTGTGTGCATGTCCTCAGAGGCAAAGCAGGTGGCGAACAGGTGCCGTGGCACAGGCAATCCTTCTGTACACCCTTCCCAAACCACCTTACCTCTGAGAACCCCTGCCCCCAAAGCCAGGCATTGGAGGTAAAAGTGCTCAGAGTCTTCATCCTTCTCTTTCTGAACCTGCTAAGAAAAACTTTTCCTTCTGTCCCTAACCCCAGCTACATTTACGGCCTTTTCTGTCCAGCTGCTGATCCCAGGAACTCAGCCTTTTATTAGCTGGGCCTTTGGATTTCTCTGTTCTTAGGTTACCTTCTGGAGATTTCTACCGTAATCTAATAGCAGCGTCAGGGGGCTGGCCACTGAATTTGGCACTGGCCTCCTGTATAAAATGAGATGTATACTTACAATTGATCAATGACACTGACCTCAGTGGGGCTAAATGGACTTCAAATACAGCACTCTGCCTTAAATAGTTTGTGAAAGGGATGATCCAACCGTTGATGATCAGCCTGAGATTGCTTAATGTATCACCGCTAGCTCTGAAAGGGTTCTATGTCAAAGCTTTCAGAAAGTAAATGTATATATAAACAACATACACACACACACACACACACACACACACACACACACAATATCCATCACATCCTAATGAGGACATCACAAAGTACTGAGGAGCCAGGCTCATAACTCAGATCCTTTTATAATGCAAAAACATCCAAGGAGGGGATGAGACCCCCGCCCCTTTTAAGGCAAGTGCTAATGCCTTTCTACAGGCTATAATTAGTTTAAAGCATTATTGATGAAGGATTATCGTGGCTGATTCTGTCCTGGGTTGCTTTGCATTATGCTCTTCTCTTAACTGACACATAGAATATATTTTCAGAAGGGAGAGAAAAGGTTGCTTAATCCCTTAATTCTTACCTGCCTCTAGAGTAACAGACTAACTAGAGTGTTATGCTGGTTTTTAATGCTGGTCAGGGAGTAGATTGTTACCTATTTCCCCAAAGTTCTTCTTTGATCTGTAGGAAGTTGGCATCACAGGCTGAACTTCTTCAGGTTTGGTTGGATAGAGAATCCGGGTTCAGAAAGTCCCAAGAAGTGTACAGAAATGGAAGCAGTCACTTCTTTCCCTGGCTTTTATGCCATTTGAAGTCCATATTTAGGAATCCTGAGCCCTGGTCTTCAAGCCTTTATGACTTTCAGAGAACCCTTTGCCACACCTGTTGAGGAACCTCACCTGCACGTGGCATTCTAGGCCATGAAGCCAGCTGACAGGAGGTGCTGGCCAGGTCTAGTGGGTTCTTGTCATCTCCCTCTGTGTGAATTAAGTCTGTGCAATGCAAAAAAAGACTGTCCACAGACAGCAAGCTGCCCCTCACTCGAAGGCATCCCATAAATCATCAGAACAAAGATACTGAACTAATGCAATAGAGAGAAATAAAATGCAAGTATAAAAGGAGACCTAATCTCTAGATTCCTTTAATCTTGGACAATGGGATTTTGTTTTTGATTTGGTTAAGATGTTGGCTGTAGATAGCAGAGCTAATTCTTTAGAAATATTGAATGGCAGGTAGAGAGATGCAGAGCAAACAGACCAGCCCACCATTTCGAACCTGGTCTTCCCTTTTAACCACAGCAGACCACTGGCTATTTATAATCTATCACCATTTCTGTACCTGTTTTGATTCACAAAATGCCCGGCAAACTCTTACTTTGCTCGTCACTTTTGTCAAATCTGGAATAAGATATGTGTGTGAGAGACCGTGTGTGAGAGAGAGGTCTCCAGGGGGTAATTTTTAATCATCACAGTTGATACCTGCCCCCCACTCCAGCAAGTGGCTGTTCAGAATAATATACCATCACTTCTATCATTCTTTTAACGCATCAAATGTCCTACAGGGCTTCATGTGCACCAACGTACACGCATAGATGCATTTTCATCTTTATTTTACACTTTGCTCGGGAAAATCTGAGGAAATTTCTCCTACACTACACAAAACATCTTAATACCCGCCAGACTAAATCTCTACCCAGCACTTGTTTCGGCTTCCTTCTCTGCTTTCGAGTTTCTTTCTTTCTTTCTTTCTTTCTTTCTTTCTTTCTTTCTTTCTTTCTTTCTTTCTTTCTTTTCTTTTTAAAATCATACTCTTCCCTCCAAAGGCTGCCCTCTCCACACTTCTTCCATCCTGAGTGTTCTCAGATCTGTTGCCTTGTGTTGGGTTTCTCTTGGAGGTACCAGCAGGACCAGAATGTTTCGGGAGAGGCCTGGCACACCTGGAGCTCTGTTGGCGCTGCCCCAGTGTTTGCCCTGAACAATCCCCCTCCTCAGAGAAGGCAGGCAGCAAACGCGCTACAGCTGCTGGAAACAACGTCAATCGCCCGCTCGGTGAGTGGCACCCTGTTCCTGAATTCAGGCTACCCTTCTGCTTGCACCGCTCCGTTGGTTTTGGTTCCCCGGCTTCTGACCGATAGCCTGCCTCTCATCCTTCGGGCTACTAACTGATCACCTGGCCTCTCACCTTTCCCACATGAATTATGACACCTTGCCTCTTAGCATTTATATGAAAACTGAACAGTCTAACTAAGGAAGGAGGAAGCTATAACAGTTAACACCCTCCCAACACACCAGGTGCATAACATTCAGTGCATGCACATTTTAAAAAACTGCTGCATTCATGCTAACAAATTAAAATACTAATTCATATTTTGTAAACAACAGACCGACACCAGACAGAAACTAAGGTACTTGCCTTCTGAAACACCTGGTAGTTGGACTTGGACCATATGTCAAGCTGTAGAGAAAATATTCCACGTTAATACAAATTTAAATTTTTTAAAAGACGTTCATCGTAATATGACGAAGTGAGATCTCACTCAAACTTTTTACTAGACTAATTTTGCTTGAAATCATTATTGATGAACAAGAGTGCAAACTACTGTCTGCTAAATCCTTTAATGCTAAATAGCCGACAGGTACCGAAGAAATGTAGTCTGTTCCTTCACCACAGCTAAAGAATGGGTCTGCAGGCCCCCAACACTTTCAAGTGTCAACCCCGCCCTACCCCACCTGGATCACAGTCAATGTTTATGCTGGAATTAATGGCAATCAAGGCTTATATTACTTCCTGCTTGGTCTTACCCAGAATTTTTCAAATGTTGGCTAGGTGCAAATCCTGGTTAGCATTACCTGTGTCAAAGGTACTAGCACTTAGCCATGATTCAGGGTGGTGGGAACTTCCACTCAAGGAGAGAGGAGTCAAACCCTAAACAAGCTGCAGGAAAGGAGATCCCACCTGAACCTCAGGAAGAACTTCCTGACGGTCAGGGCTGTCCGGCAGTGGAATAGGCTGCCTCGGAGTGTAGTGGAGTCTCCTTCCTTGGAGGTTTTTAAGCAGAGGCTGGATGGCCATCTGTCGGGAGTGCTTTAAGAGTGTTCCTGCATGGCAGGGGGTTGGACTGGATGGCCCATGTGGTCTCTTCCAACTCTACATTTCTATGATTCTAAGCGGAGTTAAGGGACAGGCCACATTATTTCTACATTGAGAGTAATTGGCTGCATTCAGATTTACAGTGAAAATGGTTCAGGGAGAGAGAAACAGCCCCTTTTATGTACCTATGGAAAGAACAGGTACAGCCATCTTTCAAGATTCTGGACAGCCTGATCTTAGGATGCTTGTGATGCTTCGGTACCACCAGACAAGCCAATCTCTTGTGCACTCTGGTACTCTCTCTTTGCCAGCTAAAGCATTCTCTATCTCCGCATGGACATCTACAACACTTCCTAGGTTAAAGTTCCTCCTACAGTTATGTATTTCTGTACACCCACAACACAAAGTAATACCAAGAAAGAAAAACAGAAGCTCTCTCAGGCTACCTCACTACCCTCCTAGGCAGCAAGATCACTTCAGTTCATTTGGAATGGATTGTGCTGATCCATGTGAATATTTAACAGCCTCAGAAGTGTACCTACAACAAGGGCAGCATCTCTCAAAGCCTTGATGTATTCTTGTGTCCACAACATAAGCAATTCAGTGACAAGTGACACAGAAAACATTTAGTTGAATTAAGCCAGAAAACTGGCCCACAAGGACTCAGTAAAGCACCCCCTCCTTTGAATATTGTATTTAGCTTCTGGCTCGGGGAAGAGAGTGAAGAAAGATCTTGCTTAAGCAGAAGTTAAGGTCATAGCATAATGTTCTGTGTCAGTGATCCGGATACCTTTTACTTTTCCACAACTGCCAGATGGCATTAACGTCCAGGAAACAAAGCTCTTTTCTTGACTTAGGGTGCAAAGGACCATGGGGAATGTGGAACAGCAAATGAAATGACAGATACAGGTAGACCTCAGTTATCAAAGTGAGTGTGTTCCTAGGCAGAACCTCTTTAATAGAAACTTTGATACCAGAGCCAGAAGTCACATGGAAAGAATGGGGAGAGGTTCCTACACCACACAAAAAGAAGAGCAGTATTGGAATTTTTTTAAAATTCAAAACTAAACAACATGTACATGTGAAATAAAACAACCAGGTCATGTATGCCTTAATAAGCAAAAAACAAAAACATTTTGAATCTTCTAGAGACTCCTTAAAGGTTTCTTCCAAAATTCATCCTGGGGTTACTTTTTCTTCTACCAGCTTCCATTTTTCTTATGATTTCCTTTTTGGGCAGCCAAACTTATAGATTTAAACTTGAGGTATCTGGTGAGGTAGGCTTATCTGTTCCTCTCTTTCGTTGTTCACGCATGGTCAACAATTCTGCTGTTACCTTGCTTGCTGTAGTCAAGGACACCCAGCCACAGCAAAAGGCAAAAGATCTGTACTATCTAAAGAGAAACCAGAGTATTCAGTAGCTACAGTAAGTTTGCTTAGAGTAGAATCCTATTCTTTCCCAGGTAAAGCTTTGCTTACGGCAGACATGCGGCTGTTGCCTGACACCCAAAGTCTGTGTTCGTCCAGTCCTCCTTCACCAGTGGTGGTGGTGCTAAAAACCTTCCAGTTAGGCATAGGACAAGCAGGAAAAGGGGGGCTGGGATGGGCACAAAAAGACTTTGTAAGAAGGATCCACACTCTCAGGGGATTTGTCAAACGGAGGTACACCTGTACTTGTGTCCTATTCCCCACAAGCGGTTGCAATGCTTCCCAGAAAGCTGGGACCAGATGAAGGATCAGCTTGCATTGTCCCAGTCTGAAAGAACAAGGCAACCTTCTCCTTGGCGTACTGGACCAAGCAGTGCACACTAGCAGACCTGCTTGTTCATGAGAAGCCAGAATTCTCAGCCATTCTGGTTTACTCTGACTTCGTCGACACCCCAGTTTGACACTGAGGGTTATCCCGGGGCAGATCAGAACGTGTACCTCACAACTTTACCAGGAGGAAAGCCTGAGTCAGATTGGTCGGGTGACTTTGGTGTATTGCTTCTGGGAGACATGAATCAGCCTTTGGCCGAAAACCCATGCTTCATCTGTCAGCTACAGTGACAAAAAGAGAGAGGAGAGGCTGGCTTGAACAAGCCCTGTGTTAGTTACTTATCCTTCCTTTCTGGAATTCAGTGATTGTCATCCTATCTGTTTTTCCACACCAAATGTGTACTTTTTATGAAGCCACTTAAGTGATGTTGAATAAGGTTGCTCTTGTTTTTCAACTCTCACTTCAAATTGTTTAGAGAGGAGATAAGAGCAGAGAGAGCAGATTAGATTATAAACATCAATACTATTGTTCTAAGTATGAAAGAAACCTGTGATTCTTCCTATTTGAAATGCAGATAATAATGAAGAAAAACAGGCAGTATGACAATATCCTGATACGCTTACAGAGATGCACTGTTGCACCTTCCCCAGTGCTAGCTAATATATTTTTATTTTACTATATATGTAACATTATGTGCACTGATAATGCTTTACAGAGTTACAGAAGAGAAGGAAGACTATAGGTCCCTCTTCAGACAACTTACACTCTGGAACAGAAATCTCAGTTTTGACAAGGAAGAGAAAGAGAGGAAAGAAAACAAAGGGTGAATGCAAGCACATGTGGTCCCATGTGTTTCGCCAGAGGTGGGGATGGTGACAATGAAAGCTTCGTGAAAAATATTTGAGAGATTTATTGATTGCCTTTTACAAGAAAAACTCAAGTGCAACTTCACTGTGTCTGAAAGGAAGGTCCTGTTGCAACAACCCAAGGCAAAATGAAGTATGCTCAAACTAGCTGCGATCACTGGGTTTAAACATGCCACTGTTGGATTATGTACCAAGCGTCTTCCTCTAAAGTAGTGAAAAGGTGGTCCATTTATAATGCACAGAGGAAGAGATGGATGGGAACTGGTAACGTCTTACTTTGTTCCAAGCATTCAGCGTCAAATAAGCCTGCGGACTGAATCCAGGGTGCACCGAATCTCTCTCAATGCATGCTGCCGCAGCTATTTTTCTAATCACCTACGAGGAGGAACCTGGTTCCGGCACTGGTTTTCTGCACTCTCCTCTGGCCCATCGCTACCGCCACACACCAAAACATTTTAATTAGTCATCTAGTGGTAGGAGTGGCTGTGTGCCACCCATTAATTTCAGACATAGTCTTTTCTCTGCCTGCCTCCCCGCTGCCCGACTGCATGGCCTGCAATTAAATGTTGCAGTTCACTTTCTGGAACAAACAAGCCTCCGCGACTCATTCTTCCAGCATTGACTTTGAACCCGGCCATCGTTTGCCCACCCAATCAGTGCACCAGGATTTCTTTGCCAGCCCCGGCACATGTGAGATGGACGCCTGTCTCGGCTGCCTGACCCGATCGGCCTTTGGGCCAGGGAGGTTTCAGGAATGTTAAGCCACCTGGGTTATGTTAATGCACTGCCTTCGTTAATTACCCCATATCAATACGAAAAGGCAGCTTTTTGCCTCCCAGCGAAAGTGAGGAGAAGAAATAGTGGTATCAAAGGAAAGCTTCAAAGTCAGCCCGAACTGTCTCTCGAGTAATTTCTGATCCCTGCATTCTTTCCACTTCAAAGCAGGATGCGTGTGTGTTTGGGTAAAAGGGAGGGGGTTTGAATCTGATTTCTCTAATAAATGTTGGCACCAACCCTGTTTGATATTAGATGCCGGGAACATTTTGATTTGTTATCGCCTTTGAAATCGTTCAGACGACCTTCAGAAAATGGCCTCTTGTTACTTGCGCCAGGGGTGGGTGGGGAGCGTGGGGCACCGGAGACCGAGGCAGTAAGGGAGAGGCCCAATTTAATTCGCATGCAGAGGATGCCTTGAAATTGTGCTTTCAGCAGCTTTTTAGATACAAATGTGTGTCTTGATTGAAAGTGAAAAGTTGAAGAATAATAGACTTGCAACAATGCATTGTTTAGCACAGCCGCCTCATTCATCTGGCTCCATGGCAGAGCGTTTATAGGCCTTGCATATGGCTCCTGTTTGATTTTTAAAACCTTGGAGAGCATTAGAAAGCACAAGAATTGAATTACATCAGGCCTCTTCAGCCTCCATTCCAAGGAATTATTGTTCGGTACTGATTTCAGTTGCGCCTGGCACTGCTCTTCTTATTAATTTTATTTATTCCCTTTTTCCATATGATTCAGGGTTTTTTAATGAAAGAACCAAAGAACAAAAATTGAGAGACTTCTCCGCTCTAACGGCATGCTACTCACATTGGCAGGTACAGCCATTCAAGGGGAGGGGAGGCCGGGACTGAGTGGGAGCAGCACCGGGGCCTTGGCTTCCCCTTCTCCAGCTCCAGGAGTCCGTCTGCGCGGAGTCTGGCTGTCAGACTGAGACCCTGTTTTTCCTTATGAAGTAGTAGGACCGGGAGGCTTCTGCCGCTGCTCCTAAACTGCCCCAAATAAGGCCTCCCTCCTCTTGTGCTGTCAAAGTGGCTAGCAGTGCACATTGGAATGGCTTGGCAGCCGTGTGAACTTTGCTAGCCACTTGTGTGGAAGATTAAAAGGTTACCAAAATCATGTTGTAGCCACAATCAAGCAGGTCTAGGTGAAGTGTCTGCAGGCAAGGTTAAAGCCAGAAGCCGTATCTTTAAATATATTAACATATACTCGCTTCTGCATTTGCCCTTTGCTGGTACCACCCCTTCAAATATCACCAAGAACGTCTTCACTGGGACGAATGCTGAACCTGTAATTCTGTCCTGTTGATTCATTCAGACTACCTATAGGCCACCTTTGGGATAACCTGTACTCAAAGAAACTTATAGAATCACAGAATCACAGAGTTGGAAGAGACCCAGGGGTCATCGAGTCCAACCCCCTGCTATGCAGGAACACACATCAAATCATTCCCAACAGATGGCCATCCAGCCTCTGCTTAAAAACCTCCAAAGAAGGAGGAGACTCCACCATACTCCACTGAGGCAGCAGATTCCACTGCCGGACAGCTCTGACTGTCAGGAAGTTCTTCCTGAGGTTCAGGTAGAGTCTCTTTTCCTGCAGCTTGAATCTATTGCTCCTTGTCCTGGTCTCTGGAGCAGCAGAAAACAAGCCCACTCCCTCCTCTACATGGCATCCCTTCAGATATTTAAACATGGCTACTATGTCCCCTCTTAACCTTCTCTTCTGCAGACTAAACATACCCAGCTCCCTAAGACGCTCCTCATAGGGCTTCATGGCTTCCAGACCCTCCACCATTTTGGTCACCCTCCTCTGGACACGTTCCAGCTTGTTGACATCTTTCTTGAATTGAGGTGCTCAGAACTGGACACAGTATTATTCCAGATGAGCAATAACCAAAGCAGAATAGAGTGGTACCATTACCTCCCTCGATTTAGACAACATACTCCTACTGATGCAACCAAGAATCACGTTGGTTTTCTTGGCCGCTGCATCACACTGCTGACTCATGTTCAGCTTGTGATCTACCAAGACTCCTAGATCCCTTTCACACGTACTGCTATCCAGCCACATGTCCCCCATCCTATATTTGTGCTTGCCATTTTTTCTGCCCAAGTGCAGGACTGTATATTTCTTTCTGTTGAAATTCATTTTGCTAGCTTTGGCCCAGCTCTCCAATCTGTCAAGGTCATTTTGAAATCTGATCCTGTCCTCTGGGGTATTAGCAACCTCTCCCAATTTGGTGTCATCTGCAAATTTGATCAGCATGCCTTCTATTCCTTCATCCAAGTCACTGATGAAGATACTGAACAGCACCGGGCCCAGGACAGTCACTTCTCTCCAGCATGAAAAGCAGCAATTGGTGATCACCCTTTGGGTGATCTTTGGACGAACTTCCAAATTACTAACTTACCACATATACAAGCACAAAGAATTTTAAAATAAAACTCAATAAACATAAAAATTAAGAACTAATAAGAGCCTGGTGACAATGCTTAAAACGTGCATCACAAAGCCTAGCAGAAATAAAATCAAATAAAGACCTGCAGCATAGTCCAGTTGTCCCCAGTGCAAGTGGTCCCTTTTCTCTTGGCTGATGTTCTTCACTTCCTCTGCTTCCACCATCCTCTGCCCTCAAATGGCTCTCTTGCTGCCTGTCTAACCAGTGTTTCCACAGACCAGTGGCTCTTAACCTTTATCAGGTCACAGTCCCTGCTCAGAATCTCATGAAAGCTATGCACTGCTCTTGAAAAATGCATATATACACATACACATACAGGTTTGCTTATTTTATTGCACTGAATGTAAAAACAGTCTTTACAAAGAACTCTTTCAACTCTCTCTCATTTTCTCATGCAAGAAATTATGACAACTTCCAGAAAAAAAAAATGAAATCCAAATTGT
Source organism: Iguana delicatissima (assembly GCA_948472985.1). Taxonomy (NCBI): domain Eukaryota; kingdom Metazoa; phylum Chordata; class Lepidosauria; order Squamata; family Iguanidae; genus Iguana; species Iguana delicatissima. Next base: position 111,522 of record CAOKZL010001308.1, read on the forward strand.
GTTAATACATCATAAAGTACATATTCACTGAAAAGCAAATTTCAGCAAGAAAGATGCTGTTACTGGGCTTGAATAAAAAGTTGCAACTGTGAAGTGCTCTTTGGTACAGCAATACAAATGTCGTCTTTGCTATCCAGTCAATTTTGAGACTTCCTTTTGAAAGCCTGAGTCAGGCTTTTGAAAGCCAGAATGGTATGTAAAGGCTAAAAGATTCAAGGTTCCACATCTCAATTTCCAGACTTGATTCAAGGAATATCATGCTTTTCAAAGACTCTTCAAGTAGAATTCTAGCTAAATTTTTGCCTTAAAATTCCCTGTGACCTGATGTAACCAAAGATGTCCACATACTCATAATGACATTGTATGTTTTTTATAATTCCTATTAACAGAAGATGTTCTAAATGTCATAATTTGCTGCTGCTGCTGCTGATTACATGTTATGGACCATGCATGGTTGTAACCTATGCCACCCTGTTTTAGTTTGAGTTAAACAACATTTTAATATTATAATCTAACTTTCTCCAAGTACAATTTTCAAAGTAAGAGAAAAGGGGAAAAATTTTGTGTGTATGTGTATCCAATTCACAGACCTCCTGAAGCCTGTCTATGGAACTGCTGGGAAACACAGACCACTGGTTAAGAACCCCTGCCATAAGGCGAAGCCCTTCCTCTTTCTCCCCTCTCTGTGTTGGGGTCTATGAAGGAACCTGTCCTGTTTCTCTGCTCTCACACATTGTCTTTGGTGAGTGGCATCAAACCCCATTACCTGCAGTAGAGCTTTACTGCTGATGACACCTAGATTGATCTCCTCCTCCACCCCTGAACATTTTCTCTTCATCCAGTCCCATGAGGCCAGTTTCCCCTCTGATGCTTTCATAGTCATCTCAAACTCTTTGTCCAAGGCCAAACTTCTTGTCTTGCTTCCAAGTCTTTCTCCCTTTTAAAAAACCCACTACTTTTTCCCCCAATTCACTGGCAACATCACTACTGACCCCACTAAACAGACACAAATCCTTGGCTTTGTCCTTCACTCCCCTCTTCCCTTTTTTAGTACACTGCCAAGTCATGTTGCTTCTCCACTTACACTGTTATAAAAATGTAGTCACTCCTTTATCTGCCTTTAGTAGACAGGCTCTGCCTCATGTCCTGGTCATCACGTCATCATGTTGACTTCTGCAGCTTTCTCTGCCTTTTTCTACCTTTGTTTAACGTCAAAGCCTTCATCTCTAACCAGATGTTTACATCATAATATCTCTACTCATGATCATTGCTCTTCATGTTCTTCCACTCTCAAAAATCACAGAACCAACGTATCTTAGAGCTGGAAAGGATCATGGTGGCCATCTGGTCCAAACTCCTTCAGCCATGCGGGAATCCACAGCTAAGGCACTCCCTGAGAGATGGCCACACAACCTCTGTTTAAAGATTTTCCAAATCTTCGATGGAGTCTATCCCACTGCTGAACAGCTCTTGCCCCCAGGAAATTCTTCTTAATGTAAAGGTAGATTTTTTTCTAGTAATTTAGTTGGCATCTCTTCTTATTTGAATCCACTAGTTCATGTTGTAATCTCTAGAGTAGCAGAAAAGAAACACACTCATTACATCCTCTCAGGTATTTCAAAATGGTTATTTTGTCACTTCTCAGTCTGTTCTTCTCCAGAGTTTCTTCACAGGCCTTTTGGTTTCCGGACCTTTTGCCATCTTGGTCAGCCTTACCTGGACTTACTCTAGCTTGTCAATATCTTTCTTGAACTGTGGTGCCCAGAACCGAATACAGGACACCACCTGAGGTCTGACCAAAGCAGAGAAGCAGACCATGATCTGGACAATGTTGAGGCAGGCACTGGCTTTTTTGGCTGCTGTGTCACAGTAATGGCTCATGTTTGCCTTGTGGTCTATTAAGACACTTGTAACTTTTTCATACATGCTGCTGTCTAGCCAGGTGCTATCCATGCTATAATTGTACATTTTCAAAAGCCTTACTGAAATGAAGATATACAACACCCACAGTGCTCTCCTGAAGCCAGATTCATAACCCAAGTCACTGGTGTACAATAAAGTCACATAAATGACTGCAAACTGCCTCAAGTATGAGTTGATAGAGAGTGGAACAAGCTGACTAAATGGGGTAGAGCGACTCCAATTCCAGGGTGATGTGGTTAACACATTGTTTTGACTTACATGTAGAAAGGGCATTTTTTAGACTTCAGTGGTATCTTGGTGTTTGCGTCCCTTGCAAAAGTTGTAAGAATAGGGAGGACCTTAGTTCAGTTTATTTAAAATAATTGTTGGTCTGCCTTTAAAGATAGAAGCACCCCAACGCACCGTACCAGATAAAAGCAGGCAATGCAAATAGAAACTTAATAAAGTGAGAAATACAAATAAAGCTAGGTACCCAAATTAAGAATGGGCAAGGATGACATGACTCCCTAGGAAAAAAAAACAATGCTTGGCAAGGTGAAAGGCAGTCGGGAAAGAGGAAGGCCACACAGCAGATGGACAGATGCAGTCAAGGAAGCCACAACAGCTGCCCTGAATCTGCAAGGCCTGAGCAGGGCTGTTGAGCCCCAGTACTGCCGGTACTGCAGCCACAAGGTTGCGTGTTTGATCCTGCTGGGCTCCAGGTTGACTTAGCCTTCCATCATTCCGTAGGTGGGTAAAACGAGTACCCAGCTTGTTGGGGGCAATTAGTTAAAATACATTGTAAACTGCCTAGAGAGCATTTAGCTGATATACGGTACAGAAATACACATGCTATTGCTATTGCTATTGATGACAAGGGGACTTGGAGCTTTCCCACTGATAAGGCTGCCATAAGTTGGAGATGACTTGACGGCAGTTAACAACAACGACAACCACAAAGGAATCTAGCATAGTTTCCTTGTTTGTTACATGCCTGTAAGCACAGGCCTTGGTTGTTTGGTCATGCTGCCAGCCAGTCCTAGTGGGAAAACAGCACATTTCCCTCCTTTAGAAGCTTCTGAGTATGAGTCGTGTCCCTTTCACAGCCCATGTGTGTTCCTAGGCAACCTGATTTTAAGCCAGGCACTCTCTGATACCTATTGAATTTCTCTCCTCTATTTCTCATACAAGGGAAATGAATTTTGCGTTATTCCATCAGAGCAGCAAATCTTTTCTCCCCTCTCAAAAGCTACACAGAGGAATGGAGCTAAGAGTCTCAGAGGTCAGTACATAACACAATGTTGCATGTTAGAAGACAGGATCTGTTTGAAAAATAATCCTGTCCTCATTATAACATGGCCTATGGGTGCCAAGTGCTCATCTGGTTATAATGAACCTTATATTTTAATGGGTTTCATAATAAAGGGAGAAGGGGAGAAGGAGGGGTCGAGGGAAGGAGAGCAGTACAAGAGACAGAAGTGCTCCGTACTTGTTACTGGCAAAAGGTGAGTCTGGGTGGGTGTCTCAGCAAGAGGCCATTCCACACTGAAGAGAGAAGCAAACCAAGTTGAAAGCTGTCAGGTCCCATTAACATCTTTTAAAGTTCCACAGAAAGCCATATGGAGTGCGTGCAGTGAAGAGAAATTAGGGGCTCAAGGAGGGCGAATTTTTTATAAAGTCGATCACTCCTGGAAACAGGCTCCACTTCCTTCTCTTATAGCTGCCATTGGAAATGCAACGCCACCATCAAATTCAACCTACTTAGGAGGACGAACTCACAATTCCTCACTGAAGAGCTTATCTAGCTGAGTGTAAAACTGGCACAAGATTTCCCAATAGCTGTAGGAAAAAGAACATTCAGTCTCCTGGACTATTAATGTGCTGAGAACACTTTGAGGAAGAAGAAGAAAAGAATCCCTCTGTAGAAGCTAATAATGAGGCAACAAGGGTCTAAGGTAATGAATTAGAAATTCAAGCGAGGACAGACAGGAGGGCTTAGTGAACAAGCTGATGCTTAGAGACAACTGGGGTAAAAAAATAATAATAACAGCAACAACAACAGGAGGAGGAGGGAAATGGGATGCTTCTGTGTTCCAATGCTACATTCTGTGTGAAAAGGTCCAAAGAAAGAGATATATGATGATGCTCACCTTGCCATCTTCCGTGTAGACATTTTCGTGATACCCCTTAACAATTGTCCGGTCAATGAAGAGGCTGCGCATCACCACAATGACTTTTAGCACTTTCCCTAAGGTAACCTGTCAATGAAAGAACAGTGCACGTCAAGGGAGGGCAAAGCACACACATGCGTTTTTGAGTATAACAGGACAGCCTAAGTTGCCAAAAACATTAGCCAAGGTTTTTCAAAATGTAATTTTAATATCAGTTCACTGGTTCTAGGACTTTATTTTTTTTAAAGATGAAAAGCAATCCCATCCCAAAGAATTTTTGTCCAGGGTGGGGGGAGTCCCTCCCTATAAAGAGGTCTTCAACTTTTTATCTGACTTTAAACCCCTAGCTGGCACATCCTGCTGTTAGGGGCCACTTGGACACAAAACTAAGATGTCCAGAAAGAACTACAATTGGTCCTCCATATTTGCTAGGATTAGGGGAACGGGACCTGTGCAGAAGTGGAAAAAGTGCAAATATCAAAACGTGTGTGTGTCTCTGAGGGAAGAGGCCAAGGCACGGAGGGGAGAGCGGGCATCCAGGGCCTAAACCAGGTCAGGGAAAGGAGGTGGGTCGGCATGGTGGTCCCAGACTTCCTCTCTCATGGCTACTTCCTTGGGTGTGTGGGGGGCATTGGGAAAGGGTTTGTGGTGCTGAAAAATCAGGCTGTGATCCCTCCTTAGCTGGCCAGACAGCAGTTGGTGGTGGTGGTAGAGGACCGGGGTGGGTTTTTAAAGGACTGTACAACCTAATTGGAGCAACCAAGAGAGAAGGTTCTCCCAAAAAGAAGTGCCTGAGGTGGGAGGCAGGGGTTGAAGAAACTCAGAAATAATCTAATTTATGGAAGTGAAGCCTACAATGTGGAGGGCTAGCTGCACTTTAAGGCCTGTGGCCACCTGGTCTCCCCAAGGCCAGGTTCTGCATCCCTCTTTCAAAGAAGTGTGTAACAAGGCAACCTAGCCTTTTATATAAAATAAATCAATATTCTTAATAAGTACAGTAGTCTAAGTCTAAGACAAACTACAAGCAGAAAAGTAAAGCATAAAGCATAGCAAAATAAATAATTGTTGAGCTTCTTTCCTTGGGTGGAAATATCAGTCAGAACCCAAAAATGCAAATGTCCCCAAAGCCCTTTGTTTCCAGACATTTTGAAAGCTCTAGGATGTCTCTGATTGGACCACCTGGACACTCTGGATGCTACAACTATCCATCCATCCATCTCCCATGAAGCTATTATGCATACAGATTTACTGTCCCCACCCCTACATTTAAAATAATTGTACCTTGGCAATAAAACCAAGTCAAATGCCTGGGCCAGTCATAACTGGCGTCCCCCAGAGCTCACCCATGCCTCTAGCAGGTATCAATTTTTTTGTTAACGTTTTAAACTAAGAATCGCAGGAAGATAGAGGCAGAGTAAAGAGACTGCAAAACCTTGCTTCTGTGTGTGACAGGACATTAAGACTATAGACAAAGATGTGTACAGAGACACACACGCATGACCAGGTCGTTCTGCTAAATCCCACAGCTGTGCACCCAGCTGAGCAACAGGTACCCCGGTCCTAAGCTCCCCTGTTGTGCAACTGTCAAAACAGCTCCCCAGGCACCATGCTTGGCTAAACCCAAGGCCACACTAACACAGCCCCTGAGAACGCACAACCACTGTTATGCCAGTCTATGCCTCATCAAGATTTCTGCCTGTGGCTGCTGTCCTCTCTACTCCCCGGAGGGACTCTCTCAAGGAGAACACCCATGTAACACTTCTCAATGTCCACAGATGGGTCAGTTGGCAGTGTAGAAATCTGTATGTATACATGCAGCCATCCAAATTCCCATTGATTCAAAGGGTCTCCTTTAGTTCAGACTAACAACTGGATTTAGTTAACAGTTAACACAAGCACCAAATGGAACGTAATAAACAAAAACAACCTCCTAACAGCTAATAGCTTCCTAACTTCCCCACTCCTTAACTGCTCCCCACAGTTAGATCTGATCATTATCGCCATGGGAAAGAAAGGCAGAGCAATGGAGGAAGAGCAGCAGTCTTAACAGCAGGTTTTGGAAGGGAAACAAAATTCTCCCCGTTCCTCTTCCCTGGGAGGTGGTGCCAAGTAGTCTGAGAAAAATCCCAGGATTTCTCCCCTGGTATTATGCTCTTTCTAAAGCCAATTTGCCCAGTCAGTTAAACTGGAACATACCCATCTACCTATTTAACACTTTGGCACCGGTAAAAAAGAAGTTTAAACCCCAGTTCACATAGATCCTAATACAGTCACAATCTGTTGCACATTAGATTGTGGCGCGGAAAAACAAAAACTATATTATCAATCATGATGTAGGCGAAAAAAATGTAACCATATATGGATGGTGTCTGGGGTGAGAAATAACCTCCCCTCCATTTTTGGCAAGGGTGAAAAAAGCAAAAGTGCATGCAGAAACAGGATACCTTTCTTCAGCTCCAGAATGGGAAACCAGGTTGCTGACAAGGAACTGCAGTTCTTCAAGTGGTCCTCTGTGAATTCACACATGTGGGATTCTCTATGTCTGTGCAGAGCATCTTTGGAATCACCTAGGGCTCAATCTCTTTGGCTGAGCGCCCCCCCCCATAACTGCACACTCTCAGTACAATTCCTGCTCACCCCCCGCCCCAGTCCCACGTCGGCCAGAGCAGCCAGCAAGCAAGGAAGTCAAGTATAGCAACACAGGGGAGGCAGGCGGGTTGTGGGAGTTCACAGATGACCACTTGAAGAACCACAGGTACAAGTAAGCAACTGCTTTTATCTTCATGGTCTCTGTGACTAGCGCATATGAAAGAACAGGAAGATATACACACCTGGATGGAGGGCAAAACTATGCCCACAATGACTGAAGCACAGATAAGCCAAAGGAAGTAGAGTTTCTGGTCTGAACATCAAGTCCACAGGACTTTACGAAAAGTAAGTGGCTGAGCCCAACAGTGGCTGGACAGATGGTCTGTACAGGCACACCAGCCAAGAATGCAGATGAAGTGGAGATGGTCCTTGTGGACTATGAATGGATAGTTGAAGGCTCTGGCTTTCTGGCACTCTGGTAGGCTAATGAGATGGCATCAGCCACCCACTTGGAAATGCACTGTGAGAAAGCCTGACAACCTGGACTATGAGTTCCATAGCAGACAAACCATCTAATGGATTACCTGAATGTGTTTTGTCCAATCAACACAGAAGGCAAGGGCCTGTCTGACATCTAGTTTGTGCCAAGTACCTTCGGCCTCCACAGATGGGTTTGGAAAGAAGGTCGGAAGCAAGAGCTGCTAAGACCAATGAAAGAAGGAAGCCCCTTTCTGAAGGAAAGTGCCACCTGGAAGCAGAACCACCTTGTCTTTGTGGAACTGGAGGAACGGTGGCCTACCTGCAAAATGGCTAGTTCAGTGGCCCTCCTGGAAAAGGTGATGGCCACAAGGAACACAGTCCTCCACACGAGGAAGTTTAAGTTACATGAGGCTAGGAGTATGAACAGACATCTCATCAACTGGAAGAGAGCCAAGCATAGATCACAAGCCAGAGGGATGGGAATCTGAGAAGGAAAGGGGTTCATGAAAGCTTTAAAGAAAAGTTTAACCAAAGGGTAAACAAAGCAAGAAGAAAAATTTTGAGGTCCAATGAAAAGCTGAGAGAGTTGCCATGTAGGACCTGTACTGAAGAGATAGAGAGGCCCTGTGATGCTGAGGAGGACAGAACTGAAGGACATGGTTAATGGAAAGCCAGTGCCAGTCCACATGGATGCGATGGACAAAAGAGAGGAAGACTCCCTACATTTAGTAGTATGACTTCCTAGATGATTGTCTGTGTGCATACTAAAGGACAGCTTACACTACTGGGGGATATCCTCCAAGATGTGAGATGAAGGGTTCGAAGATAAAGACATCACAGGCTCCTATGAAAGCTCTAAGGCTGACTGGAGGGGCCCTTTTCTCTGTCCCATCACCCTCTCAGATTTGCTTAGTGGGAAAAAGGGAGAGAGATTTCTCAGTGGCTGCTCTCATATTTTGGAATTCCCTTCCTCGAGAGGCCAGGATGGCCCCATACTTGCTTTCCTTCCATCAGCACGTCAAAACATTTTTATGAGGTCAGGCTTTTGCCAGCTGACCAGGGTTGGGCTTGTAATGGTGTCCGGTGCTGATTTTAAGGTTTGTACATAGTCTTTTAATGAATTTTAGTATTTTTGATATCTAATGTTTTAACTTCATGAATTGCTTAAGTGCTTTTTAAATCTTGTACTTATACTTTTATTAATTATAATTAATTTTGTGTAGCTTTTTATTTGTATTGTTTTAAATAAGTTGTTAGTTATCTTGAGTCCCATTACTGGGAGAAAGGCAGGGTGTGAATGGACAGAAACAAAATAACATTACGGCAGCCTTTGTTGTGTGTCCTTTGCTGACAAAAGAGGCCCATCTTCTTTTGAAAAAAAGTAAATTTGAAAGCACTTGGAATTAGGGAGGCTTTAAATGTTTTTTTTTTTAAAAAAAAGAAAGAAATCAGAATCAAATCTATACCAAAACTCAAGTGACAGCAACAAGCAGAACCCAATAGGGAGCTAATGTGGTATAACAATTCAAGTGTGGAACTGGGACAGGTTCAGCCATAAAACTCATTAGGTGCCCTTAAACGAATCTCTCTCTCTCTCTGGGCTTGGTCTGGCCTACCTCACAGAGCTCCTGTTAAAAATAAAGCAAGAAGGAGGAATGTAAAGTTTGGATATAAATATAGCTCATAAATACATAAATAAACTAGTAAGTAAATACAGTGCAGAGACACTGCATGTTTTCTATCACAGAGATTCAAACTTATCCGTTTGGAGAGGGAATAATGGGAGACAGCTGTAGCTGAGCACAGAAAGAGGCATCTTATTCTACTCTAATTTTCAAACAACCCACTTTCTGGGATATTTTGCTTTGGGAAAGAAAGTGCCATCATCTGACCTCAGTGTTTATGGGCCTAAGGAAGGATTCAACTTCCTGCAGTGGGCATTCAGATCTGCTAAACGCTTAAGCACAACTGGCGCTGTAATTTAGCATGTAAACACTTGTTTCTAAATTCTTCACAACAGGTGCCGCAATATTAAAAGCTTCCAATTTCATGCCAGCATTACATTGACACTGGAATTCCAGCAGCTGTTCTGCTGCCTGGGAAGGCATTTCAGTAAATGATGGCAGTTTTGGAAATTAGCAGCGGTCCCGTGGGTCTAGAGAAGCCACTTTCAAAGGCAGGCAACAGAAGGACAGAAAACTGAAGTTCTAGAGCTCCAATATGCAGAAATCTTGAAAGAATTAGAAAGCAGAACAGCTGCAATTAGCTTCTCTAAGATGACTTTGAGTTACTTATGCATCACAACAGGATTCAGTGGGAAGAAGCTCAGATGTCTGAAACAAAGTATTTTAAGGCCTCACTGATATTGTTCCTAAATGCAGCAAATGATGCCATGTGGTAAGGTACTATGATTCCACTTTTGCTTCCCCCCCGCCGTATTTTCAAATGATTTCAGCAATCTGGGGAAAGGAGTGATGCCTTAATCAGCTGGTAGCATCTGACAACAGAGGGTACCACGAACACTTAGAAAACAGTCCTGAATGAAATAAAAGGTCTCTGTGGCTTTCGTGCTTTGACACTGAAAACCAGATTGGTCTTAAAGAGAAGAGTAAGACTGTTTGGAAAGCCTATCAGTGGGGGTGATGGGATATATAGTTCCAGATTAATAATACGGAAAACATTCTCAAGCACAGGGTGGGGCTTGCTGGGCTAAAATTCCCTCCATCCCTGACCACTGGTCCCTGGAGGCAATGGGAACAGGATGCCAGCAACAACTTGGGTGGGGAGAAGGTGCCAAGAGCTCCCCAGGCCGGTTCCAAGGCGGGACAGTCTTTAGTTCTGGGAATGGCCTCCATGCGGCAGGCAGAGAGCCGCAATACGGAAGCCCCAGGAGCAGATCCTGCTCGACTCCCAAGAGGAGTACGGCAGAGTTAGCCAGGAGCACCCTTAATAGCCACTGTGCAGTCCACCCAAAAATGAAGAAGAAACAGTCACGAGGGCTGCAGTATTTTAATTGTGATCTGGTCAGATTCTAACTAGATAATAATTAAAACACTGCAGTTTAATTATCTGACCATTTGATTGACTAAAATGTCACACTACCTTTAAATATATTAATTCTTGAAACTCTAGATGTGAATTGCTGTCACATCAGCAATTCTAGTTGTGAATTGCTGTCACATCTCTCAATGAGAGATCCCCACCACATCCTGCCATTAACAGCCCTGCTCAGGTCTTGTAAACCCAAGATGGCTTCCTTTATGGAGGCCATCCACCCATAACATGGCCTCCTCCGTTTCCTGCTGCCTTCCGCTTTACCAAATGTTACTGCCTTTTCTAATGAGTCACATTGTCACATGATGTCCAAAATATGAGAGCCCCAGTTGGCTCGTCTTGATTTCTAGGGAGAATTCATGCTTGATTTGCTCTTGGACCCATTTATTTGTATTCTTCGCTGTCCATGGTATCTGCAGAATTCCCCCCAGCACAATTCAAAGGAGTTCCTTCTCTCTTTGTCAGCTTTCTTCACTGCCCTGCTTTCACAAACAGACATGAAAACTGAAAATACTTTGGCACCGTCAATCCTGACTTTGGTATCCAATCCTTACACTCAAGGATCTTATCTAGCTGCCCTTTCAAGTCTTAGTTTTCTTCTGATTTCTTGAGAACAGTCTTTATTTTGATTTATTACTCAGCCCAAGGTATAGAAAGTATTTGACTGTATTGATATCTTTATTACCTACTTCAAAATTATGTAAATTATCTGTGGTCACCATATTTTTCTTAAAGTTCAACTGTAAACCTGCCTTGTACTTTCTTCCTCGACCTTCTTCAGCAATTATTCCAAATCCTTGCTATTTTCTGCTAGTAGTATGGTGTCATTTGCATATCTTAAATTTTTGATGTTCTTTCCTCTAATTTTCATGCCTCCTTCCTTAGAGTCTAATCTGGTTTTATGTATGATATGTTTGGCATACAAGTTAAACAGGTAAGGGGATAAAATGCCTGATCCCCTTGCCAACTGGAAACCGTTCTGTTTCTCCATACTCTGTGCTGATGGTATACGCTTGTCCTCGGTATAGAATATGCATCAGGACAATCAAATGTTGTGGCCCAGCCATTTCTGGAATTATTTCTGCGCTCCATTATCCAATGTATCTTTGCAGTATGAACCTTTGTGCCTATTCGTTTTTTGAACCCAGTTTGTTCTTGCTCCTCATGTTGTAGAACTGTGTGTTGCAGAATTTCGAGCATTGTTTTGCTTGCAGTGGGAGATTAATGCAAAGGTCTACAGACAGCCTCATATAGCGCTTTGAGCGCTGGATCATATTTGATTCCCTGCTTGGCCCTGGAAACCACTGAGTTTAACAAATTATTTACAAAAGTATGTGCGAGTTTTTATCCTGAAAAGTGAGCTATAAATTTACCAAAAAATACTACATTGTAAATTTTACTAACATGCAACCATGTTCCAGTAAAATTAATAAATCCCTTTAAAAAAATTCAGTGATATCATTACTACAAGATCAACTGAAAGGGAGAAACATATAATCAGGTGTAACACTGTGATGTGTTTCTCTCATTTTTCTGTCACTTCTACTTGACCGCTCTCACCACGGCTCCCCAACACTAAAACAGAATGTTCCCCCTAAAGAAAAACCTCATGAAGTGGGTACTTTAGTCTGAAGGGTTAAATGCAAGGAACCTCTTTCAGTGAACAGGTTGGCTACTTCATAAACTGGGTAACAAAGACAATATTATTTTTTTCTTCTGAGGCAAACCTCCATCTACTGCAATCCAACTTCTTCTGTCAATAGCTTGATAGACACAGCACTTGGCTTTTTAATATTTTGCCTGCAGGATATGTGCCAACTCGACCTTGATGTAGAAAATTTTAATTCAAATCAATACATGTACAAGGTCACTCTAAAATTCAATTAATATGAATGGGGTAGGGAGAAAGCTCCACAGTTCTTAGAGCTCAAAATGGAACAACTGCAAGTTAAACATGCATGCAGCCCTCTGTCTAATATCACAGCATTCCTAGCTTGTTTTTAAACACGACAATGCTGATTTTGATTGTCAGCAGGCAAACCCCGGGCTGTTTTTAAAGGACAAAATATAATAAAATTTGCATTCTCTTTAAATCTTTACTGACAAAAGAGGAGCACAATGAAAAAAAAATCCCCCAAGAAATCCTGGAGTTAAAGAATAAGTATTTCTCTCCAATAATTAGTAATTCTATCTGAATTAATGAGGTGAGAATCGTAAAACACTTGGTATACTGAAGCGGAACATGAAATAAGACTGCAAAAGGTCTGGAAATCTATTTTAAATTCCTAGACACCCGCATCAAATTTTTAAGAACCAGAATCAAATATTTAGGAACCAGTCCTGCACAAAACTGGAAAAGACTCCAATTCTTTAGAGTCACACTCCATTTCTTAGTATCAGGTTGATCACAAGCTGTGAAGGATTTTGGCTCCCGTAATGCCTCCCCTCTCCCCTTAAAGGACAAACCTCAAACATTCAAACTATTCATGCTTTCTTTCTTAGCAGCTTACTCAACACATTCTCATGTGTGGATCTGAACAAGCATTTAAGGAGCTACTAGAGCTGGCTTATTAGTCATAAACAGCATAGAATTAGCTTGATGCAATCTAGGGAGGCTGCTTAGAGGAGCGGAGAGGGCTGGCTCATGTCCACTACTGTTTTTTCACTGGTTCGCTCCTGAAAGCAGCTCCTCACCTTATCCCAAAGGCTGGATGTAAGAGAAGACCTGCCGGGTTAGGCCAAAAAGGTGTTATCCAATAAAAGCCTTCTGGATCCCACAATGGTAAACCAGGAAGCCCAAAAGCACATTACGACGGCTCCCAGGATGCAAACTGCATCCGAATGCCAAGAATCTTCAGCTGTCGTATCTAGGAACTATTGTTAAGCTTTGCTGCTTTGGCATAAACTTGTCCTCCTGCTGTTGCTTCTTCCTCGACTTGAAGCAGAGGCTGAATGGCCATGCGCTGGGGGTGCTCTGGGTGTTTGTTCCTGCACGGCAGGCGGTTCGACTCAATGGCCATTGTGGGCTCTTCTCATGCTATGATTCTATGACTTCGACTTACGATGACCCTGCCATTGAGAGACCCCTGAGAGCCCCAGCCCTCCAGTGCCTTCCTCAGGTCTTTCAAACTTCCTTCACCGAATTCGTTCAGTACCTTTTAAGAATATCTAAACCAGCCTTTCCCATCTGATACTCTCCAGATGGATGAGAATTACCACAGTTCTCAGCCCTAAATCAATGGAAAACTAATTTAGCAAGTGTGTTTGATATATATTTGGTAAATAAAACTAAAAAGCATTGTATGCTGCTTCTAGATGAGGTGTAAATATCTGAATAGTGTTCCCCATGGCCTAAACATTACTGAGGTTAAAATATTAGGGGACGGGAAGTCCAATGAAGTGTGCTAGCCTGAATTAAATGTTTGTAATTGAAAGCTTTATTTGGAAATCATTTTTTGTTGGAATATTTGTATATATTTCAAAACAGGACAACTTAATAGCACATGCTTTTCTTCAAGGAAAAAAAAAGACCTTGAAAAGGTACTGAAAAACTATTACCCAACCAATCTTGGAATGTCTGGAAAGCTGGGCTCATAAACTTTGTGGGCTTCCTACAGTCTACGGTAACTGAATTCCAACTTTGATTTTTGTTTTAACCAGTATGATTTGTATCTGTTCCACCTCAATTCCATTTGCACTTCACTCAGTTATTTTTATGTTACTAATGTTATAAGGCAATACATTGCTAAAAGTGGAAATTTGTCCATGCAAAAATACAGTGACAGAAACATTTCCAACTCACATCACTGATGCAGGTGGTAAACTACGATGTACTCTCAGAGAGCGCCCTGTTTTAAAATGGTCAAACATATCGAGCAATGGTTTTCTAACTGTGGTTTGGGCATGATGACGAAGTAGGTAGTTGCTTTCTAAGGCTGCCTATGCTACCAAGTCTTCCCTTTGAAGATCTCCACTTTTCCAGAAGTAGGCGGGACCTGGAAGGACCAGTTTAGGCCCAAGAGAGATTAAAGACCCAAGGTCATTTTTGGATTACACTCTCATAATGCTATTATTCCATTTTCAACATCCTATGGAATCCTGGGGGTTTGCAGTTTAGGGAGGGGCCTATAGGCCCCTCCCTAAACTGCAAATCCCGGGATTCCATAGGATGTTGAAAGTGGAATAATAGCACCATAAGAGTGTAGTGCGGAAATGGCCTAAGTCTCTGCCTTTCTGGTGGAAGCTGCCTCCTGAGAGCTGTCCGAAGTCCTGAAACTCTGTCCCGTGACACCTCTTGCTACCTCTCAGAAAAGGGACACACAACATACAGCTTGCAAGAACACACTGGATGCACTCGAGGGAAGACGCTCAGTCTGACAGCATTCAAGAAGAATGTATGCCTGAGGATATGCTCCACAACCCCCTGGTTTCTGGTGGGGAGGGCTCCCTCAAGCTGGAAAGTTTGAAATTTCCCTGGCTGGAGAAAGCTTCAGCACTGTTCCTTTGCTACTCCAGCAAAAGCAACACTAATGGGCTTGATCAAACATCACAATAGACACTAAACTGTAGGCTATATTTTAAAATTCAGTGTTAGAAAGCTGCTGACAGCACAGAAGAGAATATGCAGAAAAATAATCCCCAAGTTCCAGATTGCGTCTCAGCTTCCTAAGGAATTAGCTGATAGTTTAAAAGCACGTTTCCCCTTTCCCCTAATACCAATTTTTTCATTTAAATTATTGTTTCCAATTAATGTGCATTTCTTGCTGGCAACATCGCAGGAATGGCTGCTCAGTCACTACAATAAATCGGCAACTGTTCTCATTCACCTTCAGGAGATTCCTGAAGAAAAGTTCTGGGAGATTTTACTCATCTAACAAAAAGTTTATACCCTGACCTACATCCAAAGAACTGCAGGGAAGGACTATATAGACAACTGAAACATCAGTCAACTTCAGACAAATAAAATGACAATTTAAAATAGTGTAACACACTTCAGGACAAAGTAATCCACTGTACACATTATATTCTGAAATAGACAGTAAAACATGGTTATTTTATGGGGCTTGAAATAGAGGCCATGTTATTTAGCAACCAAATCCTGCTTTAATTAAGCATCATAAATGTTCACAAACATGTGTATTATTACTGAGCTCTTAGAGAGTGGTTAAAATTCTATGACTAGTCTAGCGACGGTCAGTGGGCCTGACAGGCTTGGATGAAAAGCCAGTTTTTAGCTGGAGTTGGAAAGAGGGGCCAGCTGGGCCTCAGTGGGGAGGGCCTCACTGGCACAGGAAGGGCCTTTGCTGCCACTGATGGGACACAAAGGAGGGCCTCTCCACGGCACCTCAGAGTTTGGGCAGGTGCAGGGAAAGAAGCCGCAGGGCATTCAGGGCTTCATCCAGAGCTGCGGCCAGGTTATCCTTCCCTGGTCCAAGGCCAAACAAAGCGCCCACAAAGACCAATTGTTTGCATCTTGCAAAGGTGGACGATCCTAGAATTTTCTCTAGCATTTTATTTGGTATTAATTGGCTGAAAATCATATTGCATACAACTGGAAAAATAAAACCAGCGGTAAAACAAAAAGACTTTTCCTGCTAGTTATGTGCTCCACAGTTCTCTCAACTGCCAACCCTCCCTCCTCCGCCACTGGTGCGAATGCTACACTTTGCCTTTCATGCTTATTCTTCTCTAATGATGTCTATTTGTAAATAGCAAGATAGGGTGCAATTAAGCCATTAGAGGCTAAACAAACAGATATGCTAATTAGGTTCCTTACAAGGATTTTTTTAATGGAGAGGCTGGAATTTACCTTTCATTAATCTAACCTAATTGCAATACCGTACGCTAAAAAGTCAACATAAATTAAGAGCTTTAAATAATCTCCCAATATTAAGGATGAGCTTGGTAAATTCCTCCTCGCACCGTGCCCCTTTGCCAGCATGCAGGAGCCACTTAATAAGGAGGTTAAACTGGCAAATAGTGTTGAAAACACAAAAGGCCTACTTTGTAGTAGGAATGTCACATTTGTGATATAATTAGCTAGTAATTCTTATCCTGGTAAGAATTAAGCATCCTTAAATGCTATGACCCACCAAGGTACTACCTTTCCACGATGGGCAGGCTGTGTGTGCTGCCATGAAGCAAGGCACTGTTACTGGAAGGGTAAAATCTACCATCAAATATGGAAAACAAAACAATGGCCCATATACTAGAAATATTCAATATATATTCCAATCCCCAAGAAGGAGGAACCAGGCATTGTGGTAACCATCAGACTGCTGCACTAATCTCCCAGGAAAGCAAAATTCCAAAACCCAAAGAGTGCTCATCATCTTCCTCTTGGAGAGTAGTGACTAGAGGGGTGCCAGAGAGCTCTGTCCTGGGCCAATGGTATTGAACAGTTTTATCAATGACTTGGATGAGGGAACTGAGGGCATACTTATCAAATTTGCAGATGACACCAAATTGGGAAGGGTTGCTAATACCTCAGAGGACAGGACCAGAATTCAGAAGGACCATAACAGATTAGAGACTAACAAAATGCATTTCAATAGGGAGAAGTGTAAGGTAATACACCTGGGCAGAAAAAATGAAATGCAGATATAAGATGGCTAACACTTGGCTTGTTCACAGTCCGTGTGAAAGGGATCTAGGAGTCTTAGCTGAACATGAGTCAGCAACTGATGCAGCAGCTAAGAAAACCAATGTGAATCTGTTCTGCAGCAGTGGGAGTCCAGTGTCTATGTCAAGGAAAGTGATAGTGCCCCCCTATTTTGCTTTGGTTAGACCTCACCTTGAGTCCTGTGTCCAGTTCTGGGCATCACAGTTCAGGAAGGATATTGACAAGGTGGAACGTGTCCAGAGGAGGGTGACCAAAATGGTAAATAAACAACTTGAAGGCACACACAACAACAAAAATGACAACATTTCAACTTCATTTGCACCTAGCCAGACTTCTATGAAAAAGGGCATGGTTCAGTTCCCATTCTCCTTTAAACCCAAGCTTTGAAGGGTGATTTGTACTGCATAGTCGCAGCCCTGCATTTCTTTCAAACCATGGTCTGACCCAACATATCTACCTAGCTAGCGTTTCTTAAAGCAATCTGAATAGATCGGAAGAGTGACCTACAACACTGATTGCTTGGAAAACACACAGCACGTCTTATGCTTTCTCCTCTAAAAAAGAGACCCATGTGACTACCTGAAAAGAAGCTGTTACAGTCAAGTAAGGTAACTCAGATCGAAGGAGCTTATGGGAAACTTCTGATTAAAATCTTCAGAGCAAGAATTAAGGGCTTGATGTTAAACTAAATGAGGAGGAGGGACAAGCATTCTGAACTAAATAACTGCAACTAAGATACTTTTATAAGCACCAAACAATGCTGAAGTGAGCGCTCTACCACTGTTGTCTTATTTGTCTGTATTAAATATACAACTCACTTCCATACTGCTTGTGAGAAACTGGTACACAAATAATCCACATCTAGTAAGAAAGAGTAGATGCCACTAGGGGAGAAATTGTATGAAAAAGTCTACGGAAGATGGCAATTAAATCACTAAAGAGTTGTTTTGTAAAGGAAATGTGAAGAGACAGCCCTTAAAATAAGTTGTTCCGGAGTGGAATACATTTTCCCAAATTAAAGAAATTATTTTAGGGTTCTACTTCCAATGATGACTTGCAGCGTTTCTTCATTCACCCATATTTGCAGTACTTTTAGAAATACTGTTCTTTTTATATCCTTTCAATGCACTACCAAAAATTAACACTGGTTTCTATCCTGTGCGTGTGTGTTCAGCAAGACTGACGTCAGACAGCACAATCCACCCAAAAGGGATATTGTGTAGCCTTCATTCATCTTTGCATGGCTTGCATTCAGCAGGGGCTTCTCATCCAAGAAGCCATGGAAGTCGAAACCTTTGGTCTCTCCAAACCTCTTAACTGAACTTCGTGCACTTTCACTCTTCATGAAGTTGATCCAGGATTATTTATTCTGCCCAAGCAGAACAGGATGGATAATGTTTGTTTAAAAGTAAACAAGACACTTTTTTTTAACAAAAAGATCATAAATACCTAGTTGAAATAATCGCAAATTCATTCTATCCTAAGTTTTGCCACAAGGAGGAAGATCTTTTGGACAGCACACAGATTCAGACATTGAAACACCTCTAAAGAAAGGGAGATACTGGGAAGCACTCTCTGCGAGTCCCTACTATGGAGAAACAGAATGGTTTCCAACTGGAAAGGGGGTCAGGCAAGGCTGCATTTTATTGCCCTACTTGCTTAACTTGTATGCATATCATACCCACACAGAACCAAATTAGACTGTGAGAAAGTTGGTGTGAAAATTGGAGGAAGGAGCATCAATGGTTTAAAATATGCAGATGACACTGTACCACCACCAAAAAATACCAAAGACTTGGAACAATTACACAGGAAAGCCATGGGAGGAGGTTCAAATGCAAGTTAACAGTTAACAAAGAAAACAAAAATAAGGGCCACAGATTATTTACATAATTTTAAAGCAGATAATGTTGACATTGAAATAGTTCAAGATTTTCCACATCTTTGCTCAGACATTTATCAGAATGGAGAGTGCAGCCAAGAAACCAGGAGAAGACTAGGTCTTGAAACGGTAGCTACGAAGGAACTAGATAGGACCCTGAAGTTTAAGTTATATCATTGAATACTAACGTTAGGGTGGCCCATGTCAGCGTATTTCCAGTTCCTAGGTATGGCTGTTAAAGCTGGACTGTGAAGAAAGCTGACATGAAGAAAATTAACTCCTGAGAAATGTGGTGCCACAAAAGAGTGCTGTGGATACCCTGGACTGCTAAAAAGACAAACAAATGGTTCCTTGAGCAAATCAAGCCTGAACTCTCCCTAGAAGCCAAGATGACTGAAATGAAGCTGTCATGCTTTGGCCATATCACGAGACCAGACTCACTAGAAAAAGCAATAATGTTTGCTAAGGTACAGAGCAGTAGGAAAAGAGGAAGACCGCATTACAGATGGGTAGACTTGGACCAAGGAACCTACGGTCCTGAGTCTGAAAGACCTGAACAAGACTGAGGACAGCAGATGGGCCATCTCTTTGATTCATCATGAGGCAACTTCCTATGCTCCTACGCAAAAAGCCATTCGATGCAGTGTGTTTATCAGTGCAGTAACTCTTGCAGCTTTCATGGCTTGAGAAAAATCAGTAAACTCCACCTAAACACCAGATTCCAATGGGCTGGCCATGAGTTTAGTATCTGTTGGTGAAAGCTTGGCAAACCTCAGCCACATTAAAGTATCCTTGTCAAGATGATGACTCAAATAATTTTATTTATGGGATATGTAAAATTTTCTCTGTTTTCTGGCACACAAGATGAAATGTATTTTAAAAAAATATCCCTATCAGACTTGCTCCCATCTACAGAGCAGAAATAAGTCTTGATATTGACAACAATTTTAATTTGTGCCACGGTCCTAATATGGGCATCGAGAGAATCACCACACAGTGTGTTAACTTGGAGACAACCCTAGTATACTCTCCACAAGTTGGACTTGTGAGTCCTGCAGTCTTTCGTGCTGCCTACAGTTATTGCATAAATCACATCAAAGTCAGTTGGACTAACAAGAAAAGATGTGAAGAATTGCAGGCAAAGTGCTAATTATAACATGTGGCTGAACAATGACAGCTTGAATTAATTGAGCTGTTGATTAAGGCTGAGAAGAGTATGGCAGCAAGGAGCAACACAGGCGGGCTGGGACGGGAAGCTCTGAAGAACTTCTTTCCAACCAAGCAGAAGACTTCGCTCTTATGGTGATTGTAAGTAAGACTCTGCCCATACCCTCTTAGAGATTCAAAATAGCAACATGTTTTTGAATTTTTCATCGCTAGATTTAAGCAAGTTGGTGGAGTGGTGATTTGTATCTCTGGTGTTAAGAGCATCACAGCACAGCCATCACAAAAAACTTTTTATAAGATATTGAGGTCTGCACTGATATCAAGCCAACATTTGAAGAGTCTTAATTAAATTCTCTTTCAAGGAGTGAAGCAGAGTTTTGTTCTAAAGACAAAGGTACTCTCCATGAAAAAAAAATGCATGTTTGCAATTAATTTTCACCCAATTGCATGTATTGTTGTTGTGATGGTTGTGACATTTTTTATTCTACTTTCTTCCCACCTTGAGATTCAAGAAAGCTTCCAACAGTTTCAACAAACAGCTAAAAATTCACAACATACAATGGTTTAAAGACAGTCTCTAGTCATCTGGCAACTCACCCCTTCTCCAAGATTTCCCAAAAATTATGGCCAGTAGTTCTGTGAGTAGATTAGCAGGTTCCTTCGATACTCTGGGATGCAATTCATCTGGCCCCAATGACTGAAGTCATTTAGGTAAACTAAGTGATTCCTGACTAACTCATTATCAAGCTTGATTTGGAACCTGAATTCCTTACCAATGTCTCTACTGATGCATAGAAGCACAGAGTCCTCTTTTTGGGGGGGAAAGACTGAAGCAAAATAGGTATTGCACTGGTCTGCTTTTTCTTTGTCAGCATCATACTATCCTTGCTGGACAGTAGCTCCGCCACTGCCTTTGTCATCCTCTTGCTTCAAACATATCTGCAAACCCCTTTTTGTTATTCCTTACTTGCCTCGCCAGTTTCAGCTGATTTTGAACTTTAGCTTTCCTTATGCTATTCTTCCAAGCTTGGGCTATGCATCTGTATTCTTCCTTGGTGATTTGTCCTTCCTTCCATTCTTTATATGTCGCTTTTTCCTTTCCACCTCCTCTTTCAGCTTACTGTACAGCCACATTGGCTTTTTCAGAGATTTCCCATTTTTCTTTTTCTATGGAATTGTTTATGATTCTGCTTTCAGCAGTTCCTTCTTCATGAAATCTCACCCACACCAGGTATCTTTTTCCTGTAGCATCTCTAGCCATCGGATCCTGCCTGGTATTTCCATGAGCTTGACAAAATCAGCTTTCTGGAAATTCCAGGTCCATATTTGACTAAACTCTTCTTCAGCCTCTCCCACAATCACCAATTCTAGCATCACATGGTCATTTCCCCCTAAATTACCAACTGCTGCAATTCCAGTGACCAGCTCCCCCCTATTGTTTAGGATCAAGTGCAGGATTGCTGATCTTTTTGGTTTTTTTCTCTATCTTTTGAAAAAGGAAATTATCTGCAAGGCACATCAGGAATTTGCCAGAGAGCTTATGCTTATCAGAGTTAGTCTCCCAGAAGACGCCAGGATAACTGAAGTCCTTCGTAATTACTAGTTCTTGCTTCTTGGAAATTTCTGAGCTCTGATTCAGAAACACATCGTTCATCACCTCCTCTTGGTTTGGTGGCCTGTAGTAAACTCTTACCACAATGTTGTTTTCATTTCTTACTCCATTTATTTTTATCCAAAAGCTCTCCACTGTTCATTTGCATGGATTTCTGTACATGTGAATTTGTCTTTGACATACAATGCTACGCCCCTTCCTTTTCATCCCCATCTGTTCTTTTTGAACAGTTTTATATCTCTTAGTTGTTATATTCCAATTGTGGGAGTCATCCCACCAAGACTCTCTCATACCTATAAAATCACATTTACCTTTTTGCATTAGGACTTCAGGCTTGTCTTGCTTGTTTCCCAAACTAAGTGCACTGGGGCACAGAGATCTAAAGTATTGCTTTCCCCCCCCCATCTTCTATTCTACTGTCAAGTTTTACTGTGGCTCCCATTCTTTCCATCACTTTATCCACTAGAATTCACATGATGAGTTCACAGCTTGTCTTTGGACAGATATCACTTCCAGCAGCCCAAGGATTTGGTTTAAAACCCTCTTGATCAGATTCGCCATGCTTTTGCCAAAGACACTCTTCCAGGTCTTCGTGAGGCACAGCCCATCTGTCAGCCAGCAGCCCTTCATCAAAGAAGTGAAAATAATGGTCTCTGAAGCCAAACCTCCACCTGCCCACAGAAAGTCTTCACCTCCCTGGAGAAAGATAGCAAGGAAGGTGCCAATCTAATCTTCCGGGAAGGGAGTTCCAGAACCTGAGAGCAGTCCAAAAAGATCCCCCCGCATTCCCATCAGGTGTATTTGTGAGGGTAGTGGGACAGAAAGAAGGTCTTCCTCAGATGTTAAAATCCAGGCAGGTCTGTATGGGAGAATATGGTCCTTTAAATGACCTGGACACTGAAAGGTCTACAGTTAAAAAGTTTAAGGACATTCATGCTCTGGCGCACCCCAGTTTCACTCCATCTTCTAGATCAGGGTGGGGACTGTAAAGTCCTCCAAATGCTGGTGGACTCCCATCAGCCTCAGAGGGCTTCTGGTCCTCATTTCTGGCATATTCTCCCCATGGCCCAGTACAAAAGCATGCATAGCAACAAGCTGACCTACAAGTTGCCCAACACCTGAGCAGCGTTGAGAAAGATAAGGCCCGAATATTATGGAGCCAGTTAAGACTAGAGCATCTGCTGGGTGCAAAGAGCTCATGTGAACCTACAGAAGAACCAAAGTTCAAATCTGTGGGACCTCCAGGGCTGGGAAAGACTCTGCCTGAGACCTTCTGTGTTTATGAGGCACGACAGAGTAGGTGGAAAATGACCTTTGCTAAGAATTCTCTTTGTGTAACCTTGCTATGGGTTGGGATGAGGAACTGGATGATAAGATCAGATCACATTTATTTTAAGAATTTGTGTGTCACCTTTCAACAAAATATCAGGATGGCTTATAAATAAAATACAAAAATAAAATGCATAATTAAATAACTATGTAAGCAAAAGACACTGGCAAAAATATACGAAGGACACAAGATGTAGCATACACACATGGTCTTCATACATATTTTGGAGGGGGAAACACTACAGCGGGTGTTGTATCAGGGACAGATTCAAAGGGAAAAACATTTCAAGGGTGATGGAAAAAACATTTTCATTGCTAACAATGCGGTCACAAACCACATGCTGGTGGCCAGAAAGGGTCTGGAGGGTTTAGGGGGCGTGGAACCCCGAAAGGGGGAAGAGGAGCACCATCACATGAGGGCTGATGTCTTGTCAAGGCAAAGACATCCTCCAGCACTCATGCGGGTGGATAGGGCCCATCCCTTATGGTACCCCCAAAGCTGGCATAGGAAAATTTAGGGTGCGGAGGGCCCTCTCTCAGACAAAAAAAAAATTCATTTATTTTAGTTATATGCCACCTTTCTGCTTGCACAGAAGTAAGTTTTAAAAAGCACCTTTGAGCCAGTATTCCCCACCCTGGAAATCAGCATTACTCTGGAGGAAGCAAAATGCCCACACTGTTGCCTGCTCCTCACAACATTTAGGATTCTTCCATAAAGTCCATGAAGTGAGCCAGGCCGCTGGCTCTTCGAAAAGCATCTGATGATATAGTTTCCAAAAAATGCAATATATTTCACTACTGTGTTAACATTAGTTTCTAATTTCTCAGGGAAAGATCAACATTTGCCTCGCTGGTGTTTATACTGTGAAAACTTTGAATTGTGTTCTCAAGAAGTGAAATAAAGAGAATGCATTTTTGAAATTAAGACTCTTCTTACAAAGCATTTGCCATTTTTCACATGCAGATGCAATGAAAGGACTAATTAATAAGTCAATAGGGAGGGTTGGGATTAAACTGCTATCCAAAACTACCAGGACACCTGGCATTAAAGTCAGCATAGGGCCCCCTCTGCTCTAGAAAAAGGGTTTCAATTATTTATGTGCTCAGACTGTGCAGTGTGAATCCAGCCTAATGAGGTACAATTACTGTGTATAAATTTGAAAAATGCAGAAAAAGTGGAGCGTCTAGAGGAAACCTCAGCCACAAATGATGGCAATACAGCAATGATTCAGAACCAACAACAACCCTTAGGAATTAAGCTTGTTAAGACTGCTTACTAGTGGAGCCTATATTGTGTATACAGGAGTCTTCCCTTGACAGTTATAGATTTATGTGAACACTGCTTGAAGGTGAAAACTGATTTTCTAGCCAGTGCGCCTCTTGTTTAGACAATAAGGGCTCCACAGTTTGCAATTTCAAACAGACATAATCCTTGAGAAAGCTTCAGCTTCTTCTATGTGTACCACCGAAAGACTTGTTCATGGCCTCACCTGCTTAGTCAGTTCAAAATATTTGCAAGTGAATTCCTGGCACCTCTCTGAAGTCAAGAACCAAATGGAAGGTTGGATCTCATACCCCTCTGCGCAAACAGGGTGCTTTGCCTCTGTGTTTCAAGGAGGCAGGGTAATGCTTAGTCCTTCTTAACATGAAAGTTTGCTCAGGTCAAGAGCAATAGAAAACTTGTGTTCAGTAGTCTGACTAAGTTGCATTAAACATTTCCTTTGTTAAACCCATCTGGGTACAGAATGGTAGAGTGTCCCTAGACAAAACTTCACAATTATTACCTCAGCTGCTAGACAGGCCAATAGCGGAGGTACACAACCGCTACCCCGTGTGTGTGCTTTTACAAGTTGAAAACCCCTGCCATTATCTTGCCTGAAGTAAAAGCCGTGTTTGGTCAGCACCTAGACATACATAGGATAGCAGCAAATCTAGGAATGCTTCACCAAAAACAAAAGTCATTCTATGGTGGGAAATTGAAGAATCCAAAGAACAGCAGATAAAGACTACTTTTCTTTATGCCTTCAGACATCAGTAGTGTTATAGTTGCATTTTCTAACGTACTGGTCACAATAAACAACCACCACTCACTGAACTAAAAAGCCTTCATAACAGCTGGAGTACTAAAGAATGGTTAGTCACAAGCCAAACCCCACTAGAAAGTAGTAGGCAGTGGCACTGGAGAGAGAGCCCAATTTCCTTGAAGTATCTTCCGAATCTCCATTAGTTTTCTTTCTGCAACAACTCTCCTGAACAATCAGTGGCACTGTGTACAGACTCACTTCTGCAAAACGTTATGCCACCTTATTTATTCCGTCATACATTTTACTGATACCATGCCTTCCCTTGGATCAGTGACTCAATGCAGCTCACTCCAGCTCTATGGAGATGCACAGTACCAGTCGGGTTCAAGCGCAACCATTAAATGGAGAAGTTACCAGATTCCAGTTCAAATTCAAAAGATCCTGGGAAAAACCAGTTTCTGGTTATCCCCACTAAATGGTGAAAGCTGAAGCTGCTTGTGATATAGTACAGATGCCAGCTGTTCAGAGTAATAAAATTAACAGAATTGCTCAAGCCCTTTATAAAGATAAGCCTAAGCACCCCTTTTTTATGCCCTGGCCATTGAGCTTCCCCCTCTTCTAGCAGCAGTTCCCATAGAGGATGTGGTCCTAGAGTTGGAAGGGGTCCCAAAGGCCGCCAAGTTCACTTCCACGCTGCTCAGGGCAGGAACTCCAGCTAGAGCATCGCCAACCAGGAGCTGTCCAAGCCTCTTTTTGAAGATGTCCAGAGAAGGAGACCCTACCACATGTCTACACAATTGGTTCCATTGCTGAACTGCTCCCACTGTCAGGAAGTCCTTCCTGATGCTCAGTCAAAATCTACCCTCTTGTAACTAAAAAACCATCAGACCTGGTCCTCCCCTCTGAGGTAGCAGAGCACAAGCCAACACCTCCTCTTTGTGGCAGCCCTTGAGGTATGTACAAAGGGCGATTGTCTCACCACTCAGTTTTCTTTTCATCGGGCCCAATATGCCCAACTCCTTCAATTTTCCTTCATGTGTTCTGTTCTAAATTTGTTCTCTGCTGTTCAGGTTTTGTAGAAAGCCCGTGCTTCTCCACCCCTGCCAATCAGGGAGCTGTGGCAGGCTGCCTTTTTTGCTGCCTTTGACTGCACGGAGTTAATCTACTTTGGCAGCAGGAAGAGTAGTTCTGCAACACAAAATTACTACTAGTAGTAGTAGTACTACTACTACTATTAGCAGGAATAATGTTTATTATTTATAAGAAGGACAACAATGGTTTAACTCAAACGTCAACCTACCAGCAACATTGCCGAAGTCCCATTTGGCCTGGATAAGTGGATGGACATTTCGGGAAACATTCTATCAATACGGCTGATCACATCATCGACATACCTGCAAAATGAACACAGGGATTATTACAACACCAGCACCCCACACCTTAAAAATCCCCCTGCGCCCCACAAGGAAACCGTAACCCAAACAGAGCCTATTCTATTGTTAAAGAAAGTATCTGGCTGAAGCCTCATCCAGGGTATGTGTCTGTCCCACATGCTCTGGAGCCACGTTAGTCAAGACGGTGGTCCATGAACTGGTGCCAGCACCCCTCCACCCAGTGCCAGTCCACTGAGATTCCAGGAAACTGTGCTAATCCAGCAAGCGTATGATACCAGTCCCCAGAGCGCTGAGGAAAAAGGCTGCTCTGCCACACCATATAGCTTCACAAGCACTGTCAACTAGGGGAAGTTGGGGCTTTATCCAAATCTTGATAAGGTAGCTTTTGAAGGACAGAGCCCTAAAGGGATGTCACTATTACATTTTCATTTCTTTGGACTGTTATCAAGTCTCTTTTCCTGGGAGTTTTAACAACTGCCAAGTTGATTGGTTTTAAAATCACAGTCCAGGATGGCGTAATACCATTAAACACTGAGTGTTATCTAGTTCCCCTTATTTGACAGAATCCAACATTGAGACCATTTAGCTTTCACCATAGATGCTTAAGGTAGAAGCCAACAGATTATCTTACTTTGTCAGTTTATTTATTTGGTTTATATCCTGCCTTTCACACAACATGGGACCTAAAGCAGTGTACAGCTACAGTAAAATACGATACAACTAAAAACCTGGTGATACAACAATTAAATTAGCTATTATGTTGAAGCATTAATAGTTTAAAAACAACTATATAATGTAAAGGGTCTAAGCATCCCAAAGCAGAGCTTTCCAGATTTTTCATGTTGGTGACACACTTCTTAGCCATGCATCATTTTGTGATACAGTAATTCAGTGTTACTAGCAAACCGGAGCTTAAACTAACTCCTTACAAGAGATACAGATGCAAGCATAAATTGTAATAACAAAATGTATGGGGACACAACATATCTCATGAAAACCTTTCATATATGATTTATAAATAATAAAATACATTTCCAAGATTGTAGGTGACACATCTACACATTTCAGGTGACACATTAATGTGTCATGGCACACTGTTTGGAAAGTCCTGTCCTACAGGCATCAGATCCTGTCTGGTCTTGGAAGCTAAGCAGAGTCAGCTCTGGTTATTACCTGGCTGGGAGATCAACCACAAATACCAGGTGCTGCCAGCTCTATTTCAAAGGATATGGCAAAACCACCTTTGAGTATTCCTGGCCTAAGAAAACCCTGTGAAATGTATAAGCTGATAAGTGATTTGAGGGCACGTCCATGCCCATGTCTAATATAAGCCTCCAGTTTCTATCCTTTTTCAGAATGACAGGTGTGGCAGATTTAGAGTTTGCTGATGAATAAGCAGAACTTCAAAACTGGTTCAAATGTTACAAACATGTTCCTACCAGGTTCATTTTTTAAAAAAGCCTTTCTCTTATGACTTTTTTAGAAGATAAAACACAGGCCCAGAAGCTAAAATCTTCAGACTTTACCCTCAAACAGGCAATTTTTTTTTCCTATTAAACCCTCCACAGAACAAAACCATGTCACTCTGAACTCTCATCAGCCAGAGGAGATCCTTTTGGCACCATTTCCGTCTAGATCTGCAAAACTCTTGAGACTGAGAGAATGAAGTTTTGTTGCATAAACTTCTGTAGTCGGTCTACTTCATCTGAGCAGACCGAGTCTACAAAAGCTTATGCTACAAACTTCACCCTCGCAGTCAGTCTCAAAAGGTGCTTCAATACCCCTTTGCACACCGATACAGTCCAACACGGCCATGTCTTTGAAGAGATCTGCAACTGTCACAAGTATTCGCTCTGCACAACGTCCAACGTGCACCAGGGAGCCCCCACGGAAGCCTGCAAACCAACTTAGCGGTACAGAAGTGTAAATCTAACTGCTACTAGCTCTCCACTGGACCTGGTCCTGAAGAAGAGGAGCATCCCAGGGAACGGGAGACCTCCAGAGACACCACCATCAATCAACAGGACTTTGCAACACCTTACTGTTCATTTAGAAAAAAGCATAGCCTTTTGCATGCCATTTAGGGCCAGCAGTTTAAGATAAGGGGGTCAGGCAAGGCTGTATTTTATCACTCCATCTGTTTAACGTATAGGCTAAATGTATACATAAAGGAGAATTAGACTCAGAAGAAGGAGGTGTGAAAATTGGAGGAAGGGCCATCAGCAATTTAAGATACGCAGATTAACACCATACTACTAGCAGAAAATAGCAAAGACGTGGAGTGGCTACTGAAGAAGACAGTGCAAAGGCAGATTATAGTTGAACATTAAGAAAACAAAAATAATTACCACAAATGATTTATGTAACTTAAAAGTAGATGGCAAAGACATTGAAATAGTTCAATATTTTCCACACCTTGGCTCAGTCATAAATCAGAACAAAGACTGCAGTCAAGAAATCAAAAGACTGGGATTTGGAAGGGCAGCTATGAATGAAATAGACAAGATCCTCAAATATAAAGATATTTCACTGAATATTAAAGCTAGAATTGTCCATGCCATCATATTTCTATGTATGATTTCTATGTATCGTTAGGAAAGCTGGACAGTGAAGAAAGCGGATATGAAGAGAATCAACTCCTTTGAAATGTGGTCCTGGAGGAGAGCTCTACAGATACCGTGGGCTACTAAAAAGACCAATGAATGGGTCCTGGAGTAAATCAACCCTGAACTCTGCCTAGAAGCCAAGATAACTAAACTGAGACACATACTTTGGATATATGCTAAGAAGACAGGACTCCCTAGAAAAGACAGTAACGCTTGGGAAGGTGGAAGGTAGCAGGAAAAGAGGAGAACCACGTTACAGACGGACAGGCGTAGTCAAGGAAGCCACGGCTACCCCGAGTCTGCAAGACCTGAGCAGGGCAGCTCATCAAAGAGGGACTTGGAGATTTCTCATTCATAGGACCACCATAAGTCAAAGTCAACCTGATGGCAGTTAACAAGTTTGGTAGAGGAGCCTGGATTTGTTTTGTTTTTTTTCAAATTGTACTGTACTATTTTACAACTTTGTTTTCATTTACCTTGGCCTTTTTATCTCTCAAACCATTTGGATGTCTTGTATTGTGAGCCACAGGAGACCAAGTCCATTACCAATTGGGAAATCTTCACAGTCTGTCCCTTAGGAGTACATAGTCTCATGGTTGAAAGCAGGGAATCCATAAAATTGAACTCATCAGCTGTGTTAGGCTGATCAAGACACAGATCTGCTGAAGGACTAGAAGAAGGCTAAGTGCACTGTCCAACCTTAGATGTATCTGTTTCTTTAACAAGAAAATATGAAAAATGTGCTTCCACCATCATAACAGTAATGAGTGTCAGACTCTGTTCTTCTTCATGAGCTTCTCTCCAGACTTTACCTGAATTCCCTCACCAAGTAAACCAAACAGAAGCATGGAGACAGCCCCCCCTGCCCCTTCTCTCTCTTTCTCCTGAACCATCTTGCATCTTCTTATCTTCTCTGTTTTCCTCCCATTTCTGACCTCTCAGTATTGCTCTCCTGAATAGCCAACAAAAAACCCACAACAAGTCATGTCAAAAGTCCACATTCACAAAGACGCAACTGCAGGTTTTGGCTTAAGTTCACTTTTGCCTAGCCAGGACTGTGGGACATTATTAAGAGAATGGGCCAAAAAATGTGAAAAGTGGTCTGCAAAACATTACTGCTCTCACTCTGCCTCACGGAAGCCCTATCAGTCTCCACACAAAAGTCATGACACCTGAGAGAGGCCCTGGGCTGACCTCCCATATAAAGCAGTTGGTCCTATAACATGGGGGGGGGGGTGGTAACAGCAAGCTTCATGTCCCAGGGCACCCAATCTTTGATACACAGATTTGGATCAATGCACAGAGGCGGAGAACCTCCACTGCAGAACATTTTAGCATTTGTCCAATCAGCAAATACCTAACACTTAATAAAAGGCATAAAAGAAAATGAAAAAGAGAGAAGACTACTGAGAATACTGCCGTGAGTATAATCCTCTAGGAGCACTGTACCAGGGAAACACACACACACACATGCACACGATTATTTGCTGGCCTTAATTTTAGTGTTCATTTTAAGGGCTGAAAAGTTTATCTGCTATCATAACTCTCTTATTAATAATAAAATTCACAGGCAGGCAGGCAGCCAGTTTGCCTCCTTCAGAAACCTAAGGGATCTAAGATTAGTTCTTACTGTTACAGTCAGCACTTGAAAGTTTTAATTTTGCCATTAAAAATAAAAACTCGACTAGCAAGGTGTAGAAAGACAACATCCTCCCACAGCTTTGCAGGAAACCAATAAGTGGGATACCTTTTATGAGAAGGAAGGTGAAAGATGCTTCAGAGGCCCCCGGCTAGGTGAGATTTGAAGGGCTGGATGCGCCAATTAATGCGCGCAGGAAGGTTAAGATATGAAGGCAGGAGTAATTTCAGAAGAGAGTTTTGTGATGGCCCCGGTAGCACGGTGACACTCCCGCCCCCAAAAAGACTGCAGAAACTCAACACTTGTTAGAAATGCTTTTCAGTTCCACACTGGACAGATGGCTTCGTTCTCCAGTATGACCTTTTTTAAAAACTGGATCTGATCCAGCGATTCAGTGTTAGTGTTATGTTTAGCAGCTCCGCCAGCGTTTAAATAGCATTTCTCCCACACAGTGTGTAAGATACATGCTGTTCATTTTTCTATCTCGTATACACAACCTAAGATTTTTTTTTTAAAAAAAACTATTTTGTTTGTTTTTATGGGGAAGGGAAAGGACTGGTTTGGGGGACCATACAAACTTACTTGACCCTTTTGGAAAAAAAGCCATCTTGAATTCTTTTGAGTGCAAAAGAATTAATAAAGACAAAAGAAATGCAATCTGGATCAGTGTCACTTGGAATTCAACCATTGTACTTTTGCAAAAGAGTGAGTTTTTTAAAAGTATATAACCCAGTACAGCTTAGCAACAAATCCAATTTATATGGTCAGAATTGAAAGAAAATTTAAGATTATTTTCAACCCAAATTTCTACCCTAAAAATTCAAATATTGTGCAGAGTCTGCAATGGAGGCCGATAAAGTCATCTCCAGGTGTTCACATGCTCTTGAAACGGTCACTATTTCTGCTGCTGTTACGTACCTTCAAGCCAAGTTCCGTTTATGGTGACCCGCTCATAGAGCTTTCTTGACAAAATATACTCAGAGGTTTGTCACCATCCTCCTCTGAATACACCCAACGGTACCTAGTATTCCCTGGTGGCTTCCCTTCCTGACCTTGTTTAGTTTCTAAGGTCAGACAGAAGGTAAGGATGACCTTAACAATTTAAGTGGACTCGGTTCCTCCCTTCTATTTGGGAAGCCCATTATTATTATTATTAAACAGCACAGGGCGGCCATCTGATTTGTCAAGTGACTTACACTGGGGTGCTGTGGTCCTTAATATAACGTGAGATCAGTTCTTCCTTATACGCCGTCTTCTTCCCTCTCTCCCTGGGTGAAAGCAGTGAGGATGGCAACCAGCAGGAAGGCTCCTTCAGCACTGGTCCCACATCTGCGGACTGTGATGTCCCCAACAGAATCAATGGCCGCCCCAAAGTCCTGCCTTCTGTTGCATCCTCATAAATGGGTTTTACTGCACTGCTGAACTGAAGGTGTTTCAGTCATAATTATTTATTGCATTTTGGTATTTTATTGGAATTGATTTTTTTTAAAAAAGTGTTGCTGATTCATACCAGTGACTATTTTAATATTGTAACTTCATTGTTTTGAGGTTTATTGCTATTTGTATATTGATGGTTGCAAGCTGCCGTAGGATGGTTTCTGCACTTGACAGTAGCCAATTTAAATGAATAAATATCAATAATAATAAAAAATACTGTATTTTATTATCTGAAAGAACATAGAATGTTAAATTCCAACATAACTGATAAGGCACAGGTAGGGATGAAGACGGTTTGGTATCCCTCAGAGTGCTATTCTCAATGCTCACTTCCAAACACTGTATAAGAATTTTAATGCTAGCAGAGTGCTTTAGCAGGACTTCAGCTTTTTAAAAATCTGTTATGGATAGTCAATTGTGTGCACCTGAACGCTTAGGAAAACAGCTTACCTGTTCACTCTATTTGTATCAAGTAATCGAAGGGGAGACACATGGTTCTTTCGCCTCTCATTTTATCCTCACACGACTACATAGGGAAGGAAAAGGAAGGCTGAGAGAGAGTGCTAGATTCCACAGTTGCACAACTGCTTCTGCAAGCACCCCCTACCCCGACTGGGCTCATCCACCGAGCAACACTTGGTTAGCTCCTCCTAGCTCCGCCACAGGGAGTGGTGGGTGTGAACATGCCTGCAGAACACGCTATGATAGCAAGCACACTTCCGAGCAACCTCTCAGAAGGCACATTCCCTTGTACGACTACTTCTAGGCTAGCATAGTACTTCCACAGGGCTCCCTCTTTCAAAACTGTTATGGTTAGCCAGTTCAGAAGCCAAATACACACATATCTATCTATCTACCTAGCCAGCCAGCCTTGCTCCCTCCCTGCTTGCAGGCCAAAACCAGGACTCAATGTAGTTCAACACAAGATTAAAAAAAGAAAACACATGCAGGAACACAATAAATTATAACATTAACAAAACAATGAAATAACTTATATTAAAACACAATGAATTAGGTCATTTCCGCACTAGCCTGTTATAGCGCTCTGATTCCACTTTCAACACCCTATGGAATCCTGAGGTTTGTAGTTTAGGAAAGGGCCAGACGGAAATGGCTTTAGAAGCAATTTTAAAAGCGCATCCATAAAAAAACCCAGTGTGTCCATTAAAAGCTCTCCCAACAGTTAAGCCTGCTGCCAAAAGCTTACCTGAATGAAAAAAATTTTTGCCGGTCAGTAGAAGGACAGTGGTGAGCAGCTCAGCCTAGCCTCTGCATGAAGACAGTGAAAAAGCTTGGGAGGAAGCATCAAGAACTCCTTTCTCCAGACCCAAATTAAACCCAAAGCAAGTTCACATGGGAAAATACACTCCTTCTGTTAGCCTGGATCCAAGCTGTATGGGTCTTTATGGGTCATAAACAGCACAACCAGAGACGATGATGCAAGCTTTCTATGTGGCAAATTAACAGGGCTGATTGGAAAAGAGCTTCCAATCAAGTTGGTGCTGCTCTCTCTTCTACTGGTGTATTTCTATCTAGTTTTCTGTGTATCTGTTGGTTAAACACCTTGAATGACATTCTTTGGGAGGAGCGTATAGCAAAACACAATGGACACATTTAGGGTTTGGAGGGGGGAGACTGTAGGAAGGACGCACTGGGTCAGCATTTAAATCTACCATCTCTGAACTTTGGAACCTGGTAAAGCCTTCTTAACACCTCTTCTTTCTCTAATTTGGCAATCTGGGAGGCAGGTATGGCCAGGAGCCTTCAGTTTGGGACCTCTAAGTTACCAGCAATTCTACAGTAGGTGCTTACATCAATGTCACAAACACACATGCTGAAAAGCCATTCAAGATGGCTAATGATGAGCATGCTCCAAAAAATCCAGTATCACTAACAGCCACCCTCGGTGCCAAGAGGCAGACCAGCTCCTTCCTGTACAATTATTTCAGAAAGCATTTGGGTTGCAGGCAGCCAAGTAGAAGCACTGTCCCTCCTTCCTTAAAGGAAAATGCAGCAACGGCATCTACTGAAAGACAGCTGTTGTGATTCTCAGTTGCTCTGGTTTTATACCGCAGTCACATTTTATGAAATACGGTTTATTAATCCCTGTGGTGAATATAAGTGATGTACTTCAAACAGCACCTCTTGGGCAAGCACAAGCATGCCGTATGGCTCTCCTGAAGATTCTTCCAGTGACACAAATTAACAATTGTTATGAAAGTAGTGATCTTGGCCATCTCTTGTGAAATGATGATATGTCATCCTCCAAGAAGCTGTGAAGAGAGATTCGGTAAAATCTCACTCTGTGAATATCTCACTCCCAAACAACGGCATTGGCCAAGAACACAGGCACTGAAGAGCAAAGCTTCTCCGAACACCTTCCCATTTCAGAGATTCTTAGCCCCACTCACAACTGGAGCATCATCTTCACCTGGAGCATCTCGTACATCAGCTTCCTGTGACTGAGAGAATGCATTCTTCACTCCAACATCTCGTGATCCCTCCTTCTCCAGACCTGATTCTACCCTGTCTTTGCCCTGAGTGGAGCACCGGTCAGTGGGTGAGAGGGAGGGAGGGAAGAGCAGAAACTGGAAAGGGTGGAGGAAGAACTGATACGTGAATGAAGAAGTACAAAGTGCAAAGGTACCACAAAAGTGCTGCAAACCCTTTCCACACTGAGGGACTTGCATCAGTTATAGAGGGTGACGGGGACTGCTTTCCTTGGGAGGCCCACCAGGAGAGCCAGCTGTCCCCTGCCAACATGGCAGGCAGTTGACTTAGTAAGAGACTTGTCAGCTGCAGGTCCGTGTCTTTAAGTGCCAGCGTCTGCAGTGAAAGGATGAGAGACAGCAAGACTGAGACATCAACCACCTTGAGAGAACTGCTCATACAGGGCTGGACAGAGTAAGGCTCATCCAGAAGTGTGGACTTGGCTTACACAGGTCAGGGACAGTTGACTGGTCAAGCACATGCTTTGCGGTGCACAAGCTCTCAGGTTCAATAGCAGGTGAGTCCAGTTAAAGGATGGAATGAGGTACCACGACTGCAAAAGCACCCGCCGCCTCGCTACCACTGCTCTTGCCCAAGACCATGGACAGCGACTGCCTTGTGAACAGACAAAAACGGACGAGACACACCAGTGGTTTGATTTGGCAGCAGATGTGTTTCTGCCCTGACATTTGGATCATTAGTACAGCAGATCCTACATATGTTGGGGGAAAACAAAGGAGAAGGTGGAGGGTGTTAATATTTCATTATTCCACAGGCACTTCCGTACTTTGTATTCTTAACTCAGTTAGACCCTGAAATGTTAGTTTGACAGAGTCCAGGTTTCCTCCTTTAGCCTATTTATTGATAAAGAATGTCAGTTGTATAATGTTGTGTCTTAAATATTCCATAATTTAAATATCTGAGAGAGAGAAAACCCACATACCAACCATTATGCAGTGCTGTCACTGACTTCGCTTTCAGGACATCCTAGCTGAAATTATTATTGCTAGTAATACAACATTGGGGAAAAAATTAACACAAAATGAATATTAATACCAATATCAATAATAATAATAACAATAACGCTAATAATTACACAATAGAGCAATATGGATAGGAGACTGTGGAAATAATGGCCCAGAAGCAGATGGAAGGCCATCTCTCCAACTCAACTGGCACTGCCCTGGCCACACTGCCGTCCCCATTTCCTTTTGTGTTATGTCTCAATTAGACTGTAAGCCTGAACACAGGGAACTCTTTTGCTGTTCTTTTATTTGTAAAGTACCGTATACAGTAATGGTGCTAAATAAATATATAAACAAATGATTATTATGATGAGCCAACCCTCCTGCCCCCAGAATCAGTCTTACAGTCATTATTGGGAACTTGTCTGAGCCTGTAACCGTTTTCTGTATTTTTACTGAAAAGTGACATCAGTTCCTTCAGAGAAAGAACGTGAAAGCAAAAGCCACCCTATCCTAGACTGTGAACTGCAAGTGGTAATGGGATTTTCAGGACATATGCTTCCACACTAAGACACACTGTTTATTAAACTGCCTGCTTTTCTAAGAAGACCTTGTTTCACAGTTAACAATAATTTTTGGCAGCTGAAAAGGAACACCAGCAGCAATAAACCAGTATTCTTGCTATTTTCCATTGGAAACCATAAACAGAGGAGAAAGGTGAATGGTTTGCCTTGAAGAAATCAAACATAAATATTAATACACTGATATTTTCAGCAAAGTCCAGCAGGAAAATCTTTCACAAATTTGTCTCACTTCTGCTACATGACGGGGCAATTTGATTACACTGAGTATCACAATGAGCTAAACTCTCACTTTCGAATATTAATTCAGGTTGGAAAGACAAGGTATTTGATCATGCACTTTCCTCTTCAATTCAAACCCTCCTGGAGGCATGAATGTTAAAAAAAATACAGAACTGTTAATAAATCCTTAACTGCCTTCAAGATGAACCATGAGCAAGCCTTTTCACCATGCTGGACTCATTTATACTTCTACCTTCACCCCCAGGCTACAGGGAGGGGGGAAGAGAAGGACTCTTGTGTTTCTCTCCGTTCTGGCCACCACTTCTCCTGGGGTTAGCAGACTGTTACAATGGGATTTCTGAGCAGTTCCTTGCTATATCTTCTAACTATTGCTTAGGAATACATAAGTTTTGTTCCCCTAAAAGAGGTGGGGTGATCTGATACTCTATATCAACACACAGGCATGAAAAGCAATCCCACACAGCTGTTTTGCTTGTGTGCTTTTACAACTGGTCTTTTGACCCTCTGGTGCTATTTATCTAACATTTTGGGCTCATGAAGACGCAACTATTTCTGATATCTTCACGTTTAAATTATTAGAAATGAGCCTCTGAGTCCACCTCACACTCAGGATATGAAGCCCGCATTGCCCGCTTGACACGGAGGAAAACTCTTTCAATCTGGTATTCTGTGAAGGATGCAGGAGAGGTGAGAAGGGAGAGGCTGTTATTGGGCATCCAAGAGTTGCCAGCCACCTGAAAGATTTCTGGCCATTTTTTGGCAACTGCGCTCATAGATAAAAATGGCTGCCACGCTTCCGAGGATTTGCCAGGTGGCTCACCAGTGTTACGTAAACTCACGGGGAACTGGAAAAGCAGTATCCCAGTATATAAAAGCAAAACTAATTGCATTTGTGTTAATAATGCACAGGAAGAGTAATTAATAGCTTTTTATGAGGGATCTGATTAGAGTGACGAATGATACAACTACAGAAAGCAGTGTACAGCTAACTGAACTATGCACTACCACGGCGGGAAAATATACTCCAAATGCATCTCTGGGGTTGGGGGGAGGAAGACTGGGAAAGGAGAAGCTGTTTTTGTCAAGGCCTTCATCAATCAAGCCTATTTCACAGCATTCTCTCTCTCTCATTCCTGGCTTTGCTCCAAAATCTTCAGAGCTGGCAGCTGGAACATAGTTGGTATATTACTATAGTGTTATTAAAAACCACAGTAAATGGTAAGTAATGAACTCTGAAATCCTTGTATTCCTGCACAGAATACAGAAGGGGTATGATAAAATTGTTGGAGTCAACAAGAAGTTTTGCTTATAACACAGCCTGGGGAGAAGCGGCATTCATCAAACGTAGGGAGACAGGCAATCAGACTGAGGGGAACAGGCCTGCCTGGACGAGAGCCGCACCTCAGATGTGGGAAAGGAAGAGCAAGTCCCAGAAGCCGCTGGCCCACTGTGGCCAAACTGAGCCACGCGCCAGTTTAGAAGAACTTTCCAGGGTACTATACTCTGGAGTGCCCACAGCCAGGTAAATCTCAAAATGCCAGGAACTCAAAGTTAACTCTGTGTCAAAACACTTTCCAGTATTCTCTGCCTTGCGCTCAAGAAACGACCCGAAGAGGTATGATGTTAAGCTTCACACACCCCTCCTCCCTCCAACCCGAACCCAGGCCCTTGCTTGGCACGGGAGACGGGTAACTGCTCTCTCTTGCACTCCTAGAAGACTGGATTTAATATTCTGGTGCCCTGTTTCCCAAGATCTAACCTTATTAGTTATATCATCTTCAGGGTGGCAGAACTGAGGGGGTGAGCACCACAGGGATGAAGGATGAATGAACTGTAATGCTAAGAGAGGAGGAGTTGCTGAGGAGTAGAGATGGAGGGGGCAAATGGAGATGACTGAATTATCAAGAAATGGGGCCAAAGACCCCCCACCCAGATTCCAGAGTTTGCCACCCCCTTGATTTCTCAACAGGTCACTTTGAGAAGTGGGATTGTGCAACATCCAATATGGCAGGCATCTAAATAGGATATTATTTTCCAATTATGTTCTCGTTTTCTAGCTCAATCCCATCAGCACCAGAAAACGGACAGTGCGGCTGAAGTATATCATCTGTGAGACCCTACACAACTAGAACCAGTAGTTTAATTTGCCACTGGCCAGCACAGCACAGAGGAGTTCCTTATACCGTACGGCGGACAGAACCACACAGCGGGAGAGAGTGGGCCTCCGAAGCGAAGGCGCCTTTTCCTCTCCAGCTCCCGGGGTGTTCCATAATGCTGCCCAGTTCAATCTGAGAAGTACAAGAAGGATAATGGCAGAAAGGCCCTGCTCTGCTCAGGGGAGCTTTCAAAGAGTGGCAGCGATTAAGGGAGGCTTCATCACAGAGAGGGAGCAGAAGTGGGCAAAGCTCATTCTGCTCCCCAACACCCAGCAGAACTTTTCTACAATTTTTAATTGGGATGAAAGGTCAGAGAGGCAGACGAAAAGCACATGAAAACACACACACACACACACACACACACACACACACACCAGACATCTGCACAGAGACCCAAAACAGTAAAAGGAATAAATAATGAGGAGAAAGACACAACATAAATATTTGCTTAGATAGGATTGCAATTCAAACTGAAAAATAAGTTGGAACAGATGGGCCAGTTCTACCGTCTGGACACAAGGTTGCTGCTGCTGCTGCTGTTTCTTGAGCTTTTGCTTTTGTTTAGTTTGCACCTGAATCCTCCCAACAACCATTTCTCAAAAGCAGGCCAGCCTCGTGACCATGTCTCCTGAAACCTATTGTCAGAAGGTCCCTGGATTGGGGGGGGCATGCCTCTGGCAAAAGTCAGACCCCCAGCCTGTTGGGGGTAAACACAAGGGGGGGCTAATGGATCTGTAACTCAAAGCAAACTGTCTTGTAGAATGTGTGTGTGCGTGGTGGCAGGAGTATTAGCAGCTTAAAATACACACAGTTCTAACTACTCCTTGCAATACCAGCTGCAGGAAAACTGTACACTTATGGCAGTTTAATTTTTATGTGAAACTGAAATAAGAGAGAAAATCATGTTTTCAATTTCATTCTTGGTTACTGAGACTTCAAATGCCACTCTTCCATTCAGAAGCAGTATCTGAATATTATCTTACTGAGTATTATCTTACTCTTAAATGCTAGCAGTATGCAGAATGACGTATCTTATTACATCATTCTATGTTACACATACTCAGCACTTTCTACAGTTAGCTACATTTTAGTGCCGATTTACCTGCTAATGTGATGCGAAACCAGCTTAATGAAGGTGCTAACTGTGTAAAATGTGCCCATAGAATAAAACAAAGGGCAGAAATCTTGCTTCTTAAGAACCTCTACTCCAGTTTGGTTGCTGCTTAATAAAACACTTTAAACACTAAGTCCCAAAAATCTGACATGCCTAAGAGCTGCTTGCAATCTCCCATTTTGCTCATCTGCTCCCAATAAACCCCTCCCCAACTGCTTAGTACAGAAACAGATCTTTCTCTTCTTGTTCTGCCAAACAGAACCACTCTTGCCCAGAATAAGTTGTTTCCATGATAAACCTTTCAAGAAGCCCCCTGAAAAAGGCTAAAATGCCAGTTAAATTTCTGGCCACAGTGGCTCAGCTTTGACTGCAAAGCAGAATGTGAGAACACAACTGTTGTGTGCCTTCAAGTCATTTCTGACTTATGGTGACACTAAGGCAAGCCTATCATAGGGGTTTTCGGGGGCTGAGAGTGCGTGACACACCCAAGGTCACACAATGGGTTTCCATGGTCTAGCAGGAAACTGAACTCAGGTCTCCAGGGCTGAAGTCCAATGCTCTAACCACTACATCACCCTGGCTCTCAAATTATAAAGATATGAAATTCAGGCAAGATCAACGGTCATGTAACAGCTTCCCAGTTACAGTTCCAAATAAACTGGAAAAGAATGATTCAGTGAAGCCAGTGGAGACCTGGGCTGAACTTCCCCCCTCCTGCTCTGACTGAGCCCTCCTCCGCATGTACTCGGGTCACTGTTTTGTAAGTCCCACGGAAGTGTTAAGAATGACCCACCTACAGGTCAGCAGCTTATCCCACAACACCACCATCAGTCCACTTAAAAATCAAAAGACGGGGGCGGAGAGGGAGAGACTTGGACATCTACATGAGTTATATTTCACCTGTGAAATGGCTGAGACAGCAAGAGCTGCCAGCCAAACAATTTTATAGATAATCATTGAAAAGCATATTCCTCCATCTAAAATTAATAAAAGTTTCCTTAATCATCTTTCCTGAGAGTAAAAGAGTTGAATAAAGAGTAAGGCAAGTGCATCCCACGAACAAGGCTATGAAAGAGGACTGAAGGACTCGGAGGAGCGCAGTGAGCTGTTATAAAGCCTCTCTTTGAGGGGTCTTTAGATCTCTCCTTATGCCAGCCACCAGAAAGGTCCAGTTCCTTCAGCTTTATCACTGGGAGTAGATCCAGGTGGACCCACAGCAACTGTCACCACTTGGCACCAGCTTTGTATAATCAGGAGCAAGGGCTTCCCCGTTGAGGGTACCAAGTCACATCACTGCCTCCAGCATTCAGCCCCAACCCGTATCATCCCACCCACCCCCATATAAGAAGAGAAAGATTTACTTAATCAAGATGTCAGTTCTATTAACATGCACAAAAGTACTGGAGACTGCGGGTAGAAAATTAAAATGAAATGTTTCTAATTCAACTCTTTTCTACAGTTCACACAAAATACAAATGGCTTACGTCATCTTTCACTTATGAAGTGTCATATGCCAATGAAACTGTGGGTACAGAACCTGTTGGGAAAAAAATCACCTTTGGGCCTTCTGGTCTGAACAGCTGTTACTTGGTATCAAGCACTTCTTTCTGGGGACAGGAGCTATGAGAGAATTACTGCAACACTGCAACAAGGATTCTGGATAAACCGAATTCTCCAGATCCTTTCCAACCAAGTTTTCAGCCTGGTTTTGGGCCAGAAATTGCCTTGGTCGCCTAGGGAGTGTATTGCACCAAATGTTGATGTGTAGGGGTTGTGGTTCCATTGATGCTCTTGAATCTTTCAGTGGCACTTGACGCTACCAACCAGGATGTTCTTTTGCCCCTTGGGAATACAACAGCCAACCATCCGTCCATCCATGCATCCACCCACCCACCCACCTACCCATTTGTAGTATTTATATCCTGCCTTTCTCCTTGCCTGGGATTCAAGGTGGCTTCGAGCACATGAGGATGGTCACTGCATCTCCTCTCCACCAGATGGACCCCGTCCATCCGACCTTTCCTGGTGGTGCACTGCACTACCTCCTGCACGTCCTCCAGTGCCACGTAGCAGTGGCGGCAGTGAGCAAAGACAGACGAAACCAGCCAGTTCTGAGGAGCCTATTCCTCCACGGCCTTGCTTCTGTTCTTCATGCTCCCTGCAACCAGGGCCCTTCCCCTCTTCCTGCCACTGCCTATGCCAGCACAGCTAGGCCAGCCTTGTGTACCAGCAAGATTCTGACCTCAGCCTCCGGCCCCTTTGGCGCTTTGGTCACCCTTCTTCTGGGGAGGTTCCAGTTGATTAATGCCCTCCTTCAAGTAAGCACAACACTATAATCCTATACGCGGCTACACAGAGCGTCCTCTAGTGAGTTCAAAGGAACTTACATCTTCCCAGGCAGGTACGTGCAGGATCGCAGCCTTGGTCAGACAGCCTTACAATGTTCTTCTTGATGTATTTTCAAAACACAGAGACAGTTTCCAATGTCATTTCTTCATCTGGTACACAGCCTCTCAGCCTTTCAAAAGCTTTCTGTTGCAATTCCTACAAAACTATTTCCTCCACAAAACTGTTAAGAGCATCCCTGAAAACAGATAGACAGGTTTACGAGTATCTTTACAGCTTCAGGAAGTTACCAATAGCAAGCACACAACAGAGTAAGACAAGTGTGATTTTTTTTAAAGGCGAATTGCTTCTGCTTCATTTCTTAAACCAGTTAGCCTCTGACCCAAAGATAACAATTATTTTTCAGTTCTTCAGCAATAGTTCTTTCATTAATCTGGACTCTGTAAGGAATAATAGAACACAGTTTCTTCTGAACTTACAGGCCAGGTCAGGAAGCATCTAAAAACTGAGCGAACATTGGAAAAAAGGAAGTATAGGTAGCACAGCCTCTGGGTTTACTTGACTGTAGTGCTATAGAGGGCTGTTGCCTACAAGGTGATATTTTATTTTGCCTTGAAAAAATTTCAAACACCAGGTGGCTTTGCCCCACTTTGCCTCCCCCACATCTTTTACAGCTCACTTGATTTTAACACTAAACACTGGATGTAACGCTCAGCAGAAGAGCTAAAAGATTAAGAGACTCAAGTAGCCAGGGGAGTTTGACACAGACTGACAGGCTCCAGCCAGGCTTGCTGAGTAAGGGTTTTGCCTGCGCTTTGTCTTTCTGTTACTGAAATCATACCTAAGGGCAAAAGGCAAGGGATACACAATAATACATCACAACTCACTTATCAGGAAGGGCCCTGACAGTGAGCAGATAACCTTCCCAATAAAAGACTTAAAAGTAAGGATGAGAGGGTGCCAATAATTTCTTGCATGTCACTAATGAATTTTGAATGTTTCCTGGCCATGAGGATACAAAACTCTTAACTGGGAAATCCATCATCATGCTTTTTACACTGTATTTTTATACATGGGCAGAAAAAATGAAATGCACAGACAGAGGATGGGTGATACCTTGCTTGACTACAGTACATGTGAAAGGAATCTGGGAATCTTGGTAGACCACAGGCTGAACAACAGCCAATAGCGTGGTGCAGCAGCTAAAAAAGTCAATGCAATTCTGGGCTGCATCAATAGCAGAATAATGTCTAGATCAAGGGAAGCAATAGTCCCACTCCATTCCCCTTTGGCCAGATCTCTCCTGGAATAACACATCCAGTTCTTGGCAACACAATTCAAGGAGGATATTGACAATCTGGAACATTGCAGAATGTGTTATCCCTTAAAGTTCTCACAATGCCAACTTACTTTCAAATAAAAGCTTTAAAATGTGTAATGAGCACCTGGTTTTTTTTTAAACATAAAAACAGGAGAACATTCAGCATGAATGAGAAACAAAACAAAAACAACACTGTCCGAAACTGTTAAATCATAAATAATTTTCTAAAACCTCCACTGCCGTAATGTAAGGCCAATGAATTGTTATGTCTGAGAGATTCCAGTGGTCCACAGTGCAAAAACCAAGCTTTTCTTCCAGGTGAATGGCAAGAAAATAATGTGGAAGAAGGGGAGAGAGAAAACTGAACAAGTGGAGAGTATGTCATGGGGGAAGAGACAGAATTGGGGGCTTGATGGCTCTCTTCCCATCCACGTTTGTTACTGGTCGTCCTGGCCCCTTTTGGATCTGGCTGTGCCAACCATGGCATGTCCTTCCCAGAAGTCTTCTCATGAAGTTATACGACCTTCAGGCTGAAAATGTTCTCTCACATCCTCCTTAAAGAAGCCAAAAGCACTAATCTCCAAGAATTCCAGGCAACACAGCTCCTACAGACCTGATACAGACAAGCACCCTGATGTGTGAAAAGCACCTCACCGGCCACGATGACCACATGCAGTCCCCTCTGATATTGGAGGCCAGGTCACATTGGAGATGTTGAGACAGAAGGGCAAGGATCTCGGGCCAGGCAAGGTGCCCTTTCAGAAAGGCTCCAAAGCTGTGGTGTCCAGTCAG
The DNA here is from genome assembly GCA_948472985.1 of Iguana delicatissima. NCBI lineage: Eukaryota > Metazoa > Chordata > Lepidosauria > Squamata > Iguanidae > Iguana > Iguana delicatissima. The sequence continues at coordinate 155,438 of CAOKZL010001308.1, forward strand.
AGTCAATTGTATTGTTGGCCCAACGATCTGGCTCAGTAAAGGCAGCCTCCTGGGTTACACAGCAGAATATACAATGCTACCTCATTCTAGTCAGAGATACTAAGGTTATACTTCATATTCCACAGATGCATTTACAGACTACAGAAGGAAATGCTGGAGCTTCAGGAAACTTAGGCTAATTGCATTCTTTATTTCATTGCACTAACATAATTTTGACTTTGAGATTTCTTTAAGACACTCGGGACAGGTTGCATAAAAGGAGAAGGAAGTACAGCTTACAAGAAGATCCCAGGGAGCAGGCACAGCCAAGTCTCTAGGGCTACTGATCACTGCGGCTTCACTAGCAAGAAGATCTTGCATTAACATCTGGAACAGAAGTGGGCGGTGGAAGAGCCAAGAAACGCTCTGTGCCTACCCACGTCAGTTTAGCTTTGCTGTTTCAGGCATAAGCCACACCAACAGAAGAGCTGCACCTCACTAAGAGAGAACATGGTCCTTACACCGAGCACCTCCTAGTAGGTTGGAATCCTTCAGAGTCACTGAATTGTCAGAGGAGACGAAACTGAGCTACACGGAAGAATGAGCTTTCTACAGTCCTATGCTGGTGTATTTCACCACACAGACACCTTGATGAAACTGCAGAGGTGACTCCTCAGTACTGTAGAGAAGATCTTTCTTTCAAACTATTCCATCCATGCAGGACAAACATCAACATCAGCTCAAAGGTGAATAGAGTTGGATTGGCTGAGCTGCTTCCATTACATCCAAATTTGCTGTTGAGTTCTAACATCCCATATTAATCAGTGTGTCATATTCAGAAAATCCTATTTCAGCTTAAGACGAGTGCTCTTATGCATTGCATTTATATGGATTTCTGCCTAATTTATTTCACTTGAGTTGGTATACGTGAGACGGTACCCTGAGTGGAAACATTCTGTAGTTATTAAAAAAATTAAACTGTTACAAGTGCTCTTCTAAAGGAGGGCAATTAAAAAGAAAACTCACATGAAGTCACTGAGCAGAATTTGCTTTGCCAAGCTTTTTGATTTAACCCACCCACAGGGTTTGTTGTAAACACACAAGTGCCCAGAGAACGCCCCGCAGTAAAATAAAATAGTAATAGAGTTATTTTTAATGTTGACGACAGAAAGCACACAGCAACACAATTCTCTCCTTGATTTTCGTTCTTCTACTATTACAAATTCTCTTTTTGCATGAATAAATGATTTGTCATTGCGTCTTTATTTCAAAACTGTGCGAACTGCAAAAGGACCTTCCTTATAATAAAAAGTCTAAGAAGTGGTTCTGAATTTGGTGCCAAATTAATTTCTACCTTAAAATCTGGATCAGGAATTCAATGTCATCTTCAGAAGGTAGTAGCAGGGAATGTAACAACAACATTTATTTCTTACCTGCCTCTTACTGATGTTGAAATCCATCAATAAATACTTGAAAAATCATAATTTAAAAATGACCCAGATAGGCCTGCCAGAACATCCAGTGTGAAGTGGCGGTTTGAGTCTTGGACTTGGACTCTGTGAGACCAGGGTCTTAATCCCAGCTCAACCACAGGTACCAATGGGAGGGACGCTGGAAGAGTCAGATCTCATATGACGGCAATGGCAAAACTCTGAGTAAATCTTGGCAAGAAAATTGTAGGATAGGGTTGCTGTACCTCAAACTTGACTTAAAGGCACCCAACAACAATGCTAGAAAACCAGAATGTTATGGAAAAGGTGGAATAGAAAAATAAAGAAGAAAGTTCCAAAATCCATAGTTGAGCTATACTGGTATTGGAACCAGTCAAAATTTTATAAAGCAATACGAAAGTTTTCTCGTTCGCCCTCTTCATCAGACTAGCATCGTGGAGCAACACATAGCCAGGAGGCTTGCTTTTTCAACCCAGCTAACAAAGGTACTGCATAAAGAATGACTGAGTGGTGAAGATACCAGATTATACTTAAGACTGCAGAACAAAGCAGCAATATCTGAGAAATCACAAAAAGTGCTAGGAAACCATTTACTGAGCACCCCTTCAGACAACAAAATTATAGCACTATGCTTTCAACTTTAACTGCCATGGCAACTTTCTATGAAATCCTGGGATCTGCAGTTTAGGGAGAGGTATGTAGACTTCTGAGCTAGAGAGCTCTGTTTCTTTACATGGCTGCAAAGATGTGTACAGTCACACTGGTGCTTTCCTGAGCTTTCTCTGTTTGGCCAGATTCAGCGGCTCTTCAGTGACTCCCATGTAAAGATGCCAGTTCTTAACAAAATGATCTGCATATGAATATTGCTAGACCATGGGCTTTATGGGGCCACCAGTAAGTCTAAACCGACAACAGGCAATGACAGCAAGGGAGAACAGTGTTTCATGCTATGATTGAACTCTGTTCCCCATGAGATAGGACTGTATATCCATTCAGCAGTTTCCTAGCAGTTTCCAACGTCCTTCCTTCCACTCTGTTCCACTTCTTGGAAGAAAACTTTCTCAACTTGGAGAGAGGTCACAAGACTAAACCAGACTTCCCTGAGAGATTAGGGAAGAATTGAACATCTCTTAAAAGAATCTCCAGTCACTTGGCTTTCTGCAGCAAAGATCAAGCTGGGATAGTTATGACAAATCTCAGCTTAACAGATCTGAATAATTTGATTTTAAAAAAGTTTCTTCTACCCTCCTTTCCCTTGTTCTATTCTCTTAGCTCAAAATACTTTCAAACAAGTTTTTACCTTTGCAGAAATGGTTTATTCCAACAGTAACTTCCATTATGTTAAATTTCACGAAAGTAGAGAAAGAAGCAAAGTCTGATTAAAAAAAAAAATGAGGCCCAGGTTCCAAACTGTGCACAACAGCTTTAACTGCCAAAAGGACATTGGGAAGCAGCCAAATCTTATCTGATGAATAGCATTAGGAAAGCATTTCAAAGAAATACATAAAGGTACTGGAGTTGTAGAATCCTATTGGGGAAGATTTAGCTTCTTGGACCATGTACCATGGACCATGCAGAAAGACTTCTTCCAAAAAGATAGTTTACACTTCCCAGCTCCTGGTAAGAACATATTGGCTAGGAGTCTTGGAGTGCATGCATCCTGCCCCCAGCGCATTCCCTTGCCTTTTGTCCAGGTGCGCCTGCTTTCCTTCTTTGCGCCCGGGTAAAAGGCAAGGGAATGGGAAGGGGGAGCACGCGTGTGGAGAAGGAAGGCACATACACCACAGTGGGCAGGGCCACACAATTCAGCTCTCTTATTTGGACGGTTGCAAAAATCTCAGAACTAGCCAGTTGCCAGAGGCACCTAAGAAATAGGAGAGAGGAGCAGCTCTCCCCCTTGCTCTGACTGTGGCCACCTGCATGCTTTTCTGCTTCTCTGACTGGTTCCTCCACTTATTAACAGTTAAAAGCACAGCACTTATGCCCTGATATTTTCTGCATGTTTTCTCCAAGGCTGCAACAATGGCAGAAATGGCAGAAAACACATTCTCCTTTTCGTTCCTGGTCTTGAGGGACTGCATAAGAATGGGTTGCTACAGGTACAAATCACTGGTCCAATTCTAGCTGCCTGGGACACAGGACGGTCCCCTAGGCAAGAGACTGGTGGGCTGGCATTATCATGAAAGTGTTTGTGAAATTAACTGTACCTTCTCTCCTCTTTTTCCCCTCCAAAAGTGCTCCTTTGGATCTAGACGTTTTCTTTGTTGTACCATTCCTGCCCACATACTCTGTCCAACCCCATTATGAGATAACAAGAACAAGGAAGGTTCAAAGGTATTTTTTATGAAAAAGCAGCCAGGCAGTCCCCAGTGCCTGTGTAGCAAGCTCTTCAAAGTTCACACTTTGTTGTTCTCGTCTTGTCTTCCTTGACTCTTTCACTCTTTGTTCATGTTCCTCTTCCTTCTTGTTCAATTCCTCTCTCAATATCTTCCATCCTTTCTCATCTTGGCATCCTGCTCCCCACCACCATCACCAAGATAATTTTTTTCTTCTCACTAATATCCCCTTCCTTATCTTCACTTTCTCCACAACTTGTTTGTGAGTTCTTTATGCTTACCGGAAAGAACATTCATCTTCACCCAACATCACCAAATAACTGAAAAGGTCAGACTCCTGAGTCACAGGCTTATGGTTACAAGATACAATTAAACCCCAATTATACTCCAAGCTGGATGAGAAAGAAAGGGTGACCCATGTAGGTGTGTAGGTATGGTTAGACATCAGAAAAATTCATCAAGAAGATACTACTTGTTGGTAGTAGAAAAGCTGCATAGGAGGACAAAAACTGGAAGTGCTTCCTTCCCAAGGTGAAGCAGAGGAACTGATGATTCATGGAATGGATACTTATATGAAAGTAGCCATCTCACAGGCTGGTGGTCATACACCAGCTGGCTATGAACAGGAGTAAGAGGACTCCAGACAAAACGACCATGCAGAACTGTCTGGCAAACCATTCTTAACTGGTGTCAAGTTCTGAACAGAGCAAAAAGACTGAAGAACTGATTTGAGACAAAAGAAAATACTTCTCAAACCACTCAGCTCTGCTTTACCTGTTGGCTGGGTTCTCCCATCGGTTCTTTTTCAGCCACTGAAATGCAACCGCATTTGGGAGCTCTGTTCCCTACGGTGTCCTATTAAACACCTGTCTGTCTGTCTATCTGTCTGTTTGTCAAGGCACTTTCTTTTGAAAATCCTAAACTGTAAGGAACATGTTAACTATAAGGAACCTCTTTGTTTTTGGAAAGTTATGAGGAGCAGGCCAAAAAACAAAACAACAAGAACAAAACCAAACAGAAGAAACAATCAACATTAGCCAAACAGAGAAAATTATTTTGCTCTTAAAGGCAAGCAGTCAGTGCTTTCATTCTCATAAAAAGAACTGAAGGGGAAAACAAAACACGACACAAAAGAAGATCAATGAGCTGATACAACTAAACACTGTCTTCTTATTCCAGCTTTTAGAATTAATGTTGGGGCAGGAAATAGATGAACCGTTTGCTTTTTAACATTTTATTTATCATTTTTAAAGAAAATGTTCCATAATCCACTTTTCCCCATGTTTTCAAGGAAAAAAAGGTGGGTTTTCTTTTTTGTTTTTCTGGGGGACGGGAGTTTTTTCTGAACTTTTTTCCAAACTTTTTTCCACTCTTCATATCTCTAGGCCCAAGAGAGCCTCCCTACAGCATTGCTCTAGGGCATTTTGCAAGGGAAAATGGTGACCCTCCCTGATTAGTCACTTTGTTATTTTTCTGTTAAAGTTAATATTCCCCTTAAAAACAAACAAACAAACAAACCAGTGTTTTTAAATAAAGAAGAAAGTGAAAACTAGAAAATCAATAAGAATACCAGAACAAAAACTTAGGCAATGAACACAAAACAAATGCAATTTCAAGAGAAGAAAAATGATGTGAGGTGAGGTGAGTAAGGTTTTCAGGTATGAAAGCAAAAGCAACCCTGAAAACAAGTGGCAACAAGGAATGTCCCCTCACCCCCTCCTAACCACATCAGAAGAGGGAACACAGACAAGGGACACTTTCGCGGTTTTTAGACTTGCTAATTTAGTACCTTGAAAAAGTAATACGAAAGGAATGGGGTGATCAAGGCAGCATGAGTGAGGGATATGGGGCGAGTCTTTCATACTGCAAGTTATTGGAAAATGATCTCTTCCTTATTAATGCAATTCCCATCATGTACAAAAAGGTATCTCCATGTTTGAGAGTGCACACAGTATTTTAATCTTTAATTATATTAACTCTACTAGGGAGAAGCACAAACTCAGGTCTATGGATTATTTCTTTATTGCATATCATCTCTGCGGTATTTGATGAATATTGTTACCTAATGCAGCGTTTGCCAGTAAGGGGTGGGTGAGTGGAGAAGAGACGGAGCATAACACTAAGGAAATCTGGAACAGTGGAAGTTCATTCTTGGCTTCTTCCACTTTGGAAAAGTTTTAATAGCAGCTCTTGGTTTGCTAAATATTAAACATCACCTACCTATAGAACAGCAGATGTTACGGCACAGTGCGCTTCCACAGCTAGGACTTCAACAACTCCGTTTCACTTTTAAGTGTACAGATGTTTTAAAAAATAAAAGGTTGATAATAGCCAGATTCTAAAACCATCTGGACACCAAGTCACACAAAATGAAATTCTGAAGTATGTTCTTAAAGAAGATGTTCAATAATCTCCTTTCAGGGAAACAGTTAATTAATTGTAGATATTAAAGCACATCAGCTTGCTTGTTCTTATATTAACTTCAGACGATTAGTCTGCTTTACTTTAAGTTGGTAGGCCCGGTTATTCTGTAGCCTAAACTAAATTTAGAAGGAAACCTGCTCCCTGCAAACAAAGTTAAGAGGCAGGGCATTTAAAGTTTTAAACTCTGGAAATTTAAGTTAAGGAGATTCAATGTAGAAGAAAGGAAGGAACAGATTTCCAAAGATTGCAGGACAGATTCAAGGATCACTCACTACTGACAGTCTGCCTGCCTAGCTCTACATAAAACTAATCTTTATGTGTTTACCAGAGCATTATTAAAATCCATTACTAGTAAATATACAGTCACTGAATGGCCCTTCCAAATCTGGCATCCCACTGGTAAAGACGCAGGCCAGCTAGCTGCCCGTGGGGTCCTTGGGCACAAGAAGAACTGCTTGTTGTCAAGTTCTGTAACTTGTCATGGTGTGGGAACTTCTGCATCCACTTGTGAGTTTAGCAGACTGTTGGATCAGGCTACTGTTTCACAAAATGCTAACAGAAGCAGCAAGGCATTATGAGGATACATGAGAATTCTGATTTGAACTTAGAGCTTAGAAAATATGTGAACCAATACGCTGTTCTGTTAGTAAAAGTTTACTCTGCAGTCAATAAAATGTTTGCAAATATCTTTGCATTTTTAAAATGTACACCAAAATATTTTATTAACTGGAAAATCCCTTTAAACATACATCTTCAAGAGTGCTAGCACAGATACAAATTATGCACACAAAATGTATACACCTATACGGGCATACCTTATTAAAAAATTTTGTGTTGATTAAAACACACACACACACAATCCAATGGAGCAGTGAAAAGTGCAAGAGTGCTAACCCAAGTGGAACTGAGTCTGAGAGATTTACCATCCAAAGCAAAACAGGGCAATAGTGAAATGTAGGCATTAAGGTAAAAACCTAAATTATGAAAAAAGTTTCTGTTCTCTCTCCTTTGCCAGCCCATTTCCCAAAAACATATTTACGGCCAGTCACTAAATCAAGCTGTCGACTGGAGAATTCTGTCCAACTGAAAAATCCATTTTCTCAGAAAAGGACAGTCCAAAGGGATGAGAAGCTCATCCCCATTTTTGAGCAATTATTTAATTTTGGCGATTGTTTCCATTTTTCTTGTCAGCCAGACAGAAATAATAAGCAAATTGGAGAGACAGAGTGAAACCACTAACAAAGTTATCTGAGCCTCCGAGTCTACTTTTCAGCCAAAAGTGCTACAAAATCCCCACTAACAGTAATCCTCAACCTCCAAGTGTCTGCAGCTAGGCAGCCAGGGGACAAGAGGTTCCCTGAACCTGGCTTCCCGCCAGTATCTCTTCTCCACCCCCACAACACTTCCCATCTACATAGATCAGAGCTTTGGTGACTTCTCGGTAGGACAAGGCAAAGATCCAAAGAGCCCAAACAAAGGGTAACTGCTTCAAAACAAGTGGTTCTGAAGTTGGCCTAGCACAATGTTAGGAAGAACTCAGAACCAATTTCTCAGGAGAAAACTAACTTCTGGTGCACCAGGTCACCCACCACTAACCTACGCATAAGGTCATGTCAAGTTATCACTTTCAGCCCTTAAAATTATCCAAACGAGACCTCTCTTCTCGAGTGGCTTCAGTAAAAGTGGGGTCTAAAGTTCATACAGCTCACAATGAATTATGGCTGAAGGTTAGCTCTATGATGGAAATACAATCACTTCCACTGTGAGGGGAGCTGGCAATGTGGACATTTCAGAGCTCTTCTACACTCCAGCATATCTCCTAGAAATGCCTGGAAACTGAAGTAATAGAAAGGCTCTCTATTAATTATAGACGAAAAGTGACAACTTATGAAGGGAAACTCTGTTTCTCTACAAGAAGAGGGCTTCAGGCTTCAGTCACTTGGGCAATATGCTGAACAATAAAAGTGCTTTTTAAAAAACCTCTGAAAAGGCACTGAGATGCCTCAAAAGAAAGAAAAGATGCTGGTGTTTGGGAACTGAGCTAAGCCTTTTTGGGGGGGGTAGTTGTACCTGTTGCACGGGGCACCTGACCAAGAGATTCCAGATCCTTCCCTGAGTTTCCCTCCGTCGTTTACAGTTGCAGCATCATGCTGGAAGTCCTTTACCTGGCTGAGTTTTTCACTTTCTTACTTCTTTAACATCTTCATCTTGTATTAATCTTAACCTAGTTTGTCAGTCACAGGGCTTTTTCACACCACACAAATATAGCCATATGCTTCTGTGTTAACTGTCACAGCAACAACCTATGGAATTCTAGGCTTTGCAGCACAGCAAAGAGTATTTAGGATCAACTGCCTCACCAGACTACAAACCCAAGGACTCCATAGGATGCAGCCATTGCAGGTGAAGTGGAACCACTGCACTTATATTTGTGCAATGTGAAAAGGCCCATGGAGTCTTCTCTTTGTTTGTGGGCTCATGAGCCCATGGTGTTGAAGTCTCCAGACTCCAGTCGGAGAGCACCCCTTCTTTAAAAAAAAATGTCTTGAGTGTGGTCCTAACATCTTTGGTTCTGAAGGACGTTCACATTGCTTCATTTGCTTTTGGGATGGCCACGTTGTTGAAAACTGCAAGCACTGTCAGAGGTTTATGGAATCTCTGTCAAACATCACTTACCTCAGCTCTGGAAGTTTCCAACAGGTCATGCTTAGATGTAAAGCAGCCCAGATGTGTAAACCCCAGAGAAGGGGAAGGCTAGGGAGGGGGCTGGAAATGAGAAAAGGCACATGCCAACAAGGCACTCTTTGCCTGCTCTTGTCTAGAGGGATGGAGAATCATCCAGCATAGGTGGATTTTTGACCCTTCTCTTTCTTCCCCTGCACATGACCTGATGAAAAGTCCTGGAGGACTTGAAAACTCACCTTTTTATTTTTCAGTGGTCCAATAAACATATTACCTAGCCCTGGGTTTAGATTCTGTTCATCCATTAGATAACCCTTTACATTCATGCACCCCCTTGCATTAATATTTACCACATGTTCTTGTCCCTTGAAAAATCTGCAAAGACAAAGCCTTTCCACTGGTGGTATCCTGCTGCCTGTTTCTGCTGGGTACAGAGGACAGGGCTACTTCCTTCCTCTGGTAGCCCACAAGGGATATCATGTGGAACACCGGAAGAGGGACTGTAATTAGTAGTCACTGATAGCTCCATTCTCTGTGAACTGACTGTATAGATACAGTGAAATAACTCGTGGGCATCCATACGTTCCATGACACAACAGTAAGCATGGGTGAGCAGTGCCATTCTTCTCCTTCCCATAGTCTTTGTCCCAAAGTCTCAGAATTCCTAGGGGTTCTCTGACACAGAGCTCATGTACGCTGGCGACAAGGAGTTTGCTGATTACACCAAAAATCAGGTACTCAGCAGCACACGATTCATGCCTCAGTGAATCCGGCTCTAATGAAGAACTGTGCTTCTAAGAGAAGGGTGTTCAGTGCCCCACACTAATGTCTCATGCTCCATTTCTTATTGTGATAATTTCCCTATATATGTCACTAAATATTTTAGTAGTTTATTAATTTATAAGCTTTGTTATGTGCTTTTATGAGTATTTTTTTTGAAAATGAACTTGGCAATAAAACCAGACAGCCTAAATTGCTGACTACTGGTACTCATACCATCACTAATCATCATCATAATGGCTCGTTTCCTGAAAAAGGGCTCTGTTCTAGCACAAAATTAACATACTGTGAACAGGTGGACTGCTGAAAGGAGGTAAGAGGAATAAAGCCATAAGTTTAGTTCCAGGTCTTGTCTTTTGATCAGCAAGTAGGAGAAAATTTCCACCTTATCAGACTCACGGTGAAACACCCTCCCTCATCCTTCACCAAAATAAATCACAGGCTGTGGTTCAAAGAGCTGTTTAGCTGAGTCCAAGCAGGCATCTCAATTTGTTTTCTTTGGAAGGACCGCCATGCAATTAGGGATGCGCACGATTGCAATTAGGGATGGCACATTTGAGCAAGGGTGCTCATCAGTGCTTAAGACCAGGCCTGGGGAGAGCACAGTACCTCTCTCGCAATCTCTGTCTCTCCTGATCCTATGGGTCATTATGACCACTCTGGCTCCTAGGTTTCTTCAGACAGGGACCTGTCGCCCAGCCCCCAGTAAATAATCTGAACTAAGACTACAAGTCCCAGCATCCTTGGCAGGAGAATGACATTCTGCATGGCATTCCTGCTGCAAAGTCCCCCAGCAAAAAAGTTCACTACTCGAGCAGGACTCATATTCCAGCAAGGACTGAAATGCCCAAAGCCATCTCCCACTACCCCTGCCTCCCTGGGGGAAACAGACAGCCCGGGACAATGCTAGAATTAGGCAACTATTACGCATTCAAATGGAATACATGCACAAAGCCCTTTGCCAGGAAGGCTCCCATAGATCAACACCTTGGAATAAGCAGAGGGGTGCTTACGCATCTTTCTCATCCTGTGGTTTTAAATGTTCCCAACACACAAATGCTTGACAAATGCTCCCAGGGTCTGCTGAGGATCCTGGGTGGATGGGACCACAGGCAGGATTTGTGGAGGTGACTGGCTGTAGGTTTTGCTGACAAGGGAAGCAAACACTGCCAGAGAGGAACGCATGGCACTGAAGGCTTTGGGGCATGCTTTAAATAAGGTCCTTCAGGTAAAACACCAAGCACTTACACAAAATATCTCAGAATGGTATTGCATTGCAATGCTTAACACCCCCCACTCCCCAACTGCTAAAGCATAATAAGTTTCTCCTTCTCTCTCCTCTTGTTCATTCTCACAGTACGCACGCACACGTACATGCTCCTCTGCTACTTACTGAGGTGGCAGCACCAGAGTGGTAGGTTGGGCCTTCGGCCTGCGCTTGGCAGATACCCCCATCTGGTTGGCAGATCGTTTCAAAGACTGCTGATTCAGAAGACCAGATGCCAGCCCTGCGTGATATTGCAACTAGAAAGGAGGAAGACAGAGAAAAGATACAAAATCAGCTAAAAAGGTCAACCTCAAAAGACTTCTCTTTTCATGCCACTGCAACACTTGAGTCTGACCTTTGCATGTGGCACAAACATGACCTGACCCCAGAACTAAAACGTGTTTTTTAACAATAGCTCTGGGCAAAGCATTTCCCCTGCAAAATATGCCTCTTGGGGGAAAATAGGTTATCACTTACAATGTGGCATTTGGGGGTCTTTTGGCAAATACTCCTCCACTTGTCTGGAGGCTACAGCACTTTCACAAGAAGCATGATCAGGGCTGTGCTACCACCTATCAGCTTAAGGAGACGGTACTCTGGCATTTTGCTAATACCCATCCAAATATCAGAAGGCACTGCGGGGTTTTACAAGAAACTCGTGAAGGTCATTTTTGCTTTTATTCTTAGACAGGGGGACCAAGGCTGTCAGCAGAAAGACAGAGAACTTTCACAGTTTGCAGAAATAACAGAACCATTATGCATTGTCCCAGGAGCCTTGGTGTGCTGAGTGGTAATAAACAAATACAGTCGACCCTACACATTTGCGGGTTTCACTTCCACAGATTTAATTATTTGCGAGTTTCTCCAACCCCTGCCCCCCCGCACTTCAAGTGCTTCTTTTCCGAGGGAACCTTCCCTCTCAACACTCCAATCAGACCGCACAGTCCTTTAAAAACCCATCTCTGGTCCTCCTCCAGCCACTGCCTGGCCAGCTAAGGATGGAGCACAGCTGAATTTCTCAGCACCGCAAACCGTCTCCTGATGCCTCCCCACAAGCAAGGAAGGAAAGAAAGAGGAAGCATGGGGCAACCATGCCATCCCACCCCCCCTCCCCTCTTCTTTCCCTGACTTTGTTTGGACCCTGGGTTTCCACTCTCCCCACCACACCGCCCTCATCTTCCCACAAGCATATACGTGCATTTTAATATTTGCAGTTTTTCCGCTTTCGCAGGGGTTTTATGCCCCAATTCTAGCAAATGTGGAGGGCCCATTTTAGCTCTAATAAATACACAAATAAATAAAGCAAATCTCTAAATAGAGATGGGAACTGTGTGATTAACAGGTCATATTATGGTCCAGGCAAGGTTACACAGTGACATACCCCCACGGCAAAAATAATAGTGGGATGCTTAAAAAGAAGAAGGTAAAACACCTTAGAAGCATGCGTTCCACAATTTTTTGTAAACCTGAAAATACTGACTTACGAATGGGACTTGCATCACGATGCTGGTGCGTGGCCTCACTCTCTCAGCCTGTTAAGAGGAGTGTGCTCCTATCCAGGGTTCTGGCCAGCTAGCAAGGCCTCTATGAGGATGGCCCATGTTCCTCAGGACTCAAAACAAGCCAATTCACTTTCCTCCTTATGTTTTCTGTTTTTCTTTGCCAACTGCCAGGATTTTCGGGTATCAGAACTTAGTGTGCCTAGTCCTCACTGAGCCACGTTGCAGAAAGGTGAGGGTTGCCTTTTTTACATCTGCTTTTTTAAAAGACTGATTTGCAGTTCTACATTCTCTGACACACACCCCTCCTGTTCCTTGGTGGCCCCCTTTGACTCCAATCCCATTGCCAAGGGGGCAATGACTCTGCAATTAGAGGAAGTGACAGTGTTCCCCATAAGCAAAGGGAACAAACTAATCAAGGAAAATGTGTTGTGCCTGCCACAATCTTATGAATGCAGCCAACTTCCTTTCAGTAAGCATCTCATGTGCCAATGGGGGGGAAAACGGTGTGCTGCTCAGAGCAAAATGCTTAGTGGATCTGGATGTCTTAAAAGATCTCTCAGTCCAAGTCTGGAGGTGGTGGTGATTTTTGCTGTGTGCCATTCAGTCATTTCTGACTTACGGTGACCCTACAGCAAAGCTATCACAAGGTCTTCAGATGGGCCTTCCTCTGAGGCTGAGACAGTTTGACTTGCCCAAGGTCACCCACAGCACGTTTCCATGGCCAAGTGGGGATTTGAACCCTGACCCCCCCCGTGTCCTAGTACGTGGAAACCACACAATCAGAAGTCACACACACACACCTCGCACTGCACAGACCAGTGCCACTTTCCCACCTAGAGCACTTTAGCCACCGCAGGAAATTAAGACTCAGGATCTGACTGGTCCAGAACACAATCAAGTGACTGATCAAGTTTCAGAACATTTTGAACAGTACAAAAAATAAATTCTAATTTTCAGGTTGCACATTTACAGTAACAAAATTTGGAAAAATGAAATTAAAGAATTATAACACTTAAGTGACTGATCATTTGTAATATAGTCAATTTTTTTTCTGAAAACAAATGCTGCTTAAAGGAATGCAGAGATGTTAATAAGACGCACATGAAAAAGAGCTTTGAGGGCCTTATGCTAAGTTGGTTGGAAAACTGAGAGAGAATAGTTCTAGTGACCCAATAGAGTCCATTACATCCTCTTGTAGAAGTTCTGGTCAAAATCATAACATAATGTAAATTTAATGTACATTATGACCAACATTTTGTGCCCATTTTATCATATAGACCTTAACCAAATCTTCTCCCATCCCTATTTTTAACAAAAAAAAAAAAGTCTTACTAATTAAATGCTCATCATATGAGCAGAACTGTTACTCAAATTCTGATTTAGTCAACTCAACATCATACATTTTTTAAATCCATTTTAAACCTTTCTATTTGTCTATAGCCTTCAGACGTCAGCTTTTTTAATTGATTTAATGCTATAGTATTCTTGATTGAAATTCCAGAAGACCTTGGCAAGTTACTCATTGTTCCTTGGCTGTTGTCTCCTTCCTTCCTATTGTGACAAGACCCACAAGGATGTCCTGGGTCAGCCACAGAGAAACTCATGCAGATCAACAGAACAGCATTCACCTATCTTTCACCTGCAACAGGCCATACAGCGGTCTGAAATCAGAATGAAAAACAGCCAGATAACCTGGTTCTTCTTCTAAGAACATCTGAAGCTGCCCAGCGACCACACGCCCAAGCACCCCATCCAAGGGATACTAGCAGATACCTGAAATAAATGTGCCGTTAAGTTCTCAATGAATTTATCTTCAAAGTGCCTAGCAAATTTTCACACCAGGCAAGGAACAATTCCACGTTGATTTCTCTGATCCCAGTCCCAACGGGCTCATCATCACTTGGATCACTTGAAGTAATTCCACTGGGCAGCATGTCAAAGATAGCATGCGTGTATGTATGTGTATACACACACACACACACACACACATGTATTAGATAATTTGTTGCTTTATTTGCTTATTTATTTGCTTATGTATATTTACAAAATGCTTACATTTGAAAGCTGCTTACTACAATAATAAAATATACAGCACAATATTTACTTTAATCATAACACAGTAAGTTAGATAGGACTATACCAGAAAGGCTTGTAAAAATATCTATGTTTCCAACCTGCACCTAAATACAAAAACCGTTGGACCACGCCTTATGTCAGACATTATGTGTTTTTTTTCTATATTAGGTTAGATTATGTTGGACTATGATTCTTAAGACCAGGGTTCAATTCCGTGCTTAGCCATAGAAACCCACTAGGTGACTTTGGGCATGTCACACAGTCTCAGCCTCAAAAAATCCTGTGATAGGATCGCCTTAGGGTTGCCATAAGTTGGAAACGACCTGAAGGCACACAACAACAACATAAAGCAACAGATAATCCTAAGTACAAGTAAGAAGATACCTAACCTTGCACGAGAGCTGCTGTATTATCTTAGCAAAGAATACTTATGCTACAAAGTGATGAAAAATTACTCCACTGTGTGAGTATAAAAAGGATGCTTGGATAAATAATTTCCGGGAAGCACCAATTAATAGTGTTCAGAAAACAAAACAGCCTCACAGAAAGCTAGGGACTGAAAGTGTGGGAGACAAACAAATGAAATGCTTTTCTTAGAAAATGCTGTAAAAATTAATGAAGCCAGCCAGCAAAGAGATTGAATTAGCAGTGGTTTGGGCATCCCATACTCTTTCTTAACAACTTTCTGATTTACTTGGTCAATTTACCATGTGATCTCGGCAGCGGTACGAAGATGCATAGCATTCTTAATAAAAGCAGAGCTCCTCTCTATGAGAGAGCGGGTGGGGGCATCATTTCGCTCTAACGCCCTCATCTTAGACCAATGAATTTTGCTCAAATTTGTTTTTCTCCCACCAATTCCTTAAATGGGAAATCAATGAAAGCAAGGGACAGTACGAGTTTGAAAGACAATGTTTCAAAATGTCAGGCCCTCCTGCTTTCGATCTCCACACCTAGAATCTGCAATGAGAGCAATATGTGTCACCCTTTATAGAATTAAGAGCAGCACCACGGACTTGGCAGGGGAGCAACTTCTGACGGGAGGCACCTTCCCTTCCCTCCTTGGCATCTTATTAAGACCGGTGCAAGCTCAGCCGTTTAGACCTTGCTGACACCACTCAGGAAGAGGAGTCGAGTTATATACCAGGCAGTGGCACTGGAGTAGCTCTGCCCAATTTAGACACATCCTACACAATGGAAAGGATACCAGCATCGGTGCTAATCAGAGCTGGGTTCTGAGCTGAGGCATTCAGAAAGGGATTCCCAGGCTGAATCATCCCAGAAGGATTTCTGCTTTGGAGGGCATATCTTAACAGCACAGGAATCTGTGATTATTAAGAGAGAGAGAGAGAGAGAGAGAACACATTTTCGTCCTCGGAGGCCAGCTCCTCCTGATTAATCAATCCGCTTCTGTTAATCATATGTAATACAGATAGCCATTCCTTCTACCCACCCACATTTGCTTCCAGGAACAGAGATCCAGCTTTCAGGATCTATAAGGGCCCATTAAATATTTACCAAACCATCTTTATAATAGGAGAAAAGGTCAAAGTTAATAAAACTGACAGGCAGCTCCTGTCCAACCTGATTTATACGTTATTTAAGCACCATACACTGTATTTCACAGAACAGGTCCCATTCTTTTCAGGTGAAAACATTTTCCTAGCCTATAGGTCTAGAAAAAGGGACCAAAAGATTACAGTCAATTCAAAAATATGGTCCATAAAATGTATGACTTAACACAGACAAAGCAGCAGAGATATTTAGGTTAGGTTGTATTTCAGTTCATGGCTGCCAAAGGGTCTCCATTCATTGACATGTGGCAACTTCCCCAAGATGGAGAAATTCGTGTTTATCTGCAGTGTGTCAGTAGCTCAGTTCAGGACCCTTTTTTTATTTGAGAAGCTCAAAGTGAGCCCAAATAATTCCCTGTCAGCATATTTTTCTGTGATCATAATTTATACACACAGGAAATAATTCATCTTGCCTATTGAAGTAGCTTTGGGCTACCTGTTTGCAGGGCAAGAAACTCTCATCCACTTCTTGTCCCACCCTTAGCTTTCTAACACATCTTTTCCTTCTCCTCTACTACCCCTGCAAGACAGCCAAATACATTTTCTATTATAAGAGCCGTTCTCAAACCAGGGAGCTAGAGCTAAGACTGAAGGCTGACATGGAGCAATTCCAAGGGTTGTCTTTAATCATATTCTTCCAATAAAAACTAGTCTACATGTCATTCCGTCTTCCTCTAGTTACAGTGTCAGACACAGCTATTGCCTCCATCAAACTACTGTCAACAATGGATTCCATTTTGCTTGCAAATGCTAAACAGTGAAGTGCTCTCAGATTAAAATGTGTCTCCTACTTGTTGCCCCAGAATGCTGTCATTCTAAATCAGACCCAGCAAACTGGATTCTCCAAGATCTGCAAACCTTATTAAAGCACATTCCTGAAAAACATGCTGCCTTGGGGAAATTCAAACACCTGCTAACCTCCCTCTGCTGCTAGCGCAGCTTCCCACATGGTCTTTAAGACAACACATTTAACAGAAGTTTATATGGCAAAACATATTTTAAATATGATTGTGTATTTTTATATAGAAATTGGGCAATTCCACAGATATATTAACCTTATGTTCTCTAGCTGGGTGATTTTTTATTTTAAAAAAACCCATGCAAGTAAGATCTACCAAGAGGAAGGATCCCCCATGTTGTGCACGTGCATCTCACTAAGGCAAGAAACTAGCTGCCGAGGCAGCCTCAACTGATACAGAGAAACATAGAAACATCGGACCTGAGTAGCATGCTTTAAAGTGCTTGCAAGCAAAATCCACAGGGAAGATTTTCAAAAATCTTACAAAAAAACCCAGCACAGCCTAACTGGCACCTCCTCTCTGCTTCTCCCAAAATACAGCCCCTTGGAAAGCACGTGGAGGTTTTGCAGATGTCTTGTCCTCCTGACTGAGAGAAATAGGACTGAAGGCACATGCTGGCTCTATCCTCCAGGCAGAAAAGAGATCATTTCTGCCCCATCACTGCCTGCATTTCCAACCTACCCAAGTCTTTCTTCATGTTGTCTAGGTCTAGGTGCGTGACATGATTCCTGCATGACAACAAAGAAAAAGCTAAAATTCATTTTCACAAAAATCCCATTTTTCTTTTATAAGCAAAGTGCTTGGTTGTTGCTTTAATGCCTCACTAAGCCAAAAATGCTTTTATCCTGCTTTATGGAGAAAAGGTTGTTTCTGAAAACAGTTTGCATCAATCACAGATTCAATATGCTCCTGGTGGCCTGCATGGCACATTAGTGAAGATGAGCCATCTGCCATGTCCAAAGGCTTACAGACCAGAAAGGCAAGACGGAGGGAGGCAGAGCGGATATGTAGGTGGTGGAGAGCTCTGGAAGAGGGGATTGGCAAGGCGGGCACTGATAACCAGTTGGGACCACACTGAAAAGAAACAGAGCAAGCGCTAAGCAGCCGCTTTTCCTTCTCCCTGCTCTGTTCTCCTGGCCAGATTTTGGCCAAGTTCTCTGTTACTCCTTTAACTTATCACAGTCACTGAATGCTACTGTTGCCATCACCATCATTACTGATTCTTCAATAATCATTGGTTCTAGTTATCTGAAAACAAACTACGGCAGAAGTACAATATCAGACCTACCGTGGAAATTACTTCGCCTGCAGGTCACGGAACTGCTGTTTGTTTGTTGTGGCATTTTTAATAAAGCTTAAAAATAACATTCTCCATGAGGATCACATGAGGTCAAATGGGCATTCTGCTTACACGACTCATGCCCCAGAGAAAGGTCAGGCATGGAGGGGAAGGATAACACCTGGCTGCAGGGTGACAAGAGCATGCATAGTAAATTCATGTAATAATCCTTTCCTGTACCGTGCACTGCAGAAATTAATTTGTACAGAAGGCATTCCATAGAAGGCAATGAACTTTCAGCAGCAAATCAGACAACCAAAGTTCTAGTTGGCTAGTCAGAAGGGCTGTAAGTTTGGAAAAGAGGCATCTGCGTTTTTAACACACTGTTTCAGTTCTAAGGACTTTTGTGAAATGGAACAGGCAAAACGTTATTTTCTCTCATTGTGTGGGGTAAGAGACCATAACACGGGGTGTGCTGGAAACCTCCTCAACCTCTTTGAGAAAAGGTACACAAGCTCTGCATGTCTCAGTGCGCCCTTAAAATACAGATAGGAATGTCACAACTACAAAATTGAGAGAATCATCTCCAGTGGACCAAGATGACGACTTTAAATCAGCAATATGCATAAGGATGTCTAACATGATTATGTTCAGAGTAAACACGCCATAATCTGTCAACTTTCATCCTCGTTAGCAAGCAACCCACAACGAGAAAATAAACTGATTGTACCTACTATAGGCATATGAGATACAACTTCTAATAAATCGTATCAACACACATCTAGCACCATTGACCTGCAATCTCTCTTCTCTGCCAGGAAAAGTGATCCATTACTCTACTTTAGCCTGCTCATAAAACGACAGAACAACCGATTTAGCAGACAAGCATGAAAGCAAGTGCCACTGGGAAAAGCCTTCTTCATCTGCTTTTCTCGGGACGTCCTACCCCTGTGTCTTGCAGGCTTCATTTTCTTTTGATACCGAACTGATGGGGGAAGTGAAAGAGAAAGCCAAAAGAAAAAAGAAACCCACCATGCTCTTAATGGGTAGATGCTGATGTGTTAGTTTTCCTTGCACACGTTTGGAACTAGAATATGCCACCTAGAATTCCCTGGAGGAAGTCTGAGACAGAAACGCTCCTTCTGTGTAATTCTCTCAGCTAGAGTTTCAATCAAAGCCTACACTCTTAGATTCTTGATATCAGGTAAAAGACTATTTAAAAAAATTATGCAGGCTTTCACAATTTTGAAACCATTTAACTGTTAACAGAAATAACTCTTCTGATGGTGTAACTCTGTATTCTCTTACACTGTGATTTTACTGTTTAAGTCTCTTTCTTGTAACTGTCGCAACATTGCTGAGGGCCAGGGTAAACATCTATAAAATAAATGACTTGGTGTAGAAGAATCTCAGCTTATATTTTAAAACAAATCTTTGGCCTTCTGATTGCCTAGACATGTGTCCTTGGATTCTTGAAGTAAAATTAAAAGCATAGCAATCAGAATTAAGTACTGAATGAAACACCATTTTGCCATCTACTGCACATCAGCCCCACATTCTGCAGTAAGTATGGGATGCCACATGACGCCCTGGCTTTCAAGAGATCACCTCTAGGCCCAGGACTTTGGACGGTAACACAAAAAAGAAATGAAAAGAGAAGGGAAGGGAAGAAAGCTGTAATCTCACATACATACTGTTCCTATAAACCAGAACTGCAAAGAGGACTAATTTCTGAGCAGACACAGACAGAAAACTGTTGTTTTCTGCAAATTCTTCTTAATGTGAACAGATTTTAACACGAGTTACATGCAAAAGATAACAGTTCAATCCTTTTGCAACGTACATTTTTTAACAATTTTCTTCAGTAAAGTTTTAGAAGGCATTAGTCAACATCCACCTTAGAGAACATTATTCATGCTTCAACATCTAAAAACCATAAAAAAAACTACCACATAAATCTGAGCATTCAAAGTTGGTGGCCAGGAACTTGGAGCAGCCTTGTAATTCATGAAGCAGTTCAATTCAATTGGGGGAGGAAGGCCAACCCAGCTCAGCGGAGATACCGCACCGGTTGGCCGCTCCCTCCTCCGTCCGCTCTCCAGCTGGCCCTTCCAAGGCTTCGGGAGCCAGGAACAGGTTCCACCAGTGTGCACCTTCTTTCGGCCCTTTTCCCAGTGCCTTCCCTTTTGCACCGTGCTCTTTAAGGCTGAGGGGTGAGTCTACCTTATTGTTGTTTTGCGTTGCTGATTCAACGGCATGACAAGACAAAATTGTTCATATAAAGCCCACAAATAATCTACCTTGCAGAATCTTCTTCACTAATCAGGTAGCAAACAAGGTGGAAAAATGCTTAACTTTCTTAAATTCAAGCCATAGAAGCAACAAAATCTCCCCCCCCCCAAAACCACACACAAAACCTTAATGGCCTGTGTTAGAGGGAGAACTGAACGATTTTACACCCACTCTGAAGCCCACAGCCTGGGGCCATAATTCTTTGCTGCCTGTGGCAACCAGACGAGTGGTTCTGTTAAAGTCTGTTTGGAGAGGCTGGCATCCAAAAGGAGTTCGAAAAATGGCCCATATGCTCCTCAAAGAGTTAAATTGTGAATGCATTTTTCAAAAAATGCAAACAAATCCATCAGATTTGATTGATAAAAGTATTGTTTTTAACTAAGCCTGAAAAAGTGAAGACTGGCAACATTCTGCCCCCCCAACTCTAATTTGCTTCCTTTGCTTTTTTCAGTGTAGAGCACATAAATCAAAGAAGTGTTAAAGAGGCCCATATATCACAAACTGGCATTTCAAAACTATTTACAGAGTCCATAATATTCTCAACATGAAACAAAAATGTAGCTGTGAAAGATGAATAAATGAAAAGGGGGAAAGAGGAATTCCAACACCCAAATGGGGTTAGTTAAGTTTGGAAACAGCCTTTTACTAAATGCATTAAGTTGTTTCATGAAAGTGATCGTAGCAAGTCTACAAATGCACAAGGTAACGTATCTGGCAGAAGGGGGAAAAAAAACTCCATCTACCCCTACCTTAAATATGATTGTTAGCTCAGAATGACTGTTTTACAAAAATGAGATATATTCAAAAGGAAAGTCTTTTGGACAATTGCAAATAATGTCACCACTACGGGAGGGCTCAACTGCTCTGCTTTTTAATCAGTCTGTGAACGAAAGGTCTAAGCGGTGCCCTCTTTGCCCTGACACACTGTGCTGTCTCTACCGCTAACGATGCAGCCAGGACAATGCAGTGGTCTGAGCACTGGACTATGACCCTGGAGACCAGGTTCGGCTCCCTGCTCGGCCTCGGAAACCCACTGGGTGACCTTGGGCTCTCAGCCCCAGATATGGGTCACCATAAGTCAGAAGCAACTTAAAGGCACACAGCCACAACATTTGCTAACAAGCTCAGCTCATCAGCATCCTCTCTCCTTTTGGAAAGATGGGCAGAGACTGAAGAAAATACCACCCTCTATGTGCTGAAGTGATCCAAGCGCAGGCAAGGAAGTGCAAAACGCACTCACACCAGGAAAGGAGAGCAGCCTGAACCAACCCGACAAGCCACCATATGTTCTCAAGTAAATTATGTCACATGAGATTTGTCCTTTCACCACAGAAGGGCGTGGGGGGTGCACGTAGACAAAGAGCAACATTTCCCAGGCTTCCAAGAAACATTTGCACGTCTTGTCTGCAACACTTGTCCAGGTGTAAGAAGAACCTAATAGCAATAAAGAGCTACTATGCAGAGAATTAAGAAACTGTAGCTCAACAAGGTGCTGTTCCACGGAGTAAGTGAAGCGCCCCTATATCACAAGGGTTATCACAGAAGATAATTCCACAGCAAATGGAAGGTGTCCCTTGGTTCCTGACGGAGGAAGACAGACAATTCCAAGGCCAGCCCAGGGATAAATGGCATGCTATCTAATCTCCTCTGGCCTTCCAAAGTTCTCTCAGGGAATCTACATGGAAGGAGCATTTAAGCATTAGGCCAGGTTGACATCCAACCCAACCTACATTTCTACAGATATCCCTGTTCTTATTTATACATGGCCCCTCATTTTTTCTCCTGCTGGTAAAGGGACTGTGTGATTTAAAAAAGGGACATTCATTTCCCAATCTTTGCAGGTTAACTACAGCGACAACCTCTCTCTTTTCATGAAAAGCATTCACCATGGGGGTGGGGAGAAATTTCAGAACCTGATCTGGGGGAGGGAGAAAATCTAGCTATACAGAGAAGCTTTCCCTGCTGGCCATGGGTTGTAAATGGAGAAAGAGAAATGCAAGATTCAGGTACCAGGAAACCATACCATACACAACTGGTGTGACACTACGTTCCAGATGGTCCTAGCTGTCACTGAGCTCACTGTTACTGCTGCTGGGAGGAAGAGGAAAAGGCACTCCCACATAGTCTGGCCGTGTGCTCAGTCTGAAACACTCCTGGGACAGACCAGCCTTGAGAAGTTACAGGACAATGACATACCAGAGACCTACAGGAGCAACCAGAAGGCGGTGGCCAGAAACAAGGAAAAGTTGTAAGCGGGGGTGGGCTGGGACTAACAATCGAATTTAGACATGCAGTGAAAATCGTGCAGCTTCCTGGATGCTGCTGGGGCTGCAAATTCCAGCAGCCCTGAGTAAAGAATGCTGGGCATTGTAGTCCAACTTCTGGAGGGCTGTGTGGCTCTCATGCCTGAATTCTATGCATGTTTTACAGTTATGGAGGGTGCCTTTGATGTGCAGGAAAGGGCAATGAGGGGGGCATTCCTCTCCTACTTGCTCCACATGTGCATTTTGAAGGAAAGGGAAGAGAAGACAATTTATATACATATATACTTACCTTCTGCAAGCCAGCTGGGTCCCAGAGAGTGAAACGCACCCCAAGAAGCTTGCTGGGGACAGGGAGCGGACACTAATGGTAAAGAACATGCTGTGCACATAGAAGATCCTGGCTTCAACCCCTAACATCTCCAAGTAGGACTAGAAAAGACTGTTTCCTGGAAAACTGCTGCCATTGGATACAGACACGAGAGGGTTAGGTGGACCACAGAGTTCAGCTGGACTTGAAGACAGTGCCAAAGCCACATGCTGGAACCAATGCCTGTTGTAAAGCAAAGCCAGGTACCGTCCAAGTGGCCTCACCGTTGAGCACGTAACAGTCATGAAAGCCAGTCTCCATATTCCTGATGGCTCCTCTCTAGTCTAAGCTTTCCTTTCAAAGTGAGCATTTAACTCAAAATGTGCTTACCAAACAAGAGATGGGACAGAGGGGAGAAAAAGAGAATCACCATGTGAATAAAGGCCCAGAAGAAGAAAGACTGTGAAAAGGGACAGTGGTCAGAAGGTCTTTTCCCACCTGTAACTGCTATCAGTTTAACCAGTTTTTATTTCTAGTTTTGTAGCAATAATTAAAACGTTTTTACAATAGCAGATGCCTTTCCTCCCACACATCAATTAATTTGCAAAATGCACTCAGGTTATAGAAATAATGAAGTGCTGAATGCTTTCCACTGGCAGGCTCTGCTATCAGGAGGTGGAGGATGTAGGCGAAGTGCTAAAATGCACACGGGTTGCTAGATCCACACCGAAGCAGAGTTCTGCCACATATAGCCTGGTCAACAACAAACAGCACACCCCAAATGTCTCATTTACCCTCTTTATTCTGCACCAAGAAGCAAGCACAGACTCTGTGCCTGCAAGGTATTTGTTTAAATGCTGTTTGGAAGGAAATGCTAGCCCTGGAGGGCTTTGTGCTGGCCATGGTAAGCTGTGAACACATCAGACATGAATGCAACATAGCAGCAAAGAGTAAAAATACATTCTATTTTACAATCCGAATTACTAGTCAAAGGATTACTCTCGCCTAAATGCAAGGTATTTTATTGTACTAATAGCCATACAGTGACGACTCACAGCCAAATGGAGTGTTTCTTGAGCAGGTCATGGACATTCACAGTTTTGTTCGCCTGCATGCTAACGTTGTACGTATATGTTCTACAACTTGTATATGTCATGAAAATTGAGGCAGCTTTTGAAAGATTTCTTTTATCCTGCATTTACTGATATGTTTCTGGTAGCTGTAGGAATATATAAAGGAGTCCTAGCTCATAAGTATTAGAATTTTTTTTAGCAAATCTTCACAGGCTACTGTCTATACCTTTTTGAAAATATTTTAAGGGCTAGAAAGATGCCAACATCCCCCAACCCCAAAAGTTAAAAGAGCTTCAAGATGTTTAAAAACTGCAAACAGTACTTCACCCCACACTTGGTGTATGCACAATAAAAGTATTCAAACACAGTTTACCACACATGCTTGGCAAGAACAAGAACAGCAGGAGAGTTGGCATCTGAACCACAGGTGTGTTTCTGCACACAGTGGAACGCACAAGTGAGCTGGGAGCCAGAGTTAAAGCCTTAGCCAGCAGCTCAGTACTGGGATAGCCCTAGAAGTACTGGGATAGCCCTAAAAGAATATCCATCCACCTGCTAACATGGAAGACAGAACACGCACCCCAAACATTCCAGGAGTATCTCTGAGCTACACGCAGGTTAGGGACTGCTGTGCACTTGGCACTAAAGTAGCTGTTGTTGAGAGGTCGAGGTCTAGTTCCAGACCCTTTCCTATCAGTGTACCTGGTTCAGTGAGGGGTGGGAAGCCCATCAGCCAGTTCTATTGTGCTTCTCCCACCCCTCAACAGGCACACAGTGGCAGCTATTATGCAGGACTACAGAATAAAAAGACAGAGATTGTGGCCACCAACGTTTGGCTCCTTCACTCTTTAAGATGTTTCTGCTCCAGTTGGTCACTATAAAAACTCTGCAACAAAGAAATGGTTTCTGAGTAAAGCGAGTCCCCCCACTCCCAATCCTTCTCATTTTGTTTCCTGTCTTTTGACTGAAAGTCTGAGAGCAAGGACTGCCTGAATAGTGATCTTCACAAGCTGCTCCGAGAGACTTCCTCAACTGAAAAGCAAGATTTAAAGGCTCTAAATAAACATGTCTCACCAAAGCAATACAGTGTGCTGCAGAAGATTCTAGGACTCAATCTAGAGAGATAGAACCTTCTCTAGTTCTAACTAAAATCTGTCAACAAATATGGAAAACAAAAGAACGGACCACGAGTTGGAAATATTCAATAAACATTCCAATCCCCAAGAAAGGGAACAGCAGGGTTGCAATAACCACTAGACTATTGCATTAATTTCTCAGGCAAGCAAACTCACGCTCAAAATTCTACAACAAAGACTTCTACCATATATGGAGCAAGAAAAGCCAGATGTCCAAGCTGGGTTCAGGAAAGGAAGAGGCACTAGGGATTGTATTGCAAACATACTTTGGACAATGGAGCACACTGAAGAATTTCAAAAGAACATCAGTGCTTCATAGATTATACCAAAGCCTTTGATTGTATAGATCATGAGAAGCTAGGGACTGCTCTTAAAGAAATGGATGCACCACAACATTTGATTGTAATGATGCTCAACCTGTACACAGGACTGAAGGCTACTGGTAGGACAGAATATGGAGAAACAGAATGGCTTCCAATTGCCAAGGGGAGCAGGCAAGGGTTTCCCATTTCTATGTATGGGTGTGAAAGATGGACAGTGAAGAAAGCTGAAAGGAAGAGACTCAACTCTTTTGAAATGTGATGCTGGAAAGAGTTCTACAGATACCCAGATGAAAGGGTCCCAGAGCAAATCCAGCCTGAACTCTCCCTAGAAGCCAAGATGACTAAACTAAGGTTGTTGCATTTTGGCCATATCATGGGAAGATATGACTCCCTAGAAAAGACAATAATGTTTGGGAATCTGGAAGGCAGTAAAAAAAGAGGAAGACTTCATTACAGGTGGATAGACACCACCAAGGAAGACACATTCCTGAATCTGCAAGACCTGAGCAGAGCATTTAATAGGGTGACCTGGCAGCTCCCATCCACAGGGTTGTCATAAGTCAAAGTCAACTTGATGGCTGTGAACAACAACAACAATACACTCACAGCAATCACTGATCACTGGTAAATCACCACATTTTGGTGAAACAGAAATTCACAGGATGTATCTCCCCACATTTTTTTTATTAGAAGTTCTTTTACTTCAATCATACCATATTAATAGCCTTGAGATACCTTTTGGAGTTTGCCTCTGAAGGACATGAATCAGCATTTTTTTGCTTCACAGTCTCTGTCACAAAAACTCCCTTTCTCTCTCTCTTGAATACTAGGAATTTGTATGCATTAACAGAGGATATTAGTCATGCTATTTACAATGTGCATGTATTTCTAAGAAGACTTCCTAGTGGTATCTTATTTCCAGAACAGACAAATAGAATACTTTTAGCTTGGACTGCCTGCACTTTATGTATTTGTTCCATGGGATTTCCCTCGTAGCAAATTTTCTAAACTATTTTTTATTCCCATGATAAATTACAATGAAAATGTGTCATTTTCATTACCACTAGGGTTTAAATGCCAGGGGTCTGCAGTTCTCTGGATGTCTCCTCTAACTTTGCATTAAGTCCAAAAACTGCACAAGTGTGACAAAAGTTTTACACACTGTTCCTTCTTTCCCCCAAATCCTCTGGCACTGTCAGTTACAACAGAATAGCAGAATAGCTGTATACAGCTTCCAGTAAGACTAGGCTTGGGTTTTTCCACTAAAGACACAAATTATTATCACAGTAATTTGAAAAGCTTTAACGTTTACATTTTAAACCTGCAATGGAAGAGTCTGCATTACATAGGGGTGCCATCTGAAGAGGAACCATAAACCTAATCCAAAGATTTGGTCCTCCTCTTGCTATCATCAGATATTATTTCGGGGGGTGGGTGTGGAATTAGGTGGTTGTTGTTGTCTCTGACCCTAAGGTGACCCTCAGACCCCAGGGTTTTCTGAGGCTGAGAGTGTGTGATGTGGTCAGGGTCACCCAGTGGGTTTCCATGGCCAAGTCAGGAGCTGAACCCGGGTCCCCACGGTCATAGCCCCACACTCACACCACTACACAACATTGGCTCTCAGTCTGGCTTCAAGTCAACTTTGACTTCTGGCAACCCTATGAATGAGAGATCTCTAACTCCCCCTGTCACCAACAGCCCTGGTCAGGTCCTCCAAAATCAGCAATGCGAGTTCCCTGATTCAAACCACCCACCTGCAGTGGGGTCTTCCTCTTTTCTTCCTGTTTGTCTTTAAGGTGTCACAGGATTCTGTGGGCCATGACTGGTTCAAGAGGGCCCGTCTCTGTTAGCCAGGAATAGGAGAAGCGGAAGAGGATTTTGGCCCTGCTGTTCCAAGATTTTGTGCCACCTGTCACCCCACCACCAACCTCAGCCTTAAAGCACTGTCATTAACAAGGCTGAAACTAATTTGAAGCCAGTTCTAGTTCAGCAGAATGCTCTTAGTCTTCACCACAATTAAGAGTCATCATAGAACTGAAACTGTTTTTAATAAACCTACATTGGGGGCAATGTTTAATAACCACGAATTAGAGCGGCCAGGGATGCTCTAGGCTGGACAGAAGAAAGGAAGCTCCAAACCGGCAGCCCCTGTCCTGCAGGTAACACCCTCTTATTTGTACTCCCAGCAAAACCTCCAGAGACCCTTCTGGAATTTTAACAGGCTGGGAGGCAGGAGACTGACTATTATTATGTTTACACACTTCTCAGCTGGGCAAGC
The DNA here is from genome assembly GCA_948472985.1 of Iguana delicatissima. Classification (NCBI taxonomy): domain Eukaryota; kingdom Metazoa; phylum Chordata; class Lepidosauria; order Squamata; family Iguanidae; genus Iguana; species Iguana delicatissima. Next base: position 183,261 of record CAOKZL010001308.1, read on the forward strand.
AAACTGAAAACAAATTGAAACACCTCCCTTTTTTTTCTTTAAAAAAAACAGCTTTAAATACTCTAGGCAGCAATAATATAGGCAGAACTATTTTTGGAAGGCAGAATGTTCTAGCTGACCATGTGCTGTTAAACTTTTATATCATATTCAGTTTCAATTTGAGATTTTTATACAAGGCAACTGAAGCTTCTTATCTTCTGTACTAAACTGCAAGACGCCTCCTCAGCTCGGCCAGTTATATTAATAATAAAACAGTCCCAATCTCAAAAGCAGCAATGTACCATTAGTGCAAGCAAGCCTGCACGGATGGAAATGAAATTGTGTATTTCACTAAAGCCTTTAACATGTAGGGAGGTGGAGAAATGGTCTAACTGGCTAAGACCAATTTAAATCTCTCCTTTTGCCCTGCAGGCAGGCAGCCTTGCCATCCCTTTTTTTAAAAAAAAAATAGGTGGAAAACAAAAAAGGCCTCTAACACAAGCTTGTCTGATGCAAGATCACAAGTGCCTGCCATTTATTGGATTCAAAGAGAAAAGTGATAGGGACAAGCGGGGAAAGAAACACCAGGGAAGGTTAGGAAGAGACAAATTCTTGGCTGTAGAAAGGCATAGCCATCCATTCCAGACAAAGAGGAAATCTTTTGCAAGAAAGCCACCGGCACACAGCAGTCTGCAAACACAACTTTTTTCAAGCTGCTGTGAAAATGAGGGGCGACTTCCAACAGAACACAGAGCCGCACCTCTTTCATTGCCATTGTTAAAGTGAGATAGTGTGTGGTGGGTCATGTGTGGTAAACTGGAGCTTGGGAAGCTACTTTTAAAAACTGTAAGCAGAGAGGTAGCCATGCAAGTCTCTTGCAGCAAAACCAACAGAGAGCCTTGTGGCAACCTATAACCAAATAAAATGCCTTCATCTTTATTTGGTGTAAGCATGGTCCTTATTCCTCCACTAATGGATCTGACTAGATTGGGAGGAAATGTCTAAATCTTCATCAGTAGTCAGATGGAAGACTTGAAGCCTACTCCCTGAATGTCTAATGAAGGAAAAGAGCGTTCAAAGGTGTCAGGAAGGAATGCAATGGAAGTTATTGAGTTGCTTTCCTATTAGATAATTATTGGGGGGGGGTAAATTAAATGGTGTCAAAAGGCTTAGTACAGTGTTTACAAGAGCGAAAGAACGGAACGAGTAGTCCTCTGAAAATGAGCCTGAAAGGGGATTCTTGAAGATAGTGGCCAGGGCTCAGATCAAGGCAGAGTAAAACCAAGTGTGATGGGAAGATTCCAAAGGAAGTCCATCAGGGTCTGAAAGCTGGTGGCAGGAATTTTCAGAGTACAGTGAGGAGGTGTATTCCCATATTCTCACAAAAGATGTAGGCTATGCAGGAATCTTTCAAAGACCAGCAAGACTGTTCAACTTCTATTCCACAACCTCAAAATTCCAGAATCTTCCATGCCCAGTCCCTCCATAGCTAACAGAGTGCCAGGTGCCAGAATTACTTCGGGAAAAGAGAATTAAGAGCATCCAAAGAACAGACAAAGCCTTGCAGGATCCGTGAAGACTGTCTTACTGAGCCTATGTGGATTTTCATACTTCTTTTTTTGGGGGGGGGAGCCTACCCTCTGTCAGAGAATGCCGAACATGAAGCAGCAGAGCTCAGACTCCTGACAACTATGAGGCTGACAAACACGGCCCACCTCCTGAGATTTTGAGAACTAGAAATTCTCTGGATGCTTGAAAGTGCTTCAAATGCAGTTTCTAGGCAGATGACTTTGGCACATAAGACACAGAAGATGAGCTCATTGGTGGATAATTAACAGCTGAGGCATGTTTTCTGAGAAATCTTACTTTGGACACCTTGTCCAAAAGATGAAGGGAAAAGAAGGAGCTGGAATACCTCAGACAAGTAGTTAGTGAAGGGGTTGAAGAGGTCATGGAAATGCCCAGGCAAGAGGCATGAAGGCTGTTTGTTGCAGGGACAATGTCTGCAGGCTTCTGCAATGCTTCCGTCACCCCAGAAAAAAAGACAAATGTCACAATGATCTGATTCACTTGGTTTCTACCACAACCAGGCTACTTTTTAAGACAAATAGACTAACCATGTGGACATGAAGATGTTTATTAATTAAAATTTTTGTTGTTGCTGTTGTTGTTGTATGCCTTCAAGTAGTTTCCAACTTGTGGCAATCCTAAGGCAAATATATCATGGGGTTTTCTTGGCAAGATTTGTTAGGAGGAGGTTGCCTTTGCCTTCCTCTGAGGTTGAGATAATGTGACTTGCCCAAAGTCACCCAGTGGGCTTCCATGGCTGAGTGAGGATTTGAACACTGCTCCCCAGCAGAGTATAGTAAGACACTCTGCCCCTATATCACACTGGCTCTCTTTACGCCGGCGGTAAAGATAAAAGTTGCAACTTTACTCCTATAATAATTCAGCACACAAACTGCAGAAAATTTAAAATACATTCAATTACCATCATTTTTAGTCAAGCCATTCTCCAAAGTATCCAGTATTTTTAAAACGTGATCCTTAAAACTAAATACAGTGTCAATGGTCCCTAAAATTCTGACATTTACACGCGCACAAGGGGAGGGATGGTAATATGGCAGTCCTTAGGGTCTAAAGAAGGTTTTCAATAATCTTCATCCACATCACAGTCCCTCTGAAAGAGAAACTGCAGAACTATCCCTCCACCCTGCACAGAGAGATCACGTATGAAGTATCTGCATACGAACAGATATCCAGATTCAGCGCAGTGTGAGTAGGTCTGCGCAAAGGGTTTCAAGACACTGTGGGGAGAGCTGCAACACTTCAAAAGATCTTTTGTTGAGATTTAACGTTGCAACTATAGCCTTGATCTCTCTCTCTCTCTCTTTTTTTTTTTAACATCAGCTGACTGGTCATAACCAGGAACATCCAGATCCTTTTCAGTAACCCGATTACACTTAAGGGTCTTCCATCAGGTACATTTCGGCTCAATGGAAATGTGAGTTAGCCCTGCCTCCTGAACATTTTACATCATGTCAGTCACACTGAAGAGGGAAAAGCAAAGATTCATCAGTATGTCAGCTTAAGATACTGAGCAAGCAAAGATTGTTCTAGTTCCCTTCCATACTTCATTATTCATGAACTAAAGAGAAATGAACATTCATCTTTGGTGCAGGTATCTGCAGTGACTACCGCAAAGCAGAAAATTCACTCAAATTAATATGGCTGCCCACACTGGTTTCTTTTAGCACATAAGAGGGGGAAAAATCACAAATATTAACTCCTGCAGTGATACCAGTAACACTGACAGGCATCATCACATCGCGTTGCAAGTGGTTGGGCTCCGACGTACATAATGGCTAAGATATAATGGACTATCACCTGAAGCAATACTCGTTCATGCCTTCCCATCCACAACACACAAGCAAGTATGTCAAGACAGTGTGGCATATGGCTCAGTATTAGGTCACATATTTATGTGAGAAGAGTCCTGGGTTCAATCCCTGCCATCTCCAGGAAAGACTGGAATAAATCCCTTGTTTGAATCCTGGAAAGTTGCTGCCAGCCAGGGCAGAAAACACTGAACTTGATGGCCAGGTATGGTATGGTCAGGTATAAAGGCATACTCCAATATACTAGTATCCTATTGTATTCCTAAGTCTTCTGAAAGCACTCAGTTCTACCAAGGTAAAACACCATGAGAAAGCGAGTGTGGTGTAGTGGTTTGATTAGGATTCTAGGAGATCAGGGTTCACATCCCCATTTGGAAACTCAATGAGTGACCTTGGGCAAGTCACTCTCTCTCAGCATCAGAGGAAGGTAAAAGCAAACCTTGCCTGAACAAAACGTTCCAAGAAGCCCCTTGACAGGCTCGCTTTAGGGTCACCATAAGCTGGATTTGCCTTGACGCTGCACAACAGACAAGCAGAGCGTCAGGCATACATGCCAAGGCAAATTCCTCACGACTTTTTGAAAGCGGCAGGAAATGGTCCCTTCCACAGGAATCCAAATGTCACATCTGTACCTGTATGCTGAAGTGAGGACACAGATTCATACTGAGAATGTTCCAACCAATAATAAAAGGAAATTGTCTTGTCTGACAAGTGAACTTAGAATAAGGTTTCCTTGTATGCACATTATTATTTCATGTATACTTATTTCAGGGCTTGAAGAGACAAATTCCACAGAAAAGACTTTCACGCATTACATTGCCTTTGATGTTTTTAAAAATAGGAACTGGCAAATTATGGGTCCACCGGTCTACCCTAACCCTGCAAGGTTTTTTTCCAGCGGACAGCAACTTTTGGACACAATTTCTTTGTAAACCAGTTTCTCCTGATAAGGACCTTATTCTAACTCAAATAAGTTTTTCAAATAAGCACCATTCTTTACCTCTAGGCTATAGGTCCCCTTTTGACCTATAGATTCTTAATATCTATTCACTAGATGATACTCTCTTGCTTGGCAAAGGTAACCACATAGCACTCCAACAGCTTGGTTCTGGAATCTTTCCGAAACGCCAGTGCTCCTGCAGTCACTGCTGCTACTAGCAATGCACAGGGCTTGCCTTGTTCAACTAAGTGGAACACTAAATGGGTTAAAGCAACTGTTGTAATAAATGAACTTGCAAAAGCTTCAGGCTGGGACCATGCGAGAGCAGGGGCACACGTGTGATGTTACACAACAAGCAGAGCAATCGTTAGGTGCCACATCCTAGTTTTAGAAACTATGAGGCTCCTCTGAAACAACCACTAAGGTGGGGAGGCCCCACTCAAGCGCTGCTGCTAGTTCTAAAAGCCCAAGAGCACACTAGTACCAGGAATCATCTATCACCATGGTTGAGCTGAACTCAGCACTACCTCTGCATTAATTATACTTTCCACGTGCCTGTTTTCCAGTGCTTTGAGGGTGTTCCTGCATGGCAGGGGGTTGGACTGGATGGCCCGTGTGGTCTCTTCCAACTCTACATTTCTATGATTCTATGATTCCTTGTAGTTCTGGCAGTGGGAGAAAGGGGGAAACGCCATGTAGTGGCACATAGTAGTGGCCAGGCTGCTGCCTCACTCTTGACATACACAGCTCTCTCAGTGAAGAAGCCCTGTGAGATACACAAGGAAGTGCTTGCCTTCGCATTCCTCTTAACTTAAAAGCTGGGGAGAGTGCCCACGCAGCCTGCCACACAAACGCTCACTCGCAATAATTGCTATTTGCCTCAAGTGAGCAACAAATTACAAGGCTGATCTATAGGATCAGGTGGTGAACCACAAGTGCCACTCTGAAGCCAAACTTCTAACGGAGCACATAATCCAAACTCTGAGATCCATGCATGAGGGAAAACCATACTTCGCTCGCCAACACGGCTGCAGTGCCTTTTCACACAGAAGAGAAGAAGCAGAGCAGAGACACTGGGACCACTGCACAGGGCTTTGGTGACCCCCCCCCCGCATTGTTGCAGCAGGCTGCAAACACCAAACACAGATTGCTGCTCTCAGCACGAATCTTCTTCACTTCCAGCATTAGCACAAAAGCTTGAGGATGCTGGTTACAGTCTACCTCGACGCCACACCTGGCACTTGTCTGATTTGGTAAATATTCCTGCTAGATTCTCTGCCTCCAGCTCCGGCCCAGACAAAATGGCCAGAGCCACATTGAACATTTTTCATCGTGCAGTTGTCTTTGGTGGTTCTAATAGTTTCAAAAATAGCGGATTCAGTCCAGCTAAACAGATTGCTGGGGGAAGAAAGATGTTGATAATTTGAGTTGTTTTGCTGCTGCTTAACAGCCTCTTCACTCTCAAGATGCCGTTGCTTTGCCTTCACAATCATCATCTTCATCCACCCACTCTGCTGCTGAATCCAATTAGTTGGGTCGACCCAAATGATTTTGTTTACAGGAACATGTGATGTCATGATCACATGATGTCACTGACAACATCATTTGACTTTACAGCTAATAGGAGTCAAGGGTGGTGGAAGCAAATGAGGCCAAAAAAGGTAGCGGGGAATTGGCACTGAAGAACAGTGTCATTACCAATGCCAATGTGTTCACAACAAGCAGCAAAAACAGGCTGTGCTTTCTGACCCTCACAGAGAGAACATGAAATGGGGAGTAGCAAGGGCTCAGTACTAAAAATAACACTACCTGTTTAATCAACGCATTAGCTCAGTTCTGGAAGGGAAGCCCACAGAGCAATCACCTGTATGGTGTATACTCTAAACCTTAACACTTTTTTAAAAAAATGTAGAAGCATTTAATTGGACACAACTCAACACCAGTTGCTAAGGAAAGTTTCCAGCTGCATCCTAGAGCCCACCTGTACTCAACTTATTTCAGGTGGGAAGCAAGATTCAGAGCTTAAGAACCTAAATGAGGTCCATCACAAGGTCACGTTGAAGTACATTTCATGGAGAATAGAATACAAATTATTTAGAAGGTCAGCTTGATTTCCTTACTGCAAGATGCTCTAGACAAAATAAATGTAGAGGAAGAAAACAACATATAAAAGTACTGGGAAAGGATGGCTGGCATCCTTTCAATAAGGCAGGAAAATAAACCAGATAATTCCAGCACCGATGCTGTTTCGCCAACAGAATCAATTGTTATGCACAGAAACTCCAGAGAGAAAGAGACCCAAGGGCTCATTCATAAATAAGCCCAAACAGGCCTAGGGCAGACACACCAGGAGCAAGGCAGGGGGGCTCTCCTTGCTTCTTCATAAGGCCTGCAAAGTGTTATCTGTGAAATGAGACCTACAGAAAAAAAATTGTCATAGGAGCACCTGTGCCCCAACCGACACAGTCTGCCCCCGCCTTTTATTGGTTACCTTTCATAGCTATCCCGTGCCCACGTCAGCCACTGTGAGGGCAACCGCTTCTCATGGTGAGTACTAGTAGCTTCTACGTTAGGCACAGAACACCCCTCTCCCCTCTCCACATAATTGTACAAATGCGTGTTTGGGTTTCATAAGATGATTACCTAATTAAGCCTTCAAGAGTCTGACCAAGGCTATTTTGGTGTGTATTTCAAACCTACACCCACCTCTCCTCCCCACCAAAACAATCCCAGGGTCTACAAAACCAGTGATGAATAGAAACACACATACACTGCATGTTTTCCCTGTAATAGGCAAGAATCCTTTCCTGTAACTCTTCTGCACTATGGAGAAAAAGGAAAACCTGCAATGGGGGCCTTCACTGCTTCAGTCTCCTTTAACCAGAAGTTCAGTGTAGTTCCTGCAAGAGTTACACTGGGGGAAAGAAAGTGAAGAAGAAAATGCACCAGCAAATGAACACTGAGCATAGAGAGAGCAGTACCTCATCACTGACCCCTCTCCCGAAGTTTCTGCAACACAAATAAAAAGTATTTCAGTTTTGCTGATAATGTAAAATGCATAGTAACGTGAGCACTGCTTGACACAAATCCATATTAACATGTAAGCATTTGCCAAAGATACACAGAGTTCTGGACTTGTACTTAAATTGTTTAAGAGAGGCAAAAAACCCTCAAAACCATAAAGTAAACAAACAAACCTAAACATGCACCTACACAAAACCAAAAAGTCCACACAATTTTTGGTTGTAAGTCCATAAGAAACATTATTTCCCTTCTTCAACTGAGAGAAATAGCTGGGAAAAAATCAAATTAATTATAAACAAGATGCCTGTGGAAACATTTCCTACTTTTGGACTTCAGTTTTGATTGTACTCAGCATGAACAGAATTAAAATAGATTCTGTGAAGTAACTACAAGTAAGCATATTCACAGGGCTTGGCCTGGCATGACAGCTGCCACTGGTATCCTTCTTCTCAAGAATGCAAATGATTAAGGAAGATTAAATACCTACTTTGCTTAAATACTCTTGATAATGAGCTCCTTCCCTTCAGAAAAAAAAAGTGTTTCATGTTGGCAGCTGATGGATCCTGCTTTAAATTCTTTTAATTTGTAACAGCACCATCTGTTGTTCGGATTCCCAAGTTCAAGAATGAAGTTGAGATCCAATCTCAAAAAACTGGGAGGAAGGATGGAAAGTGATCAGAATGCCAGTTACAGAGCATATTGCACTGCGCCCTTTTCACCTGTCTTTCTTTTAAGGGGAAAAAAAACAGAAGTTAATGGATTTTTATAAAATAAAATTACAAGTGATGTACACTCCAGAAATGCATTAAATTAAAAAGTCAGTGAACAACTAGCAAAAAGAGAAAGAAAAAAAAGCAAGGACAAAGCACTTGAAATGGAAGTTGCTCAGGAGCCCAAAGATAGGCTGTATTATTTAACTTCCTAGTAATTACAGACGTGCATGACCTTTGGGCAGCATTAATGCTCCGCAGCATTCACTTTCTAACATTACTGCCCACTGCATTGAAGAGCACCTTGTTCTCAAAGAATAGTCTTTATGGGAGGAGATGACAGTGTCATGGTTAAAAAGCCACAGTATTAGTATGAAGAGGGTGGAAGCACTACACTGGTTGAATTGAGACCACTCACAGAAGGGGGCTGCTGTTGTGATCTTGTGACAATAAACTTTGCAGAGGAGCCTTTTGTGTTAACTCTTTTTAAAGTTTTTCTACATTTAAGCAAAGTAAGTCAAATATCCAACCCTCATACCTACACTGAAGCTTATAACATATACTGACCAATAAGAAGGTCCATCTTCAAAAGATCAAGGGGCTTCCTCCTTCTCTTAGTTGAGCGTACTCTCCACTATGGAATATGGAGCCGCACTGAATTTTTAAAGGCAAGCCCCTGCCGCCCAGAAAAGAGCCAGAACAGAATGCATACTTCATCTTGTACCATCAAGTTATGAGCCCAGAGATGCTCTCCACAAAGGCACGAGAGATGCAGCTCTTGCCCCTTAACAGCAAATGCACTGCTGCCAACTAGCCCACCCAAGGACCCTCAGAGCCAGGGCCAAGCGGGAGGCACGTGCCAACGCCAGCAGAGGCAAAGAGGGAGGTCATGGGGAAACCTTCGCTGGAGTGGCCAAGACCGCTTGGAAAGGCTTATGCCAATGGAGGAGAAGACTTATCAGGAAATGCTTACCAAGACGGATAAACTGTAACACAGTGTGCACTGTGCAAATCCAGACTGCCAACTTTATCCAGCATGGCCTAATTTTATCACACAGCAGCATATCAGTTTATCCCCGCAACCAGTTGTAGCTGAGAGAAAAGTATTCAGCACCATTACAATAGTCAAAGTCCTTTTGTTGTTGTTGCTTTTTGTTAACGTGTTTTCAGTTTGTTTTTTAGTTTCCTGCTGTAGTTGTTCCTTTGTGAATTTTGTTACTGTTGCATGCCTTGAGTGCCATTTTTGGAGGTGAAATGGTACGGTATAAATTTAAGGACATACACACCTACGTATACACACAAATGCCCTCATTCTGCGTGAGGACATTTACGTTGTGCCGGGTGAGCTAGAGTTCGGAGGGTGCTCGACTGGCCCCCATCAGCTGCTTGGGATAGCTCTCGGCCACGATGACCACCAACCTCCTCAGCATTGCGACCAGGGCCATTTCCGCATTGGACTGTTACAGCGCTACGATTCCACTTTCAACCTCCTGTGGAATCCTGGGGTTTGCAGTTTAGGGAGGGGCCTTTGAGGATGGCCTTTGAGGCCCCTCCCTAAACTGCAAACCTCAGGATTCCAGAGGAGCTTGAAAGTGGAATCATCATAGCGCTATAGCAGCCTAGTGCGGAAACGGCCCAAGAGGCTACTTCAAAGGAGACACCTCCACTTCAAGCCCCTCACCCTGCCTTCCCTTGTAGCACAATGCTGGATGGATCTAACCAGACATCAGTCTCACGGAGGTCAATGGGCTTACTTCGAGGTAAGCGAGTACAGAACTGCAGTCTCAGTATTCAACAATGACTCCTAAAATTATTTAACAATCAAGTTATCCCTTTTCATTTGAATTAAGAACCTCTGGTCTTTCGAAGGGTTTTAACTCTAGGTATTATTTAACTGTATTTTATTGATAACAGCTTTTTATTTATTTTCACTGCTCTTTTTGAAACTGGTTTTTTTAGTTCTACTGTAAGCTGCCTTTTGTAAGCTGCCTTGGGTCCCAATACTGGGGGAAAGGTAGGATATGACTGAGTAACAACAATAATAAGAATAGTGGGCAGTCCAACAACTTCTGGAGGGTCACAGGTTCCTTACCCTGCTATAAAGAGAATGCGGTACCCTGCAGGAGGAAGTCACCACTAAAAGAACACACATGACCACAACTTGCAAGATAGCAGCTTTATAGATCTTCAATTATCTTGAAATTCAGGTTTGCCCTTTAAACTCAGTAGACTGTACAATCCATTCTCTTGAAGAAAATAAAAAAGGGTGCATGCAATGGAGAAGACAGCTCCGTATAAGGAGAAACTTTAAATGGCTGCCAAGCCTAAACCACTTTCTTTTTCTGAAGAAGTTACCAAGATCTGTCTCCATTGATTTTGCTTGCAAGAAAACCATCACCTCAAACTGCAGCATCAGCAGACACTAAAAGGTCAGCTTCTCGCAAATGAATGCTGTATCGATACTTATTAGGATGTTTTCATACAAGGTACACAAGAGGGATGGAGAGAAGATGCCTATAATCTCACTTAATCCTAGAGCAGTACCAAGTCAGGCTCCTTAGAATGTGGGAAAAAGGGGAAAAAAAACCCTGCCAAAATATTACTGCTTCTTTAACTGCCCAATACTGGACAATACTTTGCTTAAAATGTAATTATTATTAACTTTATAAATGGTTCAATTCTTTTTAAAAATTTATATTTATCCTTTCATGGACGTTTTAATTTGTTCTATTTCAATCTTGTTAGCCTCCCACTGTTGGGAGAAAGTCCCACTGTTGGGAGAAAGGCAGGGTATAACATATACAAAAACAATAATATTAATTGATAACTGAATAGATTTTTGGTTTTAGACAGGTTTCATGTAAGTTTTTTTCTTTCATTACCATATTTATACTAAGTACTAGGAACCATCTTGAAATGCATTTTGGCTACAAAACGGCACAGAAATATTTAAATAAAGCAAGCGAATTTTAGAATAGGGCATCATAGTCAAATCTAGTGTCAGAACCATTGTTGAAGGACAGCAATTCCTAAAAGCATCACTGGAATGTTAAGATGGGTACGCTGACGAACGATTTCAATGGCACTCCTCTGTACTAGATCCTTAGATGTGATCCAGAAAACGGCCAGGATCCTCTGGATTCTTCAGCTTCCACAATCTTCTAAAATTACAGAACTACTTTAAGAGCTTTAAGAGCACTTGTGAAGAAGGCATGACTACACAGGAGTGACAAACACAGACACAGACAGACACACAAAACACTGTGCCATAAGGCAGGCCCAAAATCACAGGTTTCAAATCTCGACATGACAACAGTTTCAACATTTTAAAGAGAACCCAACAGAAAGCATATGGACAGGGCGAGAGGGTCATTTCTATGTGCTGTTCTTTCCAAGGAGCAACGAAGCCTCAACCAAAGAAGAGACAGACAGCAGCATCATACCATATTAGATCAGCTATTCATGGAAGGAAAATGAAATTTGGGCTGGTGGAGGGAGAGAGGAGAGGGGCCTTTTTTCAAACTGGAAAAGAAATGCTTTTTTTTCCATACAAGGTCCCAAAATAAAATGAAATTTAGTTGATGTCAGAACTTTTGTTTAAAAAAAAACCAGCAACGATTCTTCTAGGTAAATAGCAGTCATTTCAAACTGAATTAGGCTGTGAATGAAAACAAACTGTCAAGCCCCAAAGGCATTTTAACACAAAAAATAAATATACTTTATTCAGCATTTTCTTACTGTAATGGTCAGCCAAAAAAGCAAACAAAGCAACAGTGTTAACAATTTAGTCTCTGGCAGCACCTCAAGGTTCTGTATTTTACAAAGTATATTTGCTGGTTTAAGTTTTTAGGTTAGCCTAGATAAAGGCCATTTCCACACTACACTCTTTTAGCGCGATGATTCCACTTTCAACATCCTATGGAATCCTGGGGTTTGCAGTTTTCGGAGGGGCCGGCTGTCCCCTCCCTAAACTGCAAACCCCAGGATTCCATAGGATGTTGAAAGTGGAATCATCGTGCTATAAGAGTGTAGTGTGGAAATGGCCAAAGAGTGTCTTATGGGCCCTTATTTCCCACACATGGCCTCAGATTGAAACTGAGCAGGAGCTGTGCTGGAGAAGCCTTACTAAACAGAACAAAAGAACAAGACTCACTAGAAATACACTGCAAATACAGCTATAGTTGTGGCCCTCCATGTCCACGGATTCTGTGTCCATGGATTCAACCAACCACAGTTGAGGTTGTTGGTTTTCTCCCCCAGAAATAATAATTCCAAAAAAATAAACTTTGATTCTGTTATTTTATATAAGGGATGCCATTTTACTACACCATTGCGCATAATGGGACTTGAGCATCCACAAATTTTGGTATCCAAGGAGGGTCCCAGAACCAGACCTTAAGAGAGACCAGGGCCCACTGTAGTTACTCTACCTCTTCTCTCCAAAATTATAACATATTCTCTTCTTTCAATAGCCTGCTCTTTCTAATCACTGGAAGAAATCCGTTCTTTATACCAGTATGAAATAGAAGCTCTGCATATTAACCTTCTCCAATCTGCCACTCTCCAGACATGGTGGACTGCTGCTCCTCACTCCCAGATACCATCACCACTGCCCCCTGGGAATGATGCCATCTTCCCATCCACACCAGTCTCTATCATGGTAAATGCAACACAACACACATGTAAGCTGGCATCCTGTAGCTGCACATGCAGGTGTAAGTCTGCATTACACTTTTATATGTTTGTTCTTGTTGTTGCAAGGGATGCTATTCTCTTCCACACTCTGCAACAGCCAACCCACCATTCACAGTTGGGCTGCAACACACACACACACACACACACACACACACTGCCATTCTGTTGCTAGGAGAAATCAGAGAGGATGAGGGAAACATCTGGATAAACAACAACAACCATCAGCATTCTGCTTTCTGGAATAAAAGCAAGGACAGGCAGGACTAAAAAGCTACAGCAATACAGTGGCTGAGAGTTGAGAAAGCATCAATTCAGTATTCTGAAATTCTGCCATAAACTTGCCTAGATGTCTTGGACATCTCAGATTTCTACCTGCAATAACACAGGAATATTTTTGACCCACCTAACAGGATTGCTGTAAGGTTTACTGCACTCAGTAATTCAATACAAATCTACATTATGGTCATAGACCAGCATAAAGTGGGTGGAGTACAGTTAATTAAAAACATAGAAAATGACAATACAGACACATATCCACCCACTCACCCACCCATACATATATGTGTGTATGTGAGTGTGTGCGCGTGCACACACTCAGAGCTTCTCTATACTCATCTGCTCCTACCCCCATACACCCATACACACACACACAAATAGGGAGTAGGAGCAGATGCATATCAGCACGCATGGAGGATAATATATAAAACACCATACCCATCAATTTACAGAACACTCCCATATAACAAACAAGATTTCATTAGGTCTAATCTGTGGCACAGGACATCCTCTGACTAATTTTAAGCACTGCTCTACAGAACTTGGCAACATTATCTGTTGTATCAAGGTTAGGATAAACTTACAAATTTTTGTAAGTTTTTATCATTTTATATGTGTTTAAGGTGGCATATTAACACAGTAAATAAATATATAATTACATCTGAAAGTAGCGGTAAAATACAGGATTGTCCTGTGCACCCTGGATATTTATACAGTCAGGGTGAAAGGAGGCTAGTGTGAATGTCTCTGTAATACAAGCACTATAAGGCAAACACTGGAGTGCCACACGGCCTGCTGTTTCTAAGCGTCCAGAGACCCAGGGGAATTGTTTCTCTGAGTAGGGAATTTTCGTATATCTGCCTTCAAGGTTGGCTTAGAGGACAGCATCCCACTGTGCCAAAGTAAAGGCCCTCTGGTGTTTAGGTACTTCAAGAGTAGTTAAGGGTGCCAAAGGGGAGGGGAAGTACCTGTTAGATTCCCTAGCGAGAATGGCTGGGGCCTGCCTACATCCGACTGACGGTCTATGCCTACCGCACGGTGTTTAACGGCTGCTTTAGCCCGATTATATCTCATGCTGAGAAGAAAACCTGGAGGAAAGCCCAGAGATGAGATTTTAGTTGTCACTGCCTGTTTCCACATAGATTGAAAATCATCACTCATAGTTAGTGGGGCAAGGCCAACGGGGGGAGGACAGACTGAGCCAATAGCTGAGTAATGCCACCCACACTGTAGCCCCCACTTTCAGGAAGCCTGACTCTAGGGGCAATTACTGAGCTCATACTCATGAAGTTGGGTTTACTAACATCATATATGTGAAATGCCTAAGTGAAGACAGAAACTGTGGAGCCCTGCAACCCTCAGCAGCCATAGCCAGCACAGCCAATGGTGAGGAATGCTGGGAGTTGCAGTTCAACAACATCTGGAGGGTCAGACAACTCTCTCCCCCTCCCCAAGCACTGCTAGGTACAACTGCAGATACTGCAGGTCAAATCCTCAACATCCCGCACAGCAGAATCTCTTAAATTGCTATCCAGCTTTGGAATCTACCTTGCACAAACGCTTTTGGATTCTGCCCCCAAATCTGTAAGGTACCCACTACAAGATATCTATATTTCCAAGAAAATGAAAAGTTATTTCCCACAAGTGAAGTTATTTCCCTCACATTCTGCAAAACACCTTCAGAGAGTAGCAAAACTTTTCATAATGAGGGACTATTCTGAGTGTGTGCGTGTATTTCTAAAGGAAATTTGGTGTTTAATCATCCTTGGGCTGAAACCCTTGGGTCACTCTGTTTAGAAAAGCCAAAATTAATCAAAGAGCAAGCTGTATGAGCAACCAACTGCCAGAGGGCCACCGGTCATCAATTTGGCAGCAGGACCTTGCAAGACATGAGAGAGGAGCCAGCAGGCTCTGGCAAACTTAGGCAAAGCACCATCACCTCCTTTCCCCCACAAAAGCATCCCATCTGCAGGGCAGCAAAGCATCTACAGAGTGGCAACAATGGTCTCCATGACCCAGGATATATTAACACAGACAATGCACGACAGTATGAAGCCATTAATGTCAAAACCGGCCCAGGAAAGGTAAGGTATTTGTATGTGTATGGGTGGCCATTAACTCATCTCTTTTGTGCCTAAAACAGTGCTACACAGGTGGTTGCCCTGTCGGATCCCAGAATACATGTTTAACAATAAACAGCCCAGAACTCCCCCCACTCCATTTTCCTTTCTGGTATTAAGCACAACCCCAGATGTTTATACAGCTTCTCAACATGCCAATTAAATGAATGTTTTTGGCAGTTATCAACCAAGGCTGCCGTCCGCTTTGTTCTGCAATGCCCAGAGACAAGAGCCTGAGTTAAGGAGTTCTGTCATTGTTGTAAGGCAACCTCCCGCTGGAAGTCTCTATTATAGAAATGTGTCACCCTGCTGAGCACAGCCCTGCAGGAATTGGCTTCCCGCACTATACACCGTGCATCTCTACCCTTTCATGCTGAGAAACTTCCCCGCCCCTCTTTAATAATCTCAATCTTTTGTTTTTCCACTGCGGACGCAAGGAATATTTTATTTAAATTATTTAGTTGACTGGCACAAAGCGTCTCTGGAAGAGCCTTGAAACCGCTGCTACGGTGCAAAGGGGCATGGGCATTCAGCAACTTTTGCAAGGACATGCAGAAATAATGGAGTTTTCATTTTAAAATGGACTCACCTGATGAAGTTATTCACTTCTCCTGTGAGGTTCAACACACACAATTGGGTGGCCTCTATTTGGTGCTCTGAATGAGCTGGTTTCTACTGCAAATGGTACAAAGCAGTTTCCAAGTTCTCCAAGTGTCCTAAACAAACAAACTGATTATGTTAACTAACGGATTGCTAACAGTTAAAGAATAAGGGCACTGCATAGAGGTTCCTGTTTTCATTTCCAGGAACCTCAGAGTCCTGTTAGATGACCATCTGTCTCTGTACCCATCTACTGGGGCAACAGCAAAGGCAAGTAATTTCCATCTTTTGAATATCCATCAGATTCACAAGTTCCTGACCATCAAGACTGCTCATCTGCTTGTCTAGGCTCTGGTTATGTTCTGCCTGGATTACTGCAATAGCCTACAAGCAGATTTGTCTTCTTGCTCTCTTCTCCCTCTGGTCTTAATTCAGAACAGTGCCAGCTGCGATGTGTTAGGTCTCCCTAAATATTTACATGTTTCTTCTCCCTGTAGATCCCTTCACTGGCTACCAATTCAGGCCCGTTTCAAACTTTGGGTTGTTGTATTTGGGTTGTATTTTGGGCTCTGTGCTCCCATCTTCCCCAGTACCTGGAAGCTCAGCTAGCATGGAATGCTCCGTATAGGAAGTTAAGATCTACGTGCAAAGGATTATTGTCTGTTTCACTGACATACACAGCTCTGTTGAGGCCTTTCTAGAACTGGCTCCATATCCGTGAAACCGCCTGTCTTTGGACTTCCAGATGGAGGGCTGCACCCATATCTGAAAAGGGCAGAAGACTTCCCTCTTTGATTCGCTGGATCAAGCTGCTGAGCTGCACTGCAGGTTGCTGGGGTGGATGGTGGAATGTTGGTGGTTTTACATATATATATTTATAGTGTTAGGTTTTATTGTCTTTGTATCTGATTATATATGTTTGATGTTCCACCCTTTGGTGGAAAGGCTGCTATAAACAAAAGTTGTTGTTGCTATTATTATTGTTATTATTATTATCGTTATTAACTGAAGAGGAGTGTGTCATAATTGTGTTGCTGACTGTACAACTTGCACAGTGGATGTCCCACCATGGGATTTGGACTGGGAGTCTCAGAAACGCAAAGTTATTACAGCAGAAACTGCTAACAGGACACCTGTTTACTATTCTTTCAAGTCCTCAGACTTTTCCTTCCAAGACGGTGTCAACTTTTTCCAGAAAGTCTATTCTTAACTAGTCAATATTTCAAAACATAATGGGCACAATCATTTTTCATGCAAAGCTGCAATGAAATATGGTATTTTGCTTATCTACTGAAAGTGGCACAGGTGCTCCAAGATCCTGGGATTATAAACCTAAAAACTTTCTTTTTCCGAACACCATTATCAATGAAAAGCATAGTAGTAAGATTTTGGTTTGAAAACAATGACGCTTTACTCCCAAAAGAACTCACAGTGATCAAATCTTGCCAAAGAATCTTTACTTATCTTGCCCCATTATTATAAAGGTAAAAAGATCTCTCTTAACTGTATGACTAAAGACCCGATAGAGAACACTGGCTACCTAAGGTGACTAGAACAAAAACATTATTCTGAAATTCTGTAGGACAAATCTCAAGGATAATACATTCCTGGAGAAGTTGGAAAAAAAACAAAGTAACCCAAGAGCTAGTAATATTTTTCAGTTGACCAGTAAACAGAAACCAAGATTATACGATACATGTTTAGGCACATCAAAAAAACTAGTTTACCTTGCATTATAGCTTACAAATTCATCTCAACACTGTTCTTTGACTATTAAGGTTAACAATTAATGACATTTTATTGCTGTTAATACATGTGTCTGATCAATACTGGGCAACCAACACAGTCTAACAAGTCTGGAACTCCCTTACAAATACATATTGATTTTTACGCTTTGGTCCTGAAACAAAATAATCTGCACAAATAATTGAAAATGAAGGAGATAATTTAATAAACAGTGGAAAATACCATGTAATTTCCCTTGGCTTCACTGACAGAAAGTCATTATAACTCCTTATTGGTAATTCACTCATTTCTTTTAAAAGGGAAGAACAGATTATAACTCCAAAATATAATTTATGATATAAATAAAATACTCAAATCTGTTAAGTTTTCAAATCTACGGGTAAGAGTCAAACAAAGAGTTTCACACATATAGTTGAACAGCCAATGTGATGCATGCAACAGAATATTGAAAAGGTGTAGACAAGCACTCCTTGGGCCAGGTAGTTGTCCCCAATACAAGCAGCCAGAAAGATCCAGTGTCCTGGTCTACAGAAGCAAAATAAACACATATCTGCTTTGTATCAGCTGCCTGCGAGGGGTGTAAAGAGTGGAGAAGCAGCCTGCAGACACATATCTACCTTTCCTCTTCAACTGATGTTGAGTCCCAGCGCAAGCCAAACATCTGGCACTATTTTAAACAAGACCCTATTGCTCTTCCTGGGTTGCCAGCTGCACAACCAGGGATAAGGCCCAGCCACTCCCCTCAAATCAGCTAACTAAAACACCCCCACCCCATTTGTGGACCGCTTCATCACAAGAGCTTACTTGACAAGGAAACTGAAAGAGCCAGGTAGGGATCTGGTTTTTTTCCAGAGAATCTGATATTTATACTTCCAACTAGAAATGTAAAATTTCCAGAAATGGAAGAAAAAAAAATCTAGGGTTTTTTGGGGAGGAAAAACAAGCAGAAATTTTGGTAACAACTGAGCCAAATGCAGTATGTATTTTCATAACAAATCCAACCTTATTTTACTGCTTTATTCAAACAGTAACATCTAAAAAAGATATTTAGCAAATTTGTGAAATGTTTAAATATAAAAGTATTAGTTCTACACAAGTAACATTGTGGATCTATTTGTTTGTTTATCAATAGTGAAATGTGAATATATTTAAGTATGAATATACCCTACACTAAACAGAAATTAGCAAACCATTGCATTCTATAATATAAGCACATGTATCTTAATTCTAGAATCCACACATTTTGTAACAAAAGACCTAAACTACTTAGTTTGAAACAATTACAGTCTTAAGGACTAGAAATGCAGTATGACATTACACCTGACAATGACAATACTGAACTCTTTAAAAGTGTATTATCAAAAGCAATGAAGTCTGCCCAGTCTGTTTCCTTCATGAAGGTGGCTCGTAAAAGAAAACTTAGGGGAGTCAGAAGATCCTGCTCCCTGTTGTAACCAAAAAAACCAACAACAACCAAAAAACAAACACACACACCTCATCTCAAACAGGAGACAGGGTGTGTGTTCTGTCCAGGAACAAAACAAACAGATAAACAAAACAAAACAAAAAATTAAAGTATTTTTCCAACATAGGGAGGTGCTTGATTTCAAGAACGGTTATGAGGTCACTTGCGGTCATGATGGCTGGTTTAGTGTTCTTTTTTAGATTTATGCTAACTTTTGCTATCAGCAGTTTATGGTCTGTGCCACAATCTGTTCTTGATCTTGTTTTTGCAGCGAAAATTGAACTTCTTCATCTTCTACTTGCAATGACACAATCTACTCGATCCCTGTATTGGCCATCAGCTGATGTCCATGTACACTGTCACTTCTTGGGTTTCCTGAAGAATGTATTTTGAACGAAAAAAATTGTTACCCTCACAAAATTCAGTCAGTCACTTTTCTGCTTCACTTGTTGATCCTAGGCCAAATTTTCCTACAATCTTTGATTCTGCTCTGTTCCCTACTTTTGCATACCCATTGCCTATTTTGCCTGTTTCAAATTCAATTTCTTTCCAGACTCCTGCACAGAATTTTTTAATTTCTTCTTCTAGCTCTGTTGTTGGAGTATAAACTTGGATTATGCTTATACAGATAGTTTTTCCTCTAAAGTTTTATTTACATGATTTGGTCAGACTTTGCACTGTTTCTTTTCACTGCTTTTGCTGTATCTTTCCTCACTATAAATGCCACCCCATTTCTCCTTAGATTTTCATTTCCTGAGCAGTAGCGTACAATATGTATACTGTGTCAAGCCAGATGTCACCCATCCTATATTGGTCCATTTCTTTTTTCCTGCCTAACTGTAGTACCTTACGTTCCTCCCTGCTGAAATTAAATTGGTTAGTTTTGGCACAGCTCTCTGATCTGTTAATATCATTTTGAATTCTGTGCCTGTCCTCTGGGGTATTAGCTACCTCTCCTAATTTTGTGTCATCTGCGAATTCCCTCGCCCAAGTCACTGATAAAGATGTCAAATAGCACTCGGTCCAGGACAGGACCCTGTGGCCCCTCACTAGTCACTTCTCTCCAAGATGAAGAGGAGCCATCGGTGAGCGCCGTTTGGCCACAACTTGAGTAACAGTTTGGAAGTGGGGGGAGAATTCATTTATTCTACTGCACCAGCAGCTCTAAAATCAGAAAGCAATGATTATTAATCCATCATAAAAGATGCCAGACACAAAGGTCTTAGAAAGATTTACATGGAAAGTGTCGAAAAGATTTTTGTTTTAGTATGACAAACATAAATGCTGACTTAAGATAGCTGTCCTGTTAAAGAGTTCTCACAGAGATTTGCTGGCAAATGATGTTGTCACAGCTTCTGTAGAATTCGGGGGAAGGCCTTTAACAGGCACCGCCTGAGGCGTACACTGGGGCAAGGACATACAACCGCCAAGGGCAACCTGTGGGTGAATATCCAAAATACAAGTTACAATCCAGAAAGGCAGGAGCATTTAATCCATCCCCAACGAAGACAGAGCAGATGCGACTGTAAGATGTCATTCACCAGCTATCCTCCATTTTTTTTCTGTCATAAGGAAACACATTTCAAGTTTACTTATGAGAGCTTTCACCACGCCGTCAGTCCCGACCATAAGGTTTGCCTTGCATCAAACCACTATGGGGCCATGGTCCTGCTATGTATTTACATTAACGTGTCACAATATGGCAGCTGGATGCTGAGTAGGCAGTGAAGCATACCATGCAGACCATAACCTCATGTGAACTTCACCTGCTTCCCTGCCAAAGACTCACTGCTGTGTAGTCTATTTTAGTGTACTGAACAAGATCACAACAGCCTACCTGTCTGAACCCTAAAACAACTGCTCACATTAGTTCAGTTTAAATTAATAAAATAATGTAACCATCACTCAGCAATTCAGCTTCAGAAGTATTTGCTCAGACAGATTTTTCAACCCACTCTAATACCTGCAGGAAATAGGATACAGCTGGTCCAGGGCTTACAACAAATTATAACAAAGGAGATTTCTCCTTCCCGCTTCACAGGGTCATCTAAGCATGCTTACTCAGAAGCAAAACTGTTCATTTCAACAGAACATACATCGCAACCAGTCCCATTATAGAACTGCAGCCTCAACCGGATATGCTGGGGGCTGAACCTGGGACTTCCACCGCACAAAGATCTGTTATCTCTAATCTAATATTATATTACTATCATTACCTTTACCTGTATCCTGCCTTTTGCCCAACATTGGGCCTCAAAGCTGCTTACATATTAAAACAATACTATTTAAGGACATATAAATAGTACATATTAAAAAGTAATTTAAGAAACCTAAAAAGAGATAGTAACCACACACATTATAATATGCATATTTTGAAGAAAGAAGTACGTTCAAAACATGCAATAGTGTTAATCTGTATTTTTAATTGCACATTAATGCAAACCAGAACACAACAAATTTATGGACTCATGGGAAATTATGATGGACTAAAGTGAAAACTGACTGTTTTGCCTATCCTTTTGATACACTATTGATACACTATTTAGACACGCTATTTAGAGCAGAGATTACATTCACTTATATCTGTCTCAGATTAGAAGGTGCTTAATTTCCACAGAAGAGTACTTGCGCGTGGCTGCTCTCACGGCTGCTCTCCTCCAAGGAACAGGGAAAGGCTACCTCCCTTCCTGTTGTCCTTCCACTGGCAGCAAAAATGCTTTCATTCAAGTAGGCCTCTGGCAATGAAGGTGGGCGGCTGTGAAAGGGACTTTTAATACAAGCACATACTACCTTTTTTTAAACTGCTTTTAAAGCTGTTTGTCTTAATTAATCAGTTTCCAGGGAGGAACATCAGCAGTAAGTCCAATATTAATATATAGCCCATCTGGTAAGCGGGGCCCTGCTAATAATTTGGTCAGCCCTGCAATCTTGCACCCAGTTACCTTGAAATAAGAACCACTGAACTCAACAGAGCTCAATTTTGTGTATATATGCACAAGACACCTGTTAGGTACTCTAAGCAGGAACAGATATCTGTCTGTAAATTTCCACACCCTTTTTTTTTTAAATATGCTATCACCAGGTCCACATTTTCCCGTCTCAGCAATGTGTTTACCCATACAGTCCTTAATGCATGAGCAATCCAGGCAGAGGAGGAAAGGGAGATGTCCCACCCCAGCTCATCAAAAATACAACATGCCCGCCACAAAGGGGTCACCCATTAAAAATTAAATACAGAAAGTAAAAAGCACTTCCAGACTTCAAAGCAACTAAGTGCTATCCTGCTAAACATTGATCACCAACAGCAAAGAGGGTCATACCATCACCACCCCAATGTTCCAACTACAGCTGGCTCTCCACATTTGCTAGGGTTGGGGCAAGGGACTCCTGCAGAAGTCGAAAAATCACAAATATCAAAATGTGCATTTGTGTCTGTGAGAAAGGGGCCTGAGGGATGCTGGGTAGACAAAAAACAATGATACACAGAACTCTAACAAGGAAAAGTTAGAGAAACATTGGTGACATAGAATGGCGTATATCACATTGGAAGATGAGGCAGTAAATACACCTCTGGTGGGTGGTATTATTAGGCCCTATAATGCTGCTCCCCAGGTGTGGGGACAGGGTTCCCACCTGGGTCGGTGGCAGGGTCTTGCCCATGCTATGTATCCTGTTGTAGGTTACTAACTGCTTAATCTGACGTTAGAAAGGGCAATAAGGTTAGTTTCTTAAGTCCGGCTGCTGGACCACAGGGCCGTAAATGGCTGGCCATAAATGAAGAACACACATGGCATACCCACTCACTTCAAGATTTCTGCAGGGTTACAAAACAAAGGCCCCTCGCTCCTGGATTTCCAACCCAGTAGCAACAAAGACATTTCTTTCATCTTCATGCGATGTTCCATAAAACAACAAGTGTTAGTGTGACACAACAGCTGGACCACTGGGCTATGATTCCCACTCAGCCACAAATCACTGAGAGATTGGAGCCAATCACATATAACAGAGGAACTGGCAATGAGTGGCCCACAGACAAGATGCCAAAACACAAAACAAGGTGCAGGCCCCTGCCCCCCAGCCTGGATTTCCCCAAGTTTTGTTTTGTGGACTTCCAGCTAATTAAAAGGGGGACAAGATGGGCTCCAGGAAAAGAAAACTGAACCTTGGATTGCCAGAGCTTGCCTAGCCCACGCAGCAACTAAAGCGTTAAGGGGCCTGGAGACCAAGTCCTGTGAGGAAAGGTGGCAGCCCTTTGCTGCACTGCTTAGTATCCTGGATGACTAAGATGTCATGTGTTTGAGTATGTGAAGCACTGTCACACGGAGGAAGGTGCAAACACATCTGCCGCTGCTCCAAATGGTAAGACCCAAACTAATAGGTTCAAGTTACAAGAAGGGATGTTGATTAAACTTTAGAAAGAACTCTGTAATACTCCAACCTGATCAGCAGTGGAAGAAATTTTCTCAAGAGGTGGTGAACTTTCCTGAAAAGCAAAGACTGGATGACTACCTAGCAAGGAGGCTGTAAAAAATGGAGCATCTGCCTCAGGAAAAGATGGGGACAAATGATCTTTGAGTCCTTTGCCAATTCTACAATTCTGGATCTGTTTGCTGCTCTCAACTCCACAGAAAATGAACATAATAAAAATGTATTAATATAACAAATGAGATGGTCTGCTGACCTAGTCTCCCATCCTCAATAACAAACAGCAAGATATAAACTCATGGGCAAAGCTTGTTTCCCAGTAGAGTATTCCCCAATATCACAGGCTTATTCATTTATGACAAATTAGATCAGGAAAATGTCTACATACAAAGCTCATGCTTTGCTGATCTGCTAATGACAAAATTACCATTAGCCTTTGAGACAGCTTTTAAAAATAAACCCAGCAAGCCTTCTGCCCCCTGGTTGTGCAAAAGGCTAATATCTTTTAAATCAAACAAACAAATATAGGAGATACACACAGAAAATAGTATACACAATGCTAAAGTAACCACAAAGCTCATCAGTACAATCCCTGTAAGACACAAGACCTGGGGCTACAAAAGCAGCTATGTTGGCAAGTTGCAACATGCTATTAGTTTTTTCCCCTCAACAACTTGAAGTACAAATTCAGCTCCAATTTCACATGCTCAGCCTTTACTTTGAAAACAGAGACACTTGTGGGTGGCCATGCATATATTACAGCAACAAATACTGCATTAATTTAGCTCCTCTTCATGCAATAATCATTTTCACAGCTGTAACTTTAAAAAAAATGCATATACAGTATTTCTAGACCACTTCTTTGGGCCATTCTCTCACAAAGCAGCGTACCTAACAACAAATGACAGATTTGTAAGATACATTACTCAAACCAAAATATTTGGACACATTTCTAAAACAAAATAATCATGCTTTTAGGAGAAGGCACCACTGAGGTCAATCTGAAATTCTGAACTGAGGGGTTCCAAGTGGAGTTTATGCAGAAGCTATGCAACTACAGCAGTGTGATACCTCTTTAACCGTCACTACTTGAACCTATCCTGGGAAACAGTGTGTCATAGTGGTTTGAGCACTGGATTATGACTCTGGAAAACAGGGTTTGAATCCCCACTTAGCCATAGAAATCAATCTTGGGAAAGTCACACTTTCTCAGCTCAGAGGAAGGCAATGATGATGACCGCCCCTCTGAACAGATCTTGCCAAGAAAACCCCATCATAGGTTTGCCGTAAGTCAGAAATGAAGGTTCCATCTGCTAGAGAGTTTCAACAAACAACATATCCCAGCATTCTGCATGATAAAGCCAGAAGAGTTAAGTGCTATCAAACTGTTGCAACTCTATACTACAGAAGCACCAAACACCTGTGTCAGGAATACCTCCACATAACTTGTTCTTCATTTGAATTCTTCTCACAATAAAATAATTTTTATATTACACAAATTGATCATGTATATTATTCACCTAAACATTCACATACAGGCCTGAAATGTATTATCTATGAATTTCATCAGACAGCAACTCCAATCATTTATTTGAAGAAACAAGGACTGATAAATACCTTATTGTCTGTTAGTTGCTATAAACACCATACAGGAAGCCCCCACCTGTTGACAGCCCATTATCTGACAAATCGCTCTTTCACTGCTTCCAAATTAAGGATGAGTTCCATTAATCTGACAGGGGTTTCATTCTTTCATCAGCTCTTCCTGCCTACAGAGGCTCATTTGGAACTGCTTGCACATGTGCACTGCTTGCAAAGTGAGCTGAGAGAGGGGGAAAGGCGCTACACCAACAGAGAAACTTTGTAAGCACCATGCACATGGTCAGTCCCAAGCAAACTTCTGTCAGTCCTTCATGCTCCCAATAGTACAGTGCACAGGTTCCACTTTTCACCCAATTCCATTTTCTGACAATGCTCCGGTCTCTAATCTGACAGATAAATGCTAGGAAGCCTATATAAGAGGAAAGGGATTGTATGACATGGTAGATACTCATTTGGCTTAATTCTTCCTTTGCAACCATCTTCTGTAGTAACCTCTTAAGCAAAGGAAGAGACACAATATACATGGATAGCTGTCCTGGTCTCATTTCCACAGCTTCAAACACTACTTTCTTCGACTAATATTCTTGAATCCTCTAGCCATCATGGTTGTGGATTTGAGATTTAAGGAGCTGCAGTTTAAAAAAGTAATGCTTCCAAGCTCTGTTCGTTTTTCAACAAAGTGAAACACTGAGGCTATGTCAGCCATTTCTCCCAGTGTCAAAGGAACAGAGAAGCAGCTAAGACAGCAAAGCAGCAGAAGGAAACAGGGTCTCCAACAGCTTTGAGAACACAGCTCAGCCCCTCCAGTGGTGCTCCAAAGCACCATCACCCTTGCAGATAGCTCAGAGCACTTCCTAGCTGAGACACAGGCCAAAAGTTCAACCCCTCAGGAGTGCCAGTTAACATGAGGACACTTCATTTTGACTTACCTTGTTTGACCATTTATAGGCCTGAAGCAGCTGACTGTAGAGGGGTGTCTTGTCCTGCACAGGATCTAAACTCAACAGTCCACTGTTGTGAAGAGGATGGTTTTCAGAAGGCTTGCCTACAAGATTACTAAGACGTTCCAGTTCACTAAAATGAAAAGAAATAATGTGATTGGAATGGGTTTTTTTAAAGCTCTTCTACAGCATTATGATTTCACAGAATTCTAATACTTAACCCACACTATAAAACATATACTAAAAAGGGTCTTACTATATTGTATTACTGAAAACACTGACTATCAAGAAAACATAAGTTATCCTTTAAAAAAGATTTTCAGCACTCACACCTGAGAGTAAAGATTTGAAAACAAAAGATTATAAATGGTATTATTTAGTCAAGAGGTGGGTAACAGCAGGTTATGGGGGCAAATTTTCTGTCCCTGCAGCCTGCCAGGGCTTACACAAATGTAAAAACCGTCAGAGCACAGCCTCTGTACAGTATTGGGATACAAAGTTTAACTCAACATCCAAAATATTGAACTTTTCAACAGAGGATTATGACAAGCATTGAAGATCCTCTCTTGTGAAGATGACACTTCCTACTGGAACATATAGGCTGTGTACATTTAATGAACGGACAGTAATTATTACTTAAGTCTGTACTCAACAAATCAACACACAACACAGTTCCTGGCACACTGAGTGAGTAAAACCTTGCCATAAAAAGCATTTACTGATTGCAAAGGAGAAAATATTTTATCAGATTTTTTTTCATTATGTTCCTAAGGCCCAGAAAGAAAATGGAATTTTAGAAAAACTTCCCCTTTTCTTCTAACTCTTTTTTTCCCAAGCAAAACTGACAAGAAAGTAACAAATTATTTTCTTTTAGAATGAAGAATACAATCTTTAAGTCACAGTGTTTACAAATACTTCAGGAGGAAATGGATTCATAAGGGTAGCCAATTTACTATAAATATCATGGCCCTTGTTTTGCTATATGACATACAGTCAGCCCTCCGTATCCACAGATTCTGTATCCACAGATTTAACCAACTACAGCTTGAAAATATTCTCCCCCCCAAAAAAAAATCCAAAAAGCAACTTTGATTTTGCTGTTTTGTATCTGGGACTCTACTTTACTACGCCATTGTCTGTAATGGGTCTTGACCATCCTTGAAGGTTCCTGGAACCAACGCCTACTGAGGAGCCGCTGCACTGTTCAGTTCCCCAGGAGCTGAAATTGCTAAAATTCAGAGAAATAACCAGCATTACCAATCTATGTGTGACTAACTCCTCATGATTATATGGCTGCAATTCCTACTTTAACATCCTACTTGGATTACTCTTGGGCAAGGCTTTCCAAATGGTGTGCCGTGACATGTTAGTGTGTTGCCTGAAGTGTGTAGGTGTGTCATCTACAATCTTGGAGATGTATGTTATTGTTTATAAATCATATATCTTTAAAAATATATGAAAGGTTATCATGAGATATGTTGTATGCCCATACATTTTGCTATGGCAATTTATGCTTGCATCTGTATCTCTTATAAGGGGTTAGTTTAACCTCCGGTTTGCTGGTAAAACTGAATTACCGTGTCACGAAATGACGCATGGCTAAGGAGCGTGTTAGCAACAGGAAAAGTTTGGAGAGCTCTGCTCTGGCGGGCACGGAGTTTGCACCGTCCTATACCCAGCAGCTGAAACTGCTATAATACGAAGAAACAGCCAGCATTACCAGCCTACGTGCGGCCAGCTCCTCCGGGTTATTTGGCTGCAATTCTTGCCCTAACGTCCTACTTGGAAAGGGCACCCGAAGGATGCAGTACAGTAACTAGCCTCCCCTCCCTAAACTGCAAACCCCAGGATTCCATAGGCGGTTGAAAGTGGAATCACAGCGCGGTAACAGTCTGGTGCGGAAAGGGCCCGGAGGCAGCGTGCCCCTGGAGGTGGAGGCTCGCACCCCCCCTCCCTCCCCCCCGCCGCCTCTGGGGCCCGAGGGAGGCACAGACTCCGGCCACCGAGCCCCCCGCCCCGCCAAGCGCGCAGAAGGCGGGCTGCGCCCCCCGCACGCGGGGTCAGCCGCCGCCGCCGGGCCCCCCTCTTCCCGCCCCCCACGGCTTCGCCCCAAGCTTTCCGAAAGGGCTGGGGGGCGAGGGGGGCTTTCAAACCCCCCGTTGCCCGGGGCAACCTCCCCGCCGCCTCACCCGAGGTCTCGGCTGACGGAGTGGAGGCTCTCCTGGAAGGCGGCGACGAAGCCCTTGTCGCGGCCCTCCGAGGCCTCCTTGTTCCGCCGGCCGTCCTTCAGGCAGTCGAAGACGCGCGTGACGCTCGAGCGCAGCGCCTGGATGGCCGCGATGGCCTGGGCGAAGGCCTCCAGGTTGACCCCGGCGCTCAGCACCCCCTCCGCCATCTTGGCCCCCCTCAGGCCGGCACGGAGCCGGAGAAAGAAGCGGGCCGCCGCAAAGCTCCCTGGGAAACGTAGTTTGGCTCGAGGAGGACGACGGACGCCGGCGATTAGGAGTGAGGCCCAGACAGGCGCAAGGGAGCCTGGGAGTGCTAAAAGGAAGGCGAACGGCCCGAGAAAATAGGGGAGGAGAAGGGGAGTAAAATACTTCTGCCGCAAAGCTGGCTGGGAAATGTAGGATTCAGCAACGGCGCGTGACAGGAAAGCGTGAAGAGGGGTGGTTGCTGCTTTCCCGCCTTTTTTTCTTTCATTTCGCGCGCCTCAGAGTTTCGCTCAAACATATTGAGGGGATTTTACTTTGTATATTGCCGTGCTTGTTTCGTGCTTATTTCTCATTCATAGGGCCGCCCTGTGTCAAAGTGTGTACATATCTATAAAAACTCAGAAGACTGGGAGTCAGAAGGGCAGCTGGGAGGCAATTAGAGGAGACCCTGAAGTATCAAGATATATCACTGAATACTAAAGTTAGGATTGTCCACACCAGCTTATTTCCAATTTCTGTGTATGGGTGTAAAAGCTGGAGAGTGAAGAAAGCTGAGAGGAAGGAAATAAACTCATTCAAAATGAGGGCTAGAGAAGAGTTCTGAAGATCCCCTGGGCTGCTAAAAAGTCAAATGGGGGGTCCCGGAGCAAGCAAGCCCTAGAAGCCAAGATGGCTCCAGGGAGGCTGTCCTGCTTTGACCATCTTGTGAGAAGACCTGACTCCCTAGAAAGGGCAATAAGGCTCGGGAAGGCAGAAGGCAGTAGGAAGAGGAAGACTCCGTTAGACATGGACAGACTCAGTCAAGGAAGACCCAGCCCTCAATGTGCAAAGACCTGAGTAGAGCAGCTGAGGGCTGGGTCTGAGACTTAGAGGTCTCTCGTCTATAGGGTTGCTATAAGTCAAAGTCAGCTTGATGGTAGTGAACAACCACAAAGAGCAAACCAAGCCTGAACCCTCCCTAGAAGCCAAGATGACTAAACAGAGGCCATTGTGCTTTGGCCATATCCCGAGAAGACATGACTCCCTAGAAAAGATAATAAAGCTTGGGAAGGTGAAGGCAGTAAGGAAAGAGGAAGACAGCCTTACAGATAGATGGACTCAATCTAGGAAGCCACATCTCTGAATCTGCAAGACCAGAGCAGGGCTTTTGAGGAGATAGTGGCTTAGAAGACTCTCCTCCAAAAGGTCACCATAAGTCGAAGTCGATGTGACAGCAATTAACAACAAAGCTGGAGGAGCGTTCTTTGGACGCCATGCACTGCTTAAAAGACAAAGAAATGGTATTTAGTACAAATCAAGCCTGAACATAATTTACGTAACTTACTAAAGTTAGGATTATACCTGCCATCATATTTCCAGTTTCTAAGTATGGTTGCACAAGCTGGAGTGAGGAAAGATGATGGGAAGAAAATCAGCTCTGAAATGTGGTGCTGGAGGAGAGTTCTGAGGACACCCTAGACCACTAAAAAGAGAAATGAATGGGTCCTGGAGGAAATCAAGCCTGAACCCTCCCTAGAAGCCAAGATGGCTAAACTGAGGTTATGATGCTTTGGAGATGTCATGAACAGACACGGCTCTCTAGAAAAGACAATGATGCTTGGTGGAAGGCAGGAGAAAAAGAGGAAGCCCATTACAGACAGACTCAGTCAAGGAAGCCACGGCTGCCCCAAGTCTGCAAGACCTGGTGGCCAGGGATCATGAACATCTCTCATTTATAAGATTGCCATGAGCTGAAGCCGGCTAGACAGCAGACAACAGCAGATGTGACAAGTCACGGTCAGCCATGAGAGGGCTGCCTCTGTCCCAGCCTTCGCTTTGTTTCTAATGTTTTCTTGTGACATTCGTGCCAACATGTGCAGGGATAGCAAAGCTCCTGGCCACTTCCACTCCACCCCTTCACAATTCACTGGCCCCACTGGTGTATTAAGGGCATGACCGTGTGCTTGTAAATGTTGCTGAGTTCTTTCAAAGGGAGGGAGGTCTCCAATTTGCACATCTGGCAGAGTTCTACCTTGGGCTGCAGCCCCATACACCCTTACCTTGGAGTCAGTCTCCAGCCTATTTTCATTTATTTACTATTTATTAGTAACAGTCTATTATTGTTACCTGTATTTGCTGGCATATAATACGCACCCATGTATAAGACACACCTCACTTATACGCTGGCAAATACTGTTTGCCAATGTACAAGACACACCAGATTGTAAGATGCACCTCATTTTCAACAAGTATTTTTCAGGAAAAAAAGTAAGTCTTATAAGCCAGCAAATACAGTATTTATTAGTAACAGGGTATTTTATTTCAATCTGTAAATGCTTTAAGGCAGAGCTTTCCAAACTTTTCATGTTGGTGACACACTTTTTACACATGCATCATTTCGTGACACAGTAATTCAGTTTTACTAGCAAACCGCAGGTTAAACTAACCCCTTATAAGAGATAAAGATACATACATAGATTGTATGAACAAAATCTACGGGGACACAACATATCTCATGAACATC
The DNA here is from genome assembly GCA_948472985.1 of Iguana delicatissima. Classification (NCBI taxonomy): domain Eukaryota; kingdom Metazoa; phylum Chordata; class Lepidosauria; order Squamata; family Iguanidae; genus Iguana; species Iguana delicatissima. Next base: position 214,117 of record CAOKZL010001308.1, read on the forward strand.
TTTCATATATTTTAAAAAATATATGATTTATAAATAATGTAAGATAATATAAGATTATAAATAATAAAAGATTTCTGAGATTATAGGTGACACACCTACACACTTCAGGTGACACATTAATGTGTAACGGCACACGGTTTGGAAAGCCCTGCTTTAAGGTCTTAATCTGTTTAAAAACACTTTAATTGTTTTGCTTTAATGTGTCAAATCATTTAACATTGTTCTAATTTTTCTTTAAACTATTTCTTCCAGTTTTTCTTAGGTTCAAGTTGGTTAAACTGGTGTTATTATACACTGCCTGAGATCATAAGATACAAATATTTTAAGAGAGAAATAAATAGTTGCAAGTAGACATACACTGGTTGCACTTGAAGAGACATAACAAGTGGTCCTTCTGGGCATCTTTTCTGGGAAACAAGTTCCAATGAATTCAGGCCATATCCACACTAGACTGTTATAGTGCTATTATTCCACTTTCAACATCCTATGGAATCCTGGGGTTTGCAGTTTATGGAGAGGCCCTTGAGGTTTGGAAACCTTTAAAGCCCCCACCTAAACTGCAAACCCCAGGATTCCATGGGATGTTGAAAGTGGAACAATAGCACTGTAACAATCTAGTGCGGAAATGGCCTCAGTGAAGGCTTGTGGGAAGGGCTGCAGTCCTCCTATTTGCTGACCTGGTCATTGCGTCTTATCTATTTTCCAATGGCATGAACCACGTTCCCAGTCCGGGTTTCAGATTTCGGGGGAACTGAGGCAAGATGCTCTCATTGAACCATTCACAGCCATTTAAACTCCAGATTCAGAGGGATGCAAATAGGGGTGCAACTGCTGCCCACCCTTTGCTCTGACTACTGCTTGCATGCTCTGCTGAATGGAGTCAGGCCGGAGGCCTCGAGGCAAAAAATGTCCGCTTTGCAAGAGCATGGACCTTGAGAAGAGGTGCCCACTTTTGTTGTTGCATGCCCAGAAATACTTTCTGATTATGGAGACCCTAAAGCGAACCTGTAACAGAGTTTTCTGGAGCTGAGAGTGGGTTCCCATGCTCAAGAGGGGAATCAAACCCTAATCTCAATAATACCCACCCTGAAATCAGCTCTCCAATAACCCTAATGTAGTTTGGGGAGAAATGTTATTACTTTTAACAGAGATTCTTATGCATGTGAGGGAAATAGGGATTAGCAGGAGGCAGGAAAGGAGAAGCAGCTGATTTTGAAAGCCCATAACAGGTGTTTGTAGATTGAGGGAAACATGTGGTACAGAAATGAGAATAGGGTGTTATCCTTCTGGATCTGCAGTGAGGGTTTGTCAAGTCGCTGTTGTGTGTATGTGCCTGTTTTGCCTTTTTGATGCGTATTGTTCCATTTAAACTGAGATGCTGCTGTCCAAGGTGCTAAATTTTACAAGGGATCTAAATGTCAAAATCTTTCATTTTCCACAGCTTCCTCTGTTTTTTGTTTGTTTGTTTGTGTTTCTTTTTTTATCACAGCAAATGCATTAAATAAGGGAAAATATTGTCTTTTAATTGGTAGGGATGTAGGTGTCTGACTGCAGGCACCTCAAGTGTTCCCATATAAAACTGTCCATGGATTGCTGTTGAATTTTGCCATCACTTACTCATGTTAAGATATATATTTCCTCAAGCAGCCCTAATTGGCCAAGGTGGTAGAAAAGCCACCAAAACAATTGCTTTTCACTCTTTACACTGCCAATTCTCTTTTAACACATACATGTCTACTTTTCTTTCAGAAATACTTTGCGTGTCCCCTGCTTTCTTCTCATCTTGCACCAGGTCTGTTTGCCTTTTCAGCAATGATAATCATTGTCTAACCTGCAGCTGTACAGGGTCTTCTGCAAAAGTCTTTCCTCTTACCTTCCACCTGAAGCTTTTAAGTAGTGATCCTGAGAGGATTAAATTTAGGACTGTTAACATGGCAACATTTTGCTGTACTACTGCCTGTGGTGTTACAGCTACTGACTGACCACTCTACAAGTGAGAATTGTTCATTTTAAGATCTTTCTCCAGCAGGTATTTGCAACCCAGATTCTCAGGCCATTCTCAGGCTTGTTTTCTGTTGCTCCAGAGACCAGGACAAGGAGCAATGGATTCAAGCTGCTGGAAAGGAGATTCCACCTGAACCTCAGGAAGAACTTCCTGATGGTCAGGGCTGTCCGGCAGTGGAATAGGCTGCCTCAGAGTGTAGTGGAGTCTCCTTCCTTGGAGGTTTTTAAGCAGAGGCTGGACGGCCATCTGTCGGGAGTGCTTTGAGGGTGTTCCTGCATGGTGGGGGGTTGGACTGGATGGCCCGTGTGGTCTCTTCCAACTCTACATTTCTATGATTCTATGATTCTGCCTTCCTTAAGAGAATTAGAAATTTAGAGTGTTGTGGTTTGAGCGCTGGATTACTACCCTGCAGACTGGGTTTGATTTCCCACTCAGCCATGGAAACTCACTGGGTGACCCTGTCACACACTCTCAGCCCCCCAAAACCTCATAATAGATCTGCTTTAGGATCATCATAAGTTGGGAACAATTTGAAGTCACACAACAGCAAAGCAAAGTGCACCTGTGTTTACCCAGCAATGTGTTCTGCAGACATAGAAAGCTTCTGTCTGTCTGTGCCTTCAAGTTGACTGTCCACTTATGGCGTCCCACTGAATTTCATAGGGTTTTCTTAGTTGAGGAACATTCAGATACAGTTTTGCCAGCTCCTTCCTCTGATATGTAGCCTACAGTATCTGGTATTTGTTGGTGGGCTCCCATCCAAGTATTGACCCTAGTTAGTTCCAAGAGCATCAGGTGATCTGGTGCCTTTAGGGTATTTAGGCCCTTAGGATGTGCTAATTTTGTCCACATAACTTCTGTGAACTATGTTTATTTTTAGATTGTTTTCCTGGAGAATGGCTCTGTTCCCTTTTCTTTGTGCTCCTCAACAGAAAACTTAAAAACATTGTGTGGGTATAAAAAGTGCTGACACTCATCATCTGTTTTACATAATACCCTCGGGAACCAGGCTGTCGTTATTCCATCTGTTGTCTTTTGATGTAAGACATCTAGAAATCAAAGATACTCAGGGTTTGTCAATGCTGTGACTTTACAAGGTCCAGTGATAAGCTGATTGCAGTTTAACTGGGACCTGAGCTGAGCTGACCCATAAGGATTTCAGGTAAAATTGCTGCAGACACTGCTAGAAGCTGTCTTTGAAAGCTTCTGAGAAGACATTTCCTACAAGATGCACTAAGAGGCAAAGATGTACAACTAATTTCATAATATTTGGCCATGATCATTGGCTTTGGTATTTAACATGCCTGAGATCCATCGTGATGTAGCGGTTTGAGTCTTGGACGATAACTCTGAGAACCAAGGTCCAATTCCCCACTCAGGCATGGAAATCCATTGGGTGACCTTGAGTGTGTCACACACTCTCAGCCCCAGAAACCCCTGTGATGGCTTCACTGTAAGTCACAAACAACTTGAAGGCACACAACAAAAACAGTGGTGAATGGTAACACAGTCTCTTACAGACCTTGCAGACTGAGGGACATGTCTTCCTTGATTGAGTCTATCCATCTGCAACGCAGTCTTCCTCTTTTCCTACTGTCTTCCACCTTCCCAAGCATTATTGTGTTTTCTAGGGAGTCAGGTCTTCTCATGATGTGGCCAGAGAATGATAGCCTCTGTTAAGTCGTCTTTGGCTTCTGGGGAGAGTTCAGGTTTCATTTGCTCTAGGACTCATTCATTTGTCTTTTTGGCAGTCCAGGGTATCTGTAGGAGTCTCCTCCAGCACCACATTTCGCTTGAGTTGATTTTCTTCTTACTGACTTTCTTTGCTGTCCCAGCTTTCACAGTCATACATAGAAATTGGAAATATGATAGTGTGGAGCGTCTTAACTTTAGTATTGAATGATACATCTTTACACTTCAGGACCTTGTCTGGTTCCTTCATAGCCACCCTTCCAAGTCCTAGCCTTCTTCTGATTTCTTGGCTGCAGTCTTCATTCTGGTTAATGATTGGGCCAAAGTATTATTAGAACTATGAGATAAATATAGGGTAGTATGTGTGCTAACGGGCTTCTCCCATTTACCTGACAGGTTGGGGAACTAAGCATTGCCAGAAAATGGAATTGGTTGAAAAGCACAACCCATGTACTGTATTGTAGGGAGCATGAAGGACTTGTGCACTCACTTAGGACTGACCACACATGTGCTGTTTGCAAAGTCTCTCAGCCAGCTTAGTGTCTTTTTCCCCTCTTTCAGCTTGCTTTGCAAGCAGTGCATGCATGAGAGCAGTTCCAAGTGAGTCTCTATAGACAAGAGCTGGTGAAAGAGCAGAACTCCCATCAAATTGATGGAACTTGTCTTTAATTTGGAAGCAAGTCATCAGATAATGGGACGTCAAAAGTGAGGGTCGTCCGGTATATTTCTTCTGTTTACATTCAGGCAGCAGCACATCTAAACTGCAGCTATTATCTTAGTTTGGAGTGTTCACATAGAAGACTCCCCACTGCTTAGAACTCCCAGTCAGAGTCCTTGAATGCTGGAGAACATAAAAATGAAAGATGAGAATGAGATGCCGTAGTTTTTAATTAAAAACCACTCTTCTTTGTATTGCATAGGATCCAAAAGGCACAGAGAGCCAGTGTGGTGCATTGATTGAAGAGTTTTTGATTAGTTGCTCTTCCAGGCAAGCTTTTTGTTGAAGTTTCCTTGCCTCATCCCTGGAATTTTACAGGTGGTCTGGACAATGTTGTCTTCCTGTGCTTTTCTGCTTCTTCTGCCTCTCCTGTGCCTCACCCTAACAGCAAAATCTATTGTTATTCACAGCTAGGAAAGGCTTGTTGAAATGTATTGCAGAGCTTGTTAGCCATTGTTAGCAAGAACATTTATAATTTAATGACACTGCGTAATATCCAGGAGTTGGTAACTTGAGGACTGGCTCTGGGCAGATATAAAAGGGAAATTCTTGAAGGGCTCTTCATAATAAAGTTGGCTTGGTCCTCTTTGTTCCTCTATCCCGTCTGTTGACCATAATTGTTCCAGCTACCACCTATGGAGATATAATTTATCACAATGAGTCTTTTTGAGATGAGGCTAGCATGAGATTTATCTTAAGCAGGCAAGGGTCAAGACTAAACAGCTGTGCAGGACCCTTAACTGGGAGGGCTAGCGCATCCAAGGGGCCAGTGCTGTGCTCAGTTGTGAAGCCCATGGGGTGATCTTGGACCACTGACTAACTTATAAGACTTATCCAGTGGTTCTCATGCTTTTTACCCCTGTGACGTGAGAATGTTGTTCCACCCCCTCCTCCATGCCACCCCCTCATCTCCCATCCTACACCTTTCTAACCCCCCACCCAAAGGCCCTTATGCCACATGCACCCTCTATCTTAATGCTGAGTTCTTATGGTCACTAAAGGGCATGTGTCTGCTGCACCAACGATGGAACATTTGGAGAAGCTGAGTGGGAAAAATTTAATTTATCTCTTCATATATATATATATATATATATATATATGTATATGTATATGTATATGTATATATATTCACTTTTCTCTAAAACCCAGAGTAGAGTACACTCTCTCAGCCTCAGAGGAAGAGGATGGCAAACCTCCTTGGAACAAATCTTACCAAGAAAACCCTACAGTAGGTTCACCTTAGGATTGCCTTAAGGGAGAAATGACTGGAAGGCACACAACACACACACACACACACACGTGTATATTGCAGAACCTGACTCAAAAGGCAGTGCCTTCTTGGAAAAGTGAAAGGCGAGATAGAATTTGGAAGGCAATATCACTGCAGAGATCATAGCCAGTGAAATAAGTTTGGAGAAGGACAATTTTTTAAAGAGAGTTGTTACTGTTTTGTTAAATGAGACTCTGACAGTGATTGAATACTAGTTTTGATGGAAAGACGAGGACTTGTGGAGTTGGCAACTTGCCCCCCTGCAACTTCTCTTGAATTTCTGGGGCTTTTGCCACTCTCAACTTAAAGGCATCGGGACCTTTCTAGGGTACAAGTTGCTACTGTTAATCCAAATAATACGTAAGATAGTCAGTAGCACATTCCTAGTGGAGCTTCATACTCGGATGTTAGTTTAAGGTCAGGGTTAGGATAATTAAGAGCAATGCCACATGGGTCTACTGAGAAGGATAGCCCTTTGGCTTCTCTGGGGCCATTTCCACACTACACTCTTACAGCGCGATTATTGCACTTTCAACATCCTATGGAATCAACATCCTATGGAATCCTGGGGTTTGCAGTTTCGGGAGGGGCCCCTCCGAAACTGCGAACCCCAGGATTCCATAGGATCTTGAAAGTGCAATAATCGCACTATAAGAGTGTAGTGTGGAAATGGCCTGGGACTTGCTCCCTGGTAAGTGAGCATAGGATGACCACCTAAGCCAAATATCTCTGACCATTACTGCAGAGCCCTTCAGAGAGCTTTGGGCTCCCCCTGAAAACATTTCACGCTTGTCAAGGCCTGTGTCTATAAGAATATAGTCCAACTCATACATATGTTTCAAGGAATCTGCTTAAGGTGTATTACTGCTTAACTTAACCTTTTTGTTTTCAGAACAGAAGAAGAGCCCCCAGGAAGCTAAACCTGTATCACACGGGAAGACCCATAATTTTCTTCACATGCGCTTGCCGATTCATCATATATTGCAACAGACCGACCATTTTCTGGAGCAGCCTTCAGGTAAATTTAATAAATAAAATGACATGATCAATGTACTTTTTTACCCTCTTAAAACATTTATTAGTCATTCGCTCTGTTACACTCTAGACTGTTAGCCTTTAGTCACAGTTGTTTCTAACTATAATACCTTCTTGCGTTTCCAAAGCTGTCAAAAGAACATTGATTCAGAGGGGATGGCTAACACATTTGTAAAGTTGCTAAACAGAGTTAGATTTTTTAAAAAAACAACTTAATGCATTATTTGGTGTTTTGAGCAAAGGAGTGAGTTATAAAAAAACCCTTTCTTCTATGGAACAGTTGGATGTGTTTAGTGCTTCTCACTTCAGCATAAGATTCTTTGCTTCTGTCTTCTTCAATACTGTAAGCTGCTTCTTCTTGTAACAAATATGTATTGTTTATAGAATACCACTACAGTATATAAAACCTAAGAACATAGAAGAAACAAAGTGTTGTACAAATAGATATTGCCTAGTTAGCCAGATTTTACCCAGATTTTACCCAGATGCCAGCCAGTGCCATTTTAGCCTACTAGCCACCTGAACCATTAGTGGGATTGCGACTTTCATTTTTTAGAAGAAGCACGCCCCTAGTCCTTGTATGAGCCAACACAAGCAGCAGCCCGTGTGGTCGCTGTTCTGTTTGATTATTTTGCACAAAAACAAACCATCTACTGCCTGTCAGTGGGTTTAACCAAAGACTAAAGTCTTACAGCTGTGAATGACATTTTCATAGATCTGTATTTGTACACTCGAGCCATCCTCTCACCATTGCAGTTTCCTCCGCCAATGTTACAGTTTTGGAACAAAGCAAATACCCCAAGGGCTGCCACAGAGAGGAGGAGGCAGGCCTCTTCCCAGGCCTAATGGGTAGATTTTGATTGAATGTTAGAAGGAACTTCTTGACATTGAGAGCGGTGTGGCAATGAAACCAACTGCCTAGAGCAGTGCTGGGGTTTCTTTCTCTGGGCACCCTCAGAAAGAGGCTGGGCAGCTTCCTGCCAGGGACGCTCTCGCAGGAGATGCTCCACTGGACACTGGACTCAGTGGCCCATGAGGCCCCTTCCAACTCCAGCTTTTGAGAAAAAGTTAAGCTGGGATCTGTTTTTCACATCTCCTTGCAAATATTGCAAGAAATATTGCACAGAAAGCAGTCATTGGCGTCAATGGGGGGCGGAGGGAGGGAGCAACAAAGTAGCGTAAAAGCTGTTTGTACTACAAATATTAGTATTTGAAGTGCTGTGAAATCAGTTTTTGCTGAGTTGCTTTTGCAGGACTTGACACAGCTGTATTATACATTTGCTGGAGTTTCTGGGGGGTGGGGGGATTGCTTTCATGATGGGCAGCTAGAATTCTTCCATTCCCTGATACTGGGAGGAGAAATGACCCCACCGCTATTATATATGTCATCTTTCCAGTCCACCATATCTTGCTCCCTCCCATTCCTCTTGCTACCACCTGCCCCACCTCACTCAGGCCATTTCCGCACGACACTCTTATAGCGCAATAATTCCACTTTCAACCTCCTATGGAATCCTGGGGTTTGCGGTTCTGGGAGGGGCCGGCCGGCCCCTCCCGGAACCGTAAACCCCAGGATTCCATAGGAGGTTGAAAGTGCAATCATCGCACTATAAGAGTGTTGTGCGGAAATGTTCAGAATTTCTGCAGCACTGGACACCCGATTGTTTTTACCTGCATATACCGGTGCCATTTACATGCAAAGCAGGTGACTTACCACTGACCAGCAATACCTCCCCGAATTTCTCAGTCTCTCTCTTTCTCTGCCCGTTACCTTGCCACTGGCTTCACCTGTCTGTCTAAGTCCCAAGCTCAGTTTAGAGCATCACAAACAGGTATGTCTGGCTTCTGCTTGCACAGAGGGCAGGCGAAAACTGTCCTCTTTAAGGATAAGATTCAAATACTCATTCTTGTATAATTTGCAAAGCAAGTGATCCATTATTTGGCATCTGGAACAACCTGTTTTCTTTTTCTAGGTCACGTTTAAGTTGCCCCACTCCTGTACCTGTGTTGGCTCGCTTTCCAAATGAAAGGCTTCAGTCTGCATTGCTGACAGCCTCGCACGCTAACACTAGTACAACTTTTGCCCAGTATCGAAGTCATATGAAAAATGTGTGAGCTCAAAATACAGAGAAAAGAAGGGAAAGGGGATAACTTTCAGATAAATACTTGTTTTGTTATATTGTAGAGAACACTCTGTCTCCAAATATTTGTACATTGTTATCTGGAGAAATAATTGGCTGCAACTCTGTTTCCTACCCAGTCTGCGAAGCAATATGATCAACGATTGCGCTGGGTTTCTTATTTTTAAAAATTCTCTAGGACTCTCGGATCAAACAGAGAATCTGATGCAGCCGAATGAGAGGAATATATTGTTATTTTAGACTCTGAATAATTGCTTGAAAATAGAGCTGTGAAGACATTTGAAGAAGGGGAAAACGCAGCAGAATTCACAGATGGCTGGGAAATAAATCCAAACTGTAGTCAGTCCACTTCACATCTTTTTCTTTAAAAAAAAAAGCTTGCTGCTTTTGCTTTTCTCCTTCCCTTCAATCCAACCGTTGTTGCCTGCTCCAAAACATATGTGCTTCTTTCTTTAAACTGAGCTGTGCCTGTGAGTCATGTTCTGCCTCTCTCCACATTCATACAACATTCACTTCAAAAATCTGCACCAATGTGTTTTTTTTTAATGTGTTTACATGTTATTAAAGTTGGGAAGGCAGTTCTTTTTCTGCATATTTTCAGAAATAGCTGCCGCAAGTAGGTTTGACTCAGTTGTAAGAGGAAAGATTGAACAAGAATAGGATGTTCAGCACTGTAACTTACATGGAAAATAGGCCTGTCTGTGATTCATTAGCCATGAGAGCTCAATGGAACCTCAAGCCATTTCCTCACGAGACTCTCATAGCGCTATTATTCCACTTCCAACATCCTATGGAATCATGGGGTTTGCCTTTGGCCCCTCCCAATACTACAAACCCCAGGATTCCATAGGATGTTGGAAGTGGAATAATAGCACTATAAGAGTCTAGTGCAGACATGGCCGCAGTGTCCAGAGGCAATGTACCTCTAAGCCCCCAGCAATGAATGCAAATGAAAAGCAGTCTTATTTTATGTACTTTGTGGTCAGCCGATTACTTTTTGGGACTGCAATTCCCAGAATGCTCTAGCCAGCATGACCAATGGAATTAAGGCGTGGCTGAAAAAATAAAATTGCTAAGTGCTGTTTCTGAGTTCAGGATTCACCACTAATTTAAAAGGCAGCCAGTGTGCAAGGCTTTCTCACAATCAGGCTGAGCCATGGCCAGTTTTTTTCGCTTTCAAAAATCAATGCAGCTGGTACACACAGTTGGAGATGGGAAGTGGACGGGAGATGTACTCAACATAATTGTGGCTAATGCTATTGACTCCCAGCCCATGGAAATGATTCAGAATGATAGTTTGGTTGATGATATTGGAAACATCCAGGAGACCAAGCAACTTTTCAATATCGCAGGCTCCACGCTTGCCTACAGTCAGACCACACCAGACTTCATTCTCCTGGTCTGTCTTTGATCCTTTCCACTTCTGGACGTCAGTCCAAATGTGGACTGGAGAATCAGCCTGGTATCATAGTTTAAATGTTTGACTAAGACTCTGGGAGACCAACCATGGAAACCCACCAGGTGACTTGGGCACACTCTCTCAGCCTTGGGGAAAGGCAGTGTTGACAAGCATCCTTATAGAAAGTGTCACCAAGAACCCGTGAGTCAAAACCCAGCATGGTGTCGTGGCTTGAGCGTCGGGCTACTTCTCTGGAGACCAAGGTCTGAATCCCTGCTCAGCCCTGGAAACCCACTGGATGACCTTGGGCAGGTCACACTCTCTGAACCTCAGATGAAGGCATGGGCAAACCCTCTCTGAACACATCTTGCTAAGAAAACCCCATCATAGGTTGGTTTGTTTATTAAATTTATATACTGCGTTTCTACTGGAGTGGGATCCAAGGCAGCTTCCAAAAAGTTCACTTTAGAGTCCATAAGCTGGAAATGACTCAAAGGCACACAACAACAATGGCACAGAACACCACTCTATAAGTCAGAAACTACTTGAATGGATATGACGACAACAACCACGAGATGTTGGGTGTTTGGATTGACAAAAGGAACTTTCTCCATTGGCATGGTGGCTTCTAACTATTCAGATAAGGCAGAAAGTGCAAGAGGGCATGGGAAAAGAAAGGCAATTCTTCCCCTCATCCCATTTCTCAAGGAACGTTTGCATTAGAGACATTGGTTTAGCAGCAGTTCCTTACTCCTTGGAAAGGTAGGCTAGGATTTGTAGTTTTCATGAAAAGGGAACCTGGGATTTGTAGTTCTCATACACAAGAAAGGTGGAGAATTTCTAACACCCGCACCATTCCCAGGATTGGTGGGGCAGTGGGCAGAAGAAAACATGACAGCTAATCTAATACACAACTGTAGACACATTGATTCCTTCTCTCCTATGCTGCCTCACCAATTTTAAACAAAAAAAGAAATACGATGCTGAAGGCGGCCAGGTGTCTCACTTTACAGGCTGTGAGGGAGAGATCATGGATGTTGCCCATAAAAAGTTAGTACCTGGACAGCCAAGTGTGCAGTCATATGCTTTACAGGAATATGCAGCATTGTGAGATGTATTCTGTATGTATTTAAATTGTAGTAATTATGTGCAGATTTGTATTCGTATGTATATCTTAGTATGTGCAAATCTGAGTTGACTTTTACTTTTTATGAAGTACCACTGACTTCTGCAACCCACAAGTCACTAATAGTTCCGGCTGGGGCTCCCAGATTTGGGGGGGCTTGACCCTCCCTCTGAGCCTTGGGGGCAACGCCAGTGCCTTAACGTGATTTCTTAGTTTGTTTGCTATTGAGTGCTTCGGGCTCCGGCTGTTGCAAGTAAGTTGCTTCAGAGCGGCTGCTATTGTCTCCCCAGGGGACTTGCTTGGCCACTTCTTCTCTCCTCCCTCTCAGTGTGTCTTGGGCTATAAGCAGCCCGTTGGTTCAGCGAGGGGAACAGTCCACACTGACAAAGACGGAGCTGCCTCAGTATTTGGTGCCCTGGGCGGTGCTGAATAAAGTAATGCAGGACGGCTGCTTTGTGGGTCTTCCATTTTGCTTGGCAACTTTCCCAGCTGCATTCCTGGCACCCATTGGTTGCATCATTGTTAGCACGAGCCTTTCTTATGCAGCTTTGTTTCGGCACTTGATTCCATTTCTCTTTGGGGTTTTCATTTCATTCTCTCTCATTCTCATCCCCCTTCTTCACCACCCTGCAAAAATCAGATTGCATTCAGGTTCTCCCTTGTTTCCTAATCCCGCTTTTCGTTTCTCTCTTTCTTTCCACCGTAACTCCTTGCTAAACCTTTTTCCTTTCCCTTCCCTAATCCTCTTTCTTCTTACTCCCTGTCCTGCCCACAACTCATGGCTAAACATCTTCTCCTTTCCTCTCATCCTCTCCTTCCCTCTCCCTGCCCCCTTCTAGTCAAAGTTGAGTGCTACAGCAATTAATAAGAATGATCAACTCTTTTGAGAACTGGGATATATTGAATGATGGAATATGGTTTGGTCTAGGTAGAAATCTCCCTGAACCAAAGCTCGGAAGCAACTCATTATGAAAAACGAATGAGTTGTAGTTCTTTTTTGCAATAAGTAAGGTATAGCTAAGTCACACTAGTACCATAGCATAATGAAAGAAAAGTGCCTGTCTTTTGCACTGAAGGTGAAAAGACTGAAATAGCTTTTATAGTTATGGGAAGGTACCCTCTGTATTTAGATATGCTCTTCACCACTAGTCAGCAGCATGTAGAAATCTGAGTGTTTGAAAGAGTAGTTATTTTAGTGAGAAATTGAGGAGTCAGTTTTAACTTTAATGGCAAGCCAGTACTTTTTAGCTTGGAACTATATCTACAATTAAGCAACTTTTCCAAGTCTGCTCTGAAAGGCCAAGGTATTTAACAAGTTTTAAAAGTCTGTCTGTGGCATTTGTTTCCAACTGTGCAAGATGCATTGGTCGCAGAGGGAAAGGAAGAACCAAAGGTTGTGTGTGTGTGTGTGTCGCTTTTGTTTATGTCCTTCATGTTCCTTCAGGGGCTCTACACGTTTTCCTGGTGACGTACAGCTCAGTTTTGCTGAAGTACCTCTGAAAAGGCAGAATTTGGACCACAGTGTTTATTTCATACGATTTATGGAAATGAGCATGTAAATCATACTTATTGTACACTCAGAGAGCTTTGGCATCTGATCACCTTGAACCTGGATTTGTAGAGCTAATTCCACACTTCAATATTGGAAGGATTAACCAAATAAAAAGGCTACATCCATCTTCCATGGGTGGCAATATGGTGTGAGGAATTCTCTCTGCTATCTAGAGATTATTTAGTGTTTTGATATTGATGTTTTTGTCCATCGAAAGATTTAAGGATCACAATGTAGCGTATTCAAGTAGCGAGCATTTTTCATTGTCACATTAGTGACAGTAGAGTTCGCCGTCAGTTGTACCAGATTTATCTCTCTTCATATTGATTGTGTGTCTGGCTGCACTGTTCACAGAAATTCAGCCACACTGAAAGTGAACTGGAGCCAGTGGGAAGCATATAAGAAAGAGACGAGGGAGGTGAAACAGTCTTGCTCTTGGAGGCACAGTTTTTCAAAATCCGGGGGTTTCTCAGGATTTAGTCAACATACAAAACATTCCACAGATGAGAAAAGAGATATGCCTATAAAAGAGAGTGGGGGCTCTTCCAAATTGTTCTAAAAAAGGTGGATTCTTACAATAAAACTCCTTAGGTTGTGCCAAGATTTGCTAGTAATTGAGACGTCCATGTCCATTCATTCCCTTTATTGGGAATGCTGTTTGTAGCAATTTCTTTGGTCAGCACCAGGGCTCTTACAAAGATGGCCATTTCCACACTAGCCTGTTACAGCGCGATGATTCCACTTTCAACATCCTCTGGAATCCTGGGGTTTGCAGTTTTGGGAGGGGCGGGCTATTCCACTTCCTCCTTTTTTTTTTGTTCTGGTGTTGTTCAGATATTATTATTGCTCACCCATTCCCCAAGATTGGAACTCAAGGCAGTTTACAGATTAAAATGATTTCAATATAGCAATGGCTATATTGTAGCAGTGGCTTCCTAATGTTTAGATGGAATCTCTTTTCCTGAAGTTTGAAGCCGTTGCTCTGTGTCCTAGTCTCTGGAGCAGCAGAAAACAGACTTCCTCCATCCTCCATATGACATCCCTTCAAATATTTAAAGATGGCTATCGTGTTGGCTCTTAACCTTCTCTTCTTCAGGCATCTTTAGAATGACTTTATGTAAATTAAACAATTATCTTTAGGACTTCAGGTGTATTGCTTTCGGGGGTCCCGTTGTAGTCCTGACCGGCAAAGTTTATACAGCATCCAGGGACCGTGGAACATGGGTGACCTCAGTGATAACCCCAGGAGCAGTTATATTTCTGGTTTATTTTAATTTCCTAACTCAGGAAAAGCAGGTCAGAAGCAACAATACGGATTTCTTCAGTCCTTGGGAGCCTGGCAGTGGACTGTAGCATATGCCTCCCCTATGGATTCCAATAACACAGGAACAGCATCCAAAGCAACTGCGGTCACTGAGCGAAACGGAGCATCTGCGCTTACACCTCTTGGCACGTGAGCTCTGAGCCCTGCCTGTGAGCGGCCATAAAGCATAAATGCTTTCAGGTGCTGCTGCCTTGGCCTCTCGGGAAGAAGGACGCTCTGTGGATTTCCAGAGGGGGCCCATGTGTTGCTCAGGGACTGGCGGAACGTCTGGGTGGGTTGTTTAGATAGACAATTCACAGTGGGATATTTTTCCATTTATCGTAAATAATTTCTACTTTACCTTTTAATAAAGATTCTAAGAATAATTTGTAAAGAGGATAATCCCACCCAAAAAATTACGATGCAGATATCACAAATAATAGCAAGTATAACAGACGTTACACTTTTTTTCCTTGAAAGGAAAAAAAAACATTCAGAGCTAAAATCAAATCTAAGGATGTGGGAAATTAGAAGACCTTTGGTACCAAAAGTGGCCACAAGGCAGCCATCTCTGGGGAGGGCTGTTCCTAACTGAGGCTCCACCACTAAGGCTGCCACCCTCTGACCCCCCTTAGATCATCTGGGGCCAGTAGCATGCTCAGGAGAAGACTTTGGAGAAGCAGCCAGGGCCTTGCTTGGCAAAATGAGCAGGAGGCCTCACCAAATGCATCTAGACTGTTGGTTGAAGTAATACATGTGATGTCAATGAAATGAAACAACTATTGAGAGAGATCCTTCTCCTGCTGCTAAAACAAGACTTTCACATCTAACCTCTGGAATTGTCTATGCGCGTGAAGGACACGAGAGCCTCCACTGAAGATCTTAACATACCGACAGGTTCAAAGTCCTTTGAGTATCCTTGTGCTAAGCTGTGAAGGGCTTTAAAGCAGCACTGCTGTAGCATGTACATAACATGAACTTAACATAACACTTCCGTTTAGTAAACTAACTGGCATATTTGGGCATAACTGCAGCTTCTGAACCGTCTTCAAGAGCAGGCCCGTGTGAGGTGTGTTGCAGTAGTCTAACCTGGAGAAGACCAAAGCACAGCTCTACATCCTGGGCTCAGCGCCTCTTTATGAGTTCTGCACACAGAGTCACATTGTGCCTCCCTCTGATGGATCCCTCTCATTCACACGGCTGAGCCATGAGACCCTTTGGCCTCGCTGAAAGAGTGGACCCTGTTAACTGCTATCTCAGATGCTATCAATAAGCCAAGAAGCTGGTTTTTATTGAGGGAGACTGTTGCTCCATCTAACCCAGTAGTGCCTTTACTGAGTGGCAGTAGATCTGCAGGATATCAAACAGGAATATCCCTAGCTTTCCCCGGAGCCAGCAGGGATTGAACCTGGGACTTTCTACAAGCAAAAAGCCGTGCTTGACCACTCCGCCGCAGTCTTTCTCTGTAGCTCCCTCCCTAAAAAGTACCTACAGTCTGGTTAAAGTCACTGATCTTGAGAATGTGCCCCACAGACCTTATCGAAGGCAAAAGCAGGGGTGTGCAGGTGGCTGGGGGAAAGGATTTCTAAAATAAAAATGTCCTTAACTACTGAAACAATTAAACACATAAACGTTTCTCTCCTCCACCCCACCTGTCCTGGAGTGTGAAATACTGTTTGTTTGAAGGCATGGAGTGCTGAGCTTAATTGCAGCCTGCAGCGGAAGAGGGCTTTCTTGGAGCTTGCCCAGGAAGCTACCCACTCTCCGCCTTCTCCCGAGCGCAGCACCAAGAGGCAAAGTGTTCATCCAGGCTTGTGTAAGTTGGGAGCATGAGCTCATCGGAGCACGTTCTCACTGGTGACTCCAAATCATGCTGAAGCATTCCGTATTTATTTTAAAATGCCGGTTTCCTAAGTAATTCTTTACAACCTTTCAAAATACGTTTTGAATGATATTTCTAACGAGAACACATGGGGGGGGACTATTTGGCTGTATGTTCTCCCAAGGAAGTATTAATGGGATCTCCAAGGAGATGTTGCAGTTTCTCCTGCCCCCAGAAACAAGCTCACCTGCCCTCCACTGCTCAAGCCAGCCGTTCTCTCCAAGGAAGGCATTCCGCTTCATTCCCCTCTCCTGTTTTTACCAGATTTGTTCAACATTCTTGATGACCAAGCATGTTTGCTGGTGGTGGTGATGGCCTGTTATCTCCTTATCCCTGTTCTTGCCAAAATCTTTTATTTACTATTTTGTAAATTATTTCCCATTTTAGTCACTGGCCACCTCCAGTCTTTCTGACCCCCCCCACACACAAGTGTTTTCTTTTTCTCTCATTTGAAACACGGCAAACTTTGCATTCCCAAAAATACAGAGCAAGTCATTTCCACTCTTCACTAATTTCCTTAAATGTTATCTTTTAAGAAGCAGGTATTTCTTCTTGAAATAAAGATGAAAATTCAAACTCTATGTGGATATAACCCAGAATGATCCATTCGTGCGTTATTTTTTTTCTTGGAAGGACATCCTAGACAG
The DNA here is from genome assembly GCA_948472985.1 of Iguana delicatissima. Lineage (NCBI taxonomy): Eukaryota > Metazoa > Chordata > Lepidosauria > Squamata > Iguanidae > Iguana > Iguana delicatissima. The sequence continues at coordinate 230,887 of CAOKZL010001308.1, forward strand.
ATAATGAGATCCAAATTTAATAAACTAGCAACTGCTCCCTTGGAAGATCCAGATTTTATCTGTCAGTTGGAGCCCGAGCTTCGTTTTTAATTTGGATGAAAATAAAAGTACAGTAACGGTGCCTAAATCTTGCTACACCTCACATGTCAAAATTCCATCTTATAACTATGCTCATAATTTTATCATTCACATACACACAGAGGAAAGAGAGACACTTCTCTCCTGATTTATGGCAAAGCACCAACTGGACAAAAATCCGAAAATGGCAACAGCAGAGCTGTTGAAAACATAAGAAAAGCACAACGGAGTCTCCCACAGATGGCTCTAAGGAGAGAAAATGATCAGATGGTGAGAAAAATCCCACAAAGGGGAAAGAACTATGATGGGATTAGCAAGTTATAATCTCTTATTTAAAACAAAAGCCAAGTGTTTACTGAGGAAAGAAACAGTAATTTTTAATTTAGTTCTGTGCCTCTCTACTCTGAAGAAAGTTTCACTGACTTTAATGAGTTTTATTGCCAAGTAAAGCACTGGTAGCTTTTAGTGGCTTGGGTGCTGAAGTGCAGCTCTGGAGACCAGAGTTCAAATCCCTGCTTGGCAGTGGAAACTCACTGAATGACCTTGGGTAAGTCACACCCTCTCAGCCCCAGAGGAAGGCAAAGGCAAACTCCTCCCCAAACAAATTTTGCCAAGCTGCAGGAAAGGAGATCCCACCTGAACCTCAGGAAGAACTTCCTGATGGTCAGGGCTGTCCGGCAGTGGAATAGGCTGCTGCCTCGGAGTGTGGTGGAGTCTCCTTCCTTGGAGGTTTTTAAGCAGAGGCTGGACGGCCATCTGTCGAGAGGGCTTTGAGGGTGTTCCTGCATGGCAGGGGGTTGGACTGGATGGCCCCTGGGGTCTCTTCCAGCTCTACATTTCTATGATTCTATGATTCTAAGAAGACCCTGTGATAGAAAATGATGTGAAGGCACACCACCAAAACTACAATTCCTATGGGGAATTGTGGTAGTGTGCTAGGAAGTTATGGGAGCAGATCTCACCTTGACTACAAACTTGACGGATTTGGGATGGCCATATAGCTCAGTAGCAAAGTGCAGTCTTTGAATGAAGAAGGTAAACAGAAGCTGTTTTACAGGAACTCATAGATCAGCCTTGCCCAACCAGGTGCCTTCCAGGTGTGTTGGACTACAACTCTCACCCTCACCTTGCTCAAATCCCTTACGGCTTTATAGTCTCCTGAAGGAGGGCACGGCAGGCCAGTTGTCTGCATGTAAGGAACCTGGAACAGGAGCATTCCTCTTGCATCAGAAGAAGACAACTTCAGCCTGCTTGGGGGCTATTTTTTCTCCCCTCCCCTCCTTGTACTGTGGTGCAGTGGGTGGAAACCAGACATAGTTGTTTCTGGTTTAGGATAAAAAGTGATGTTTTGCACTGGAACAAGATGCATGGGGCACGCATGCCTTCTTTTTTAGGATAATTGTGCTACATGCATGCTTCCAAGGGTGTAACTGCTTCCCAAAATCATTAAAACCCACTTCTGTTTGCTGCCATAACTCCAAATCCTGAGGAAACTCCAGGATCCTTAATAATGATGGGGCAGCACATTACCTGAAACAGTGTTAGAGAATGATAACACACTATAACAAGTTGTTGTCCCACTTATTCACAATGCTTGCACCATTACGTACAAAGTGCCCAAAGAGTTATTTTGCCCTGAGAATATAGACTGTGCAGCCAACGAAGCCGCCTTGCATCCCATTTGGGAGAAAGGAGGGATATAAATTAAATAAATAAATAAATAAATAAATAAATAAATAAATAAATAAATAAATAGGATAATAATAAATAATAAAAAATAAATAAATATGTATAAAAATTAAAATATAATTAACCTACTGGCAGAATTGGGCTGTAAAACGATGCAGGACCCTTCTTGTCTGTTTAGACTGTGTTTAAACATAAAAATCTAGGACCCAGGCTGCATCAAGTGGTTCCTTTCAGAAGCATTGATTCTGCCAATCTTTATCTGTTAACTGAAAGAGAAGGACAGCAATAGCGAAAAACAACATGTGTAAACATATATGTGCCTGGAAATGTTGAAAATACTATATTGATTAAATAAAAACATGTTACAAAGAGTTTCAGGGAGATTCCTCCTTAAGTTTCTCCATCAGCCCTTACAGTTAGAACTACAAAGACTTTTGAAACCCATTAGCAAGCCATTATTTACTGCAAACCACCAAAGAGGCAGCCTTCTCATTAAACTGTGACTTCTTTTTCCTCAATGGGAGGAGACGTGTTCCAGCTGCAAGTGAAGCAAGATCTTTACTTAACACAATCCCCCCACCAAAAAATGACTATAACAACATATTAAGCAGAGGTACATCTCTGAACCTGCTAATTTACAAGGCTAAAGCCATCAGAGTTCTGGCAGTGGGAAAGGAGTGGTGGAAAGAAAAGGGGAGAAACCTGTAGTGTCCTTCAAAGGCTAGTGCTTAAGACATGGTTTTTTAATGCTATTGACTCTTCACAATCAATATTTTTCCCAGTAAGAAAGTCCCACATCACCTCCTTCTCTGCATTATCTCCACAATGAATTTAATTAGCCATTAAGTGTGCAGGAGGGAGAGAAGATGGTTACTTTCTGAAAAAGTTTGCATTGCAGTCTTGCTTATTTTGCAAGAATTCCACTCGTGACGTAAAACCTTAATTGCTTTGGATATCACTGTTACTCCCATGCAGCCCAGAGCTCTGGAGTAACTACAGTCGTCCCTTCACATGCACTAGGGTTTAGGGGCACAGAGCCCCCACGGAAGTGGAAAAACCACGAATAACTCTAGGCCCTTCCAAACCATATTTACCACAGTAAAAAGTATGATCACCCTATTCAACCCACCATGGATTCCTTTGAGGCATCAGGGCTCCTTCTCAAGGCAGAAGAGGTGGGACTGGTGGGGCTCCGCTGCTGCCCCACACCATTTTTAAGAGGGACTTACAAGCCTCGTTTGCAGTTTCTCAGTCTCACGAGGCTTGCGGTCCCTATTAAAAATGGCACAGGAAGGCAACAGAGGTGACAGCAAATAATCCATGAGTCATCAAATCCATGAAAGTGAAACCTGCAGATGTGGAGGGCTGACTGTACTTACAACCAAGGTGTTGTTGTTGTGTGCCCTCAAGTCATTTCCTGCTTTCACTTCTTTTGTGGTTTATAGCTATTTCATAGAAATGTAGAGTTGGAAGGGACCACACGGGCCATCCAGTCCAACCCCCTGCTATGCAGGAACACCCTCAAAGCACTCCCGACAGATGACCATCCAGCCTCTGCTTAAAAACCTCCAAGGAAGGAGACCACAACACTCCGAGGCAGCATATTCCACTGCCGGACAGCCCTGACCGTCAGGAAGTTCTTCCTGAGGCTCAGGTGGAATCTCCTTTCCTGCAGCTTGAATCCATTGCTCCTTGTCCTGGTCTCTGGAGCAGCAGAAAACAAGCCCTCTCCTTCCTCTACATGGCATCCCTTCAAATATTTAAACATGGCTATCATGTCCCCTCTTAAACTTCTCTTCTGCAGACTTAACATCCCCAGCTCTCTAAGTCTATCCTCATAGGGCATGTCTTCCAGGCCTCTCACCATTTTGGTCGCCCTCCTCTGGACTTGTTCCAGCTTGACTATGTCCTTCTATTTTTATAATTGTAGGGGCTGTAGCATGCGACATTGGTAAATTCTGTCCCCAAAGCTACTAGCTTAAAGCATTCTGATGTCTTTGTTTTAAAAGTAATTGAACAGTAACTAATTTACCTAAAGACACCAGATCCTGTCTGATCTTGGTAACTAAGCAAGAACAGCCCCGGTTAATACTTGGATTGGAGATCATCAATGAATACCAGGTGCTGTAGGCTATTATTTCAGAAGAAGGAACTGGCAAAACCACCTCTGAGCATTCCTTGCCTAAGAAATCCCTCTGAATTCATGGGGGTCACTTTAAGTCAATAGCCGACCCATGATTTCGCAATGTATGTTTGAATCCATCAGCCGACTGTCAAGTTTTACACTGAAGATAGTGCAAAGACAATAGCTCTCAGTTACTGGCCTAAGAAGAAACCTAAGTGAAGTCTTTGGGTGTTACCAGTGGTCCCCTTCCCATGTGCCCAAGCGTGTGTGTTATACCCATGGATGGTTAATAATAGGAAGGAAGCTGGGCTTATGTGTGCTGTCCATGCTGCTGGATGCTCCCTTGAACTGACACTGAATTTATTGCAGTAGGAGCAGCAAATACAAGACCAGGTAGGGGCCCTGTAGAGACAAGAGAGGGCCATGGTATGGCAAGATAAGAGGCAGCTGCATAGCAAAGGACACACTGAGCACTGGGCCCTTAAACTCCTGAAACAGACAAGTATTGTTTGGGGGACTGTGTCCTTCCCAATGCCTTGGCTGTCTCTCATTCTCTAAGTAGATGACCTCGTAGACTGACATGCAAAATTTCAGATCAAAACGAGGGCAGGTTTCCCACTGAAGGCAGCTCTCTGTGTAAATTGCTGCACTCTTTGTCACTTCCCTTAAAAAGAAAAAACAAAACTGCAAACACACAGGGGTGCACTTTCTGCCACTTTCAAAGTGTTAAATGGACTTTCTTGGTGCATTTAGAGTGGTACAATTTGCAACCACTGCACAATTTTCTAAAGGCAAGGAACAAACAGCCCGGCATATAATCTTGGCACACAAAGCATCGTAGAGTTGGAAGGGGCCTTGTGGGCCATCAGGCCCAGACGCCCACCCTTAATGCAGGATCTCCAGTGAGACCATCTCCAGCAGGGGGCTGTCTACCCTCGTTCTGAAGGTGTCCAGAGAAGGAGACCCACCACGACCACCTCTCTAGGCGATCGGTTCCGTTGCTGAACAGCTCTTCTAAGTTGCTTCTAAGGTTCAGTTGATGTCTACTCTCGGAAGAACCATAACTCTGTAGAAAGATGCTTCTGTCCTGCGCTTCCACTAGTGCGCTAAAATGTCTTCTTCCACCCCCATGTCACTATCACACCTTTCTTTACTCCAACTTCACAACCCTGTGAGGTAGGCTGAGGAGATTTACTGTTACCCAGTAAGATTTATGGCTGAGAGGGAATCTAACACTGGCTCTTACTGGCTAAAGTTTAACTGATGGTGCATCCGGACTGATTAAAAAGAACGGAACACCCCAGATTTTGTTCTTGTTCCTTGCAATTTAATTTTGGAGTTCCATATATTGTTTATCCCATTTAACATGTTTTTTTCTTAGCTCTTGGTACAACCAAGCACTCTTTATCCCATCTTGCCAGGTCAGTTTATTTTAACCCAGTAAAAAATCAGAAAGAACAGGAACAAAATCTGCATCCACAGTCTGTAACACCGTACTTGCTTTAAGCAATCTTTTGATGGAGGATAATATTTCATGTTATCAACATGATAAGTGAGTTGCTACTAGTAGTACAGACATTTTTCTTCCATTACATATGCATGTTGCATTATGCTTTCAATGCGATGGAAATTCCTTAAGGATCTGTTCCTGAAGGCAGGAACGTGGCCACTTTCTCCTGCAAATCACAAGGACTGATGTAGAGCAGTGGTTCTTAACCTTTTCTTTATCCCGGACTCCCTTTAAATATCCTCTGTTGCCCCAGGCCACCAAGACCCCGTATGCGCAGGGGCAAGAAAGATGTCACCTGTTTTCTCCCAGCCACTCAGCATCTTTCACTTGAATGTTCTCTCCATGTGCAGAAATAGCAGGGGCTGAGCACATAACTTTTGAATGCTTTGAGATATGGTAACAAAACCTTATCCAAATTATATCGGTCACCAGCAAAAGACTGCTGTTTTTTGAGAGCAATGTACAGCCCTCCATCTCTCCATCTTTTTTCTTTCTTTCTGCCCTTCTTTGCTATAAAGCTCACAACATATCTTCATGCCTTCGCAGACCTCTTGTGAGGACATTGTGGACCCCCAGGGTCCCCAGGTTAAGAACCACTGGTGTAGACATCATGAGGTAGCTTTCTTTTTGTCTATCCCAGTGGTTCTCAACCTGTGGGTCCCCAGATGTTCATGGACTTCAGCTCCGAGAAGCCCCAGCCACTATGGTCAATGCTCAGGGCTTCTGGGAGCTGAAGTCCATGAACATCTGGGCACCCACAGGTTGAGAACCACTGGTCTAGGAGGAACCTACCTCATGATGTCTAAACCAGAATTTGCAATATTTACTTCTATGCAGTCGTGCATGGAAGCTTTTATGAGCTATCACTTAAGTAAACACACAGAACGCCCATCACATCTTGCAACTCCCACCCCACCGCTGCGGTTACCATCAGTCAATATTTTGTCTATCTGGAAGTTCCAAACTTAAATCAAATATCAAACGGGAAAGTAAGCCATTTTGTCTTCTGCCTCTCCCAAAGACAAGCCATGAGGGAAGTAAAAAAGCATTCTTGATCTTGGAAATGAATGAAGAATTCTAATTTAGTTCAAAAATTCTTGAGGAAAATTAAATTTAGGCAGTGTAGCAAAAAAGTGAGCCCACGTGAGTGGGACTCTGGGAGAGCAGGGTTGGAATCCCTGCTCAGTCATGGACACCTAAGTCACGCTTTCTCAGCCTCAGAGGAAGACAATGGTGTCATACTTCCCAATCAGCCTTGCCAAGAAAATTCCGTGTTAATTTTGCCTCAGGGCTGTGCAGGCTGGAAATTAGCTGAAGATACATAACATTGTGGGGCATTGGACTCGATGACCCTTGTGGTCTCTTCCAACAGAAAAACGAAGGTGAAGGCCATCATCATCATCATCATCATCATCATTTCTATCCCGCCTCTCCACATGGATCCAGGCGGCGAACAACATTAAATACATTAATACATTCAAAAACATTCAAAAACATACCCAATCCTCCCCACCCACCAATCCACCTAAAACCAACCCCCTAAAACACACAACAATCAATCAACTATTAAAAGAACAGCAAGTCAATTGATGGGAGGCGATGGAAATTTAGACAAAGGCTTTTCCGGCACCCCGTGAGAGAACAGGAGCCTGATCAGGTCTCCCACTTTGCAAGGCAGTCATGTCAGCACCGGTCTAAGACTAACAGCTCCTGTTTATTTTTGGTAAATCTGGTCTTCGTGAGCTGGGAAAGTAACCTGTTGATGCCAATTAGCAGGAATGGTGGTTTGAATCTTGGCATCAACATCTGTAAAGGAAATAGGCCTATAATTTGCCCATTAGGTATGACCTTGTCAGGTTTAAGAACTGCAGTAATATAAGATCATACAGGGAAGGTGGCAAAGATCCAGATTCAGAAAAACAGTGCATACAAATATAGTTTTGAAATGAAAAGATCATTCAGTTGGAAGCCCGTTGAGTTCTGGGGACAGTCTCATTATTCAGTCATAATTACACTCTTAAAGCTCTCTGCACTCAAGAGAGCAGCAAAAAATTACAGTCTGGATCATTTAAACTTGGAAGCTAAGGCGGGGTTAAAAAAAAGACCTTCCAAATCATGCTCAGAATTTGGTCTTGCACAAGTTGTCACTGAAACCAACCACAAAACAAAACAACCCCCCCCACACACACAGCTCTCTGCCTTGCAGACAGGGAAAAAACGTTGACATTTCTTCTTCTCAGACATGAAGAAAAAGGAGGCCAGGGACTGAGACACACAGGGGACCATAGAATAAGGAGGCGGCAGTTTCAGCAGACATAAACATAATGTCAGTGTCGTTCTAGCAGCGGAGAGGCTAGAATTCAAAATGTAAGCAGCTTTGTCATCTAGAACCCCACACAAAGCCAGCTACGTGCATTTGAACGAAGGTGCACGGGTTTTTGCTCTCAGGGAGCCCTTTTCCACCTCAAGGGTCTGGATAGTTGAACCCTCAAACTGGTTCTCGACCTAAATGACTTGGCATCAAGGATGTGCAGCTCCGACAGTCTGACCTTGCCCTTCGACCGTGTTTGGCCTCCCTGTAGCTCCAGAGGTCAGTAAAAAATTACAGTTCACAGGGGAGGCATTTTTCCTTATTAAGTAACAATTGTAAGGTAATATACTTGCACTTTTGTTACACCAAAAGTGGATTTTATTTAAAACTAATTACTTGCATGGTCTAAGCATGCACTCCTGGCCTTGAAAAAGAAATTGAAGGGTGATCTTGGGCAGAGATTATCAGGGGCTTGTATGAACTGCTCTGCTAAACTTGGAAGGAAATGGACACTGGAAGGGACAAAAAATGCTCCTGATTCATATTCTTTTGACTATGACTCAGCAGTAGCACCCAGTGCACTCTCATTATAAAAACAAAACTTTTTTTCTTTAAAGCAGAGTAGAAAGCCTTTGGCCTCCTTGGACCAGCATATAGAGGCTCCTCCTTGTCTTTGCAGGAAAGCCATTGTGGCAGGTGTGTGTGTGTGTGTGTGTGTGTGTATGAGAGAGAAAGGCCTCCACAATTAACGGCAGAACCTCAAGAATTGCCCGTTTGCAGTGCTATATTTTAAACTCCAGCCTGACGTTTCAGCAATATGTCTGCTGAATATTAAGAAGACTGCAAAGATCCCAGCGCTGCTGCCAGGAATAAGAGAGAGAGAGAGAGAGAGAGAGAACTATTGCTTTCTCTCCTCGTCACATGCCGTGCCTTATTTTGTCAGAAAATAGCAGGTGCTTTCTCTCTAGCAGGTTTGGCAGGACGAAATCGAGGAGTAAGTGAGTGAACTGGGCAAAAATTTCATGCTCAGATGAGGACTGTCAGTGGTAATATTATCATATAATAGTATTATATTATTATTAATAATGATGATGATGGCATTTCACTTCTTACTTGTGTCTCTCCAAGGCTTGAGGCGGGTTACAACATAGATTAAAATACACTAAAATTGCATAAAACCATTTAAAACAGATGTTTAAAATTCATAGCTTGACTGGGTAGGCTTGCCAGAAGATATTGTTCTTTAGTGCTCTTTTTCAGGTAGTGTGTTTAGCTGCTGAATTTCTTCTGACACGTCTTTCCACAGTCTGGGGCGTCCGACGTAAAGGCGCCCTGGGTGCCCGTTGCCAGTCTAAACCTGGCTGGTTGAAGTCCCTCTTCACGACCCTCAGACCACGGCCCAAGAAGCCAAACCGCCCTGGCCGCGCCCTCTGCGGACTGGCTGTTCACTCCCGCTCTCCTCCTCTCCCTTCCTAGGCTGCGTTTTTCAACCGGGAGGAGAGACGACATGGCGACCTGTGCTCCTGCAGCCTTGCCCCGCTCACCCAGGCTCACGTTCAGATGGCATCTTGCTTGCCGCCTTGTGATGGCAAATTCCGTAGTTTAAATGTGAAGACACATCTCTTTTCATTTGTCTTGAACCTCCTACTTTTCTGTTTCAGCAGATGACCCTGAGTTCTAATATTATGAAAGAATCCTGGTGTCTATCCACTTTCTACTTCCCATCTCCTCTTGTATTCTGTTGTGGTTATTTTAACGTTGTTACTAAAAATAAGATGAAATAAATGCATAAATTTCACTACGACTTGAGCTGAACAGAATCACATTTTTGTTGAGTCATCAGCAAGTTCCATATGGAGAGAAAAATGCTTAGCAAGAGACCCATTAGTTAATGAACTAAGACGACAATAGTAATAGCATTCAGTATGGTTTTTTTTTTAATTTGTAGTACCCTTCCTATGGCTAAAGTTCCACGTCTTCTTAAACTCTGGCCTCTTGCCTAGAGAGTAAGCACTACTGAATGTGTATTCAAAGACACAGGTATGTTAGTCCGTGTGAGTGTAAGAAGGTACAAAGGAATCCCGCAGCGCCGGATGAAGTTGACTGAGTCTGTGACGGCTTAGCCGCAAAACTCTTTCTCTCAGTCAGTGTCAAAGGTGCTACAAGAGTCCTTTGTTTCTTTTCATACTAGTGAGAATGGCAAGAGGTGCTTCTATTTTAGTAGACTTAAGTGTCAAACTTTAGCTTACCTGTTAATCTCCCACTTGAAACTTTCTGCTTTATTACTCCATTAAAGAAATGGGTGCTAATGGGTGATGTTTAGACTTAAGCTAAGGACTGGAGGGGCAAATGTGAGACAATGTGAGTAAGTGTAAGTAAGAGTAAGTAAGAGTAATTTTGAATGCAGTTTATTCACTTATAGATGAGGCTACGTACAAGGCCTTCTTCTGAGCCTTGATTCGTGCATGTCAGGACCACATCTCTTTACCTTCATTCCTCTTACCTACAATTGACTTATTTTTCATCATGCACAGAGCGGGTTAATCAGTGGAGGCTAAACTGATTCCCTCTAGTTGCATCTTTCAGCAAACATGTCAGGCTGGATCTTGATTATTGACGCTAGGAAAAGCAAGAAGTCAACTTAATGCAATTGGGAAAGTGTGAGAGGTGGCAGAGTCCAACCCAAACATGAAGTCCAGTCCAACTATAATGTCCAATTCAGTCATGATGTCCAACTCAACCATGACATCCAGTCCAACTGGGCGTTCAAGGAAGAAGCGTAGGAGCCCAGGTAGACCATTGGCACACCCGGAGACTCCAAAAGAGCCACCATAGCATAGAACAAGCTGGATTATCCTGTATAACAACATTTCACTTGCACTTTGATGACCCGCACCTCAATCTGGATTCCTGCCCAAACTCCAAATTCTTGTCCTTCATCCCAAGCCAACCAGGAAATAAGATGGTATTGGACTCACCATAAAGGCCAGAACTGCAAAGGAGTGCTCCTCTGGACAGAGGATACGTAATCACCTGAGATCTCCATAGGACGATGATGGGAGCTAGAGTCTAATGAAGTGGTACTAATGCACACTCCTTATTTACACGCTTCTCTCCCTGCTTCCCAAACCAGACTTCTTGGAGGAGGGAGAGCCCCGTGCCCCACGATCCAGGGGAGACAGCCCCAAGCCTTCCCTCAGGATGCAGAGAGACCCCTCCGTGAGTTGGAGGGGTCAACACCGAACGACCAACAGGTTTAGACTGTGGCCTGACTTTGGATCCTGCTTCTCCTGCAGACTCTGAGTTTGCATAAAATACTTGGGTCTCTCCTTTGCTTTGCCCATTCCATAGTTTGGCAGGAGCTAAATTTCACACATTAATGGGCAGCAGAGCTGGGGGAAATTGGGGGGTGGCATGCTCATTGGAGGATTTGTAGTCCAAACAAGTTACTTTTTCACACTTTGATAGGGATGGCCACTCTCAGGATTTGCTTAATGGTGAACTAAGATTTATTGCTAGTTCAATGAGCCTTAGGTGAACGATTAACATAGAAGGGGGTAATCTAGCTTCTCATACAAGAAAATTCCACAGCCTAGGAGAAAACACTGGTAAATGACAAGAAAGAGCAGAATACTAAGTCACATAGCCACTTGGCTTCAAAATGTTCCACGGTGTTGAATTTTCTGACTTTTTTGTTTCATCAAAAATTTGCGAGAGATCTGTGCTTACCAAATTTCTGGCATTTGCAATAACGGACACATGACTAAGCACCTGAAAAGTAAGTCAGTGGTAGTTATAGCAACTGTGAGGAGAGGCAGCATATTCAAGATAGACTGTGGCTGGAGCAACGCTGCGCACACCCAAAGCATTCCCACAGGTGTTATTCTGCTCCCAAACAATCTCGTTCGTCATTCTGCCCGGCTGCCCAAAATATTCTGCATGTCGCTTCACACTATATTCCGCAAGGGTGGACTGTGACAAAATGTTGCAGTAGGGAGGGCTCCTGTTTCGGAGTCTAGACAGCTGGGCTCCTTTCCAGGACGTTACCGTACATCGCTTCCTCCCGTGCGCCGGGAAGCTTTATTTATCCTCAATGAGAAGTCATAGGCCATTTCTGCACTAGCCTGTTATAGCACGATGATTCCGCTTGCAACATCCTCTGGAATCCTGGGGTTTGCAGTTTCGGGAGGGGCCAGCTGGCCCCTCCCGAAACTGCAAACCCCAGGATTCCAGAGGATGTTGAAAGTGGAATCATCGCGCTATAACAGGCTAGTGTGGAAATGGCCGTAGATAGGATTGGAATGCCTAAGATAAACTGGAAACGAGGAAACCTGCTTCATAGAACGCTAGGTCAGGTTTAACGTTAAAGTAACAAACTTAGGATATTGACAAGCTGGAACAGGTCCAAAGGAGGATGACCAAAATGGTAGATGGCTTGGAAACCATGAAGCCCTGTGAGGAGTGGCTTAGTGAGATGGGGATGCTTAACCTGGAGAAGAGAAGATGAAGAGCTGGTATGATATCTATGTTTAAGTATTTGAAAGGATGTCATATGGAGAATGGAGCAAGCCTATTTTCTGCTGCTCCAGAGACTAGGACATGGAGCAATGGCTTCAGGAAAAGAGATTATAGCTGCACATTAGGAAGAACTTTCTGATGGTAAGAGGAGTTTGATAGCGGAATATGCTGCCTCAATGGAATGTGGTGGAGTCTCCTCCTCCTTTGGAGGTTTTTAAAGAGAGGCTGGGTGGCCATCCGTCAAAGGGAGTGCTTTGATGGTGTCTTCCTGCATGGCAGAAGGGGTTGGACTGGATGGCCCTTGGAGTCTCTTCCGGCTGTAGGATTCTATGACTCTATGATCCTGTACACATTCTAAGGAAGTAAAAGTCTGAAAATATAAGGTGGCCCTTGTTTTTGTGTGCCTTCAAGTTGTTTCTGACTTGCAGTGATGCTAAGTCAACCCTCTCACGTTTTTTTTCCGCACAAGATTTGCTCAAAGGGTGCAAGAGTGTGACGTTGCCCAGGGTCACCTAGTGGGTCTCCACAGCTGAGCAGAGATTTGAACCCTGGTCTCTCCCAGTCCTGGCCCGTTATTCAAAGCACTATACCCTGATGGCTCTCCTATAATGTATTAGTGCGAAGCAAAGCAATTACAAGATTGCCTCTGTAATACGGCAGAGTAAAGCAGTAATGTTCAGCAGCCGAGTCTACAAGGCACAAAAGTAGCAACTCTGAGTCCGCTGGCCATTCCCCTCTTTCGGGGAAGGGAGCCCTGTGCACCCCACGGCCAATCCTGCACCCCTTAAAAGAGCCTGCTGCCCTCATGAAGACAGGGAGGACACCGTTGAACCTTCTTTCCAATACATAGACTAGAGTGAGGGGCAAATTCCATTCTACCCTTTGCCTCTGCTGGCAAAATGTCTTGGAGCAGCTCTGTAGCTCGTGAGCAAGGCAGAAAGACAAGAAACAAGATGTATGTTCCAAGTGATTATTATTAACATGCCCACAAAATTACAGAAGCTTGAAACTGAATATAATAAGCAATCACAATCCTGATCATGATAGCAGTCTTATCATTTCAACATTTAGAAATGTCTGAAACAATTTAGCCACTAGAGTAGCAACGGCAGAAGCAAGTACCAGCAATTTAAGAGCCACAGGTCTGTTGATACAAGCAAGTAAATGTTCTGTTTTCAGCTGCAGGGACCAGGATTTCACTGTAGTTTGAATGCAATAAGCACATTTTTCACGCATCGCACAGGTGTATTCATCAGGGAGGTTTGGATTCTGCTGCCTCTTTGTGTACATTTGAGGTGGTTTGTTTATTTTAAATAATTACCTGAGAATTTAGAATAGGCATCTCAAATCACAAAGCCAGTTTTACTGTGTAATGCATGAAATTCAGAGAGGTATTGCTGGTCAGTGGTAAGTCACCTGCTTTGCATGTAAATAGCCCCGGCATATGCAGGTAAAAACAATCAGGTATCCACTGCGGCAGAAAGTCTGAACATTTCCGCACAACACTCTTATAGTTCGATGATTGCACTTTCAACCTCCTATGGAATCCTGGGGTTTGCAGCTGGACAGGGCTACTGTTAGTTGGATTTGTAATTGGTTGACCGAACCCAAAGGGTGATCACAAATGGCTGCTTTTCATCCTGGAGAGAAGTGACTTTTTGGGGGTGCCACAGGGTTCTGTCCTGGGCCCGGTACTGTTCAATATCTTCATCAACGACTTGGATGAAGGAGTAGAGGGCATGCTCATCAAATTTGCAGATGACACCAAATTGGGAGGGGTTGCTAATACACCAGAGGACAGGATCAAAATGCAAAATGACCTGGATAGATTGGAGAGCTGGGCCAAGGCTAACAAAATGAAATTCAACAGAGAGAAGTGTAAGGTCCTACACTTAGGTAGAAAAAATGGAACACAGAAATATAGGATGGGGGACAAGTGGCTGGATAGCAGTACGTGTGAAAGGGATCTAGGAGTCTTCATAGACCACAAGCTGAACATGAGTCAGCAGTGTGATGCGGCAGCCAAGAAAGCCAATGCAATTCTCGGCTGCATCAACAGGAGTATGGTGTCTAGATTGAGGGAGGTCCTGGTACCACTCTACTCTGCTTTGGTTAGACCTCATCTTGAATCCTGTGTCCAGTTCTGGGCACCCCAATTCAAGAAGGACATGGTCAAGCTGGAGCAAGTCCAGAGAAGGGCGACCAAAATGGTGAGAGGCCTGGAAGACATGCCCTGTGAGGATAGACTTAGGGAGCTGGGGATGTTTAGTCTGCAGAAGAGAAGGTTAAGAGGGGACACGATAGCCATGTTTAAATATTTGAAGGGATGCCATGTAGAGGAAGGAGAGGGCTTGTTTTCCACTGCTCCAGAGACCAGGACAAGGAGCAATGGATTCAAGGTGCAGGAAAGGAGATTCCACCTGAGCCTCAGGAAGAACTTCCTGACAGTCAGGGCTGTCCGGCCGTGGAATCTGCTGCCTCGGAGTGTAGTGGAGTCTCCTTCCTTGGAGGTTTTTAAGCAGAGGCTGGATGGCCATCTGTCGGGAGTGCTTTGAGGGTGTTCTTGCATGGCGGGGGGTTGGACTGGATGGCCCCTGGGGTCTCTTCCAACTCTACATTTCTATGATTCTATGATTCTATGACAGTGTCGTCTACATGCACGTCACTTCACAAATGGCAGGTTTAAGAGGTCTGTGCCTTTTGGCTGTTGTTATTTGATAACAACTCAGTTTCAGGTTATGGCAGCCCTCTGAACGAGAGATCGTCAATGTCCCCCATCATCTGTGCTGCTCAGTCTTGCAAACAGGGTCACTATTGCTTCCTTGACTGAGTTGATCCACCTGTAATGTGGTCTTCCTCTGTTCCACTTCCCCAACATTATTGCTTTTCCCAGCAAGCCACTGGGACTGTTGTTTCCTTTGGTGTTCCTGAATAAAGCCTTTGAACCTCTAAGCCAGTGGTTCTCAACCTGTGGGTCCCCAGATGTTCGTGGACTTCAGCTCCCAGAAGCCCTGAGCATTGACCATAGTGGCTGGGGCTTCTGGGAGCTGAAGTCCATGAACATCTGGGGACCCACAGGTTGAGAACCACTGCTCTAAGCCTAATTGTTCAAACTTGGAGCTATCCCGTCCATCATAGCCTAGAAGCAGCCCTCCGGGTGTTCAGCTCCAGGTCTTTCCTACCAGCCATTAACTGGAGATGCTAAGTGTGAACACCGAGACCTTCTGTAGGCAAAGGCGTGCCTCTTGTCCTGGCAGATCCTCTTAGCATACAGTTCACAACAGCCGGGTACCGTCCTCAGCATTCTGAAGAACTGTACTCCTCTCTTGTGAATTGCATGCCAGTAGCACAGGAAATGTAGAAGGGGTTTGCCAGTTTGACCACGATTCTATGAGATCCTTAGACCGCGTATTTGTGGCCCGGTCGCCCAGCCCACAGCAGGTGAGAGTGAACAGGGCAATCCAGGCTTCCCTCCCCATTTCATCCCCACTCTGATCTACTCCAACCAGCAGAGTTTCAGACACAGGGGCCATTTCCACACAACACTCTTGTAGCGCGATGATTGCACTTTCAACCTCCTATGGAATCCTGGGGTTTGCAGTTTGTACTGTAATAAAGACAAATCCACAGATATTTTTCTTTAAAAAATGGAGTCCTTTTAGGAGAGTTATACGCGCCCAGTTGGTCAACCCATCACTCATCACAGCCCCCAGTCTCAAGGATGGCTCCCCTTGCGCCTCAAGCCCTCGGAGACACTCCAAAGACATTGTAGTGCAATGCAGGAAATTTGCATCCCAACATGTGTTATCCTAGCAACAATAATATTTTAACAAATAACAGAGAAACTGTGATGATTTCAGGGAAGATGAACTAGTGGAAAAATTATTAACTGACATTGAAAATCCACAAATTCCCCGCCCCTCCTTGCCAGTAAACTGAACTCCTAGTTACTATCAGAAAGGAAAGGTGTCATTAATATATTTGATACAAAAGAATAAATTTGATTGCAAGTTGAAACAAGTGTAATGTAAACTGAGTAGGGTGCCGCCAGAAAGTGCAAATTACACAATTTTAAGATGCCCTCCGTTTATTTATTTTTTTCCACTGGCTATGCAGGCGAGCCATAAAAGGAATCCAGATGCATGTTCTGAAAACTCTTTACATACTTGACTTTGCCTTAGTTTAATTTTGGCAGCTATAAACATGTTTACTCAAATGCTTATTTCTTCCATCTACCACTTGTACTCACCAGCCAAGAGGAAGCTGAAGAGCTGCTCTTGGTGCAATGTGATGATTTCAGGAAATAGTTTTGAAGATGTACTAGTGGAAAAATTATTAACTGACGTTGAAAATCCACAAATTCCCAAACCAGAGTTCATAAAAGAAGAGGTCAAAATAATGATTGAGATAAAATTTAAAAAATGTTTTCAGAGCAGGGGAAGAAGATAACCTCAGACTGCTTTGGTCAGTCCTCACCTGGAATACTGTGTCCAGTTGTGGACATCACAATTCAAGAAGGATATTGAACATGTCCAGAGGAGGGTGACCAAAAGGGTAAAAGGCCTGGAAACCATGATGTCCTATGAGGAACAGCTTAGGAAGCTGGGGATGTTTAGCCTGGAGAAGAGAAAGTTAAGAGTGACACGACAGCCGTGTTTAAATATTTAAAGGGGTGTCATGTGTAGGATGGAGCAAGCCTGTTTTCAGCTGCTCCAGAGAGTAGGACATGGAGCAATGGCTTCAAGCTTCAGCAAAAGAGTTTCCATCTAAACATTAGGAAAAACTATTAGGCAGTATGTCCTACCTCAGTCTTCTGTTTGAAGGTGTCTTCTAGTCTATTGGTTTTCAACCTTTGGTCTGCCTCCCAGTGTTTTGTTCCCAGAAGCACCAGTAACCATGGCCAGTGATCAGAGAACCTGGGGTTCAGAGCCCAGAACATCTGCAGGCATGGTAAAGTCTGAGAATTATTGTTTGCTTTCAGTCAGATTTTAAAAAGAAGGGAGAGAGAAGATGTCTGAAGTTGTCTGTGCATAGTTAGTAGCATTTGGACAGCAGCCTGAGCAGCCAGAATACAAATCACAAGCTTTCCCACCATGGCAAGACATCCTCAATTTGTATTTAAATCATAACCTTTTTCCCCACATTTGCATCTATACATACAAATGAGTATGTTCGAGCGCTATGAAAATGCGTGCTTCTCTTCTGTTCTCTCTTTTTTGGTTAGCCATTCTCTCTTCCTTGGAAAGACATAAATGGTCACGCGGGGTGGAGCTGTACCAACGTCCCACCATAGGAGGGGAGCACTTGTTGGAGACCACTTACTTGCAACTGTCCTGCCTCACTTCCTTCTCGCTCAGTTGCTTGCTGCTTCTCTCTGGAGCCCGGGGTGGGCACGCTTAGGATCCTGGGGGCTGCGCCCGGGTGGTTCTCAGATCCTCCAGATGTCTCTGTGGCCACCATTTGAGCGGCTGGAAGTGGTGCCATGGGACTTCCTTGTACCCTTTCACTGACCCAGTTTGTCAGCAACAGGCCTGATTAATCTTCTGCTGTCCCACTTTTTCAGCTGCATTTAAAATGTCCCAGTTCCTCTTTCCTTTTCCCACTTTGTCCTCAGCTTACTTCCATTGTTGCAAATGGAGTTCAAAACAACAAAAGTAGTTTGCATTCAGTTAAGTCAGTAGCGAAGAGAAGGGGCTGTGTCTGAAATTCTGAAATATAATGTTGCCATTGATCCACCTTTCACTTTTTGTACAAATACCACCTCAAACGGAAGCTCGACCTTCTGATGGGCCAAGATGGTCCAGCAGGTCAGAAGGCAGGAGGTGAGCTCGGAGCCCGGGGCAGGGCGTTCCGTGTGGCAAGCATAGGTCTCCTCTCTGGCAACCTACTGCTGCCCCTGATCATTTGCTGCCTGAGGCTGGATGGTAGTTCCCTTGGTCCCAGGTTGCTGATGCCAGACTGTTGACCTGATGGTTCAGACCTCTCGGTTAACACCCTCTCTTGCCTCCTCATTAATCTCAACTACTGTGTTTTGCATCAGTTCTGTGAGCTCAGTGCCATCTTGGCATGAATAATAAATATGCAAATACGGGGATAGACTTTAATAGTGAGCCCATCTGCTAGGATCTTTCATTACAGAGAAGTGTGAACGCAGTTGCCATGCAGTACACCCTTGTACACAGAGCGATGGCAAACGGCAAGGCTGGGGAAAAATCTCTTTTATTTGTGGTTTATGTTCATCATTTCCCTAGACTCGCCCTCCCACACACACACACAACACCTGCCGGAGCTGATCTGAAAAATAGTGGATGAGTCATTACTCACAAGTAGAATTTGTGTGAAGAAGGGGCCCCTACATTGAACACAGACCTGAAGCCTGTGGCAGACCAATGGATTTTCCCCATCTGCTTGAAACAGCGATTTTATTTGGGTTGTAGATCGGCATAATATAAAATACCTCAAACAACGAAGCGTGTGTCTTCCACCATGTTCACAACCTGGGCTGCAGAGAGAATACCTGGATGAGGCTGTACCCTCACTTCAGCATGCCACAAAGTCACAAAATTTGCTAAGTCCAGGTGGTGTATTTGTTAATACTCCAGCTTTCCTTCCAAAAAGGTGCTCAGAGTGGTCAATGATAATAAAATCCAGATTAAAGACCAAATTCCAACAAAAATCATGATATAAAAGCACATAAATCTGTTTGAAACTCAGTAATAAAACATATACAGTAGTCAGTACCGAATGACTTGGATCCCTCCTTAAGTCAACAACAGTCCAGCCAACAGTACGTCCGAATTTTAAAAAAACCAAAAACAAATGAAGGGCTTTTCAGGCAACCGGAAGAATGACGGAAAGAGAACAACCCGACAACTGACTGCTCACTGAAGCCAAGAATGAACATTGATGCAACTGATTAATTTGTATTGGTAATGTTTGTCCTCACAGTGATGTTTGATAGTCTCCAGTGTCCCAGATTAGCACCTGGCATCTTGCATACAGGGTCCCTTGGGCACATTCCTTAAGAGACCCTTTCACCCTCTGCCATTTCTGACTGGAGGTCCCGTTTAAAAAGCCATTGTTCTGTCATTGATGCATCATTTGGTCAAACAATATTCTAGCAGCTTTTATCATGTATAAGAGAAGCAGTCCATACTTCCTATCCACTTCTTTGACAATAATTCCCAACAAAAGCATCTCTAGTGACTTTGCAAAATCTACCTAATTACCTAATCTAATTAATATATCAATCTTAAAGTAATAACTCTTTGCTTTCTTGCAAGTCCATTACATATGGGGAGAAGATCCTTCCTTGCCCTGACAACCCCAACATGGATTTGAAACATTCTTAGACATTTTTGATAGTTTTTCTGGCATTAAGTACTGTCCATATATCACCCTGCACATATTTTATTTTAAATTACCGCACAGAGTAAATTTTATATCTTTAGTCCACATTTTCCCCATACTTCCACTAGTAAATTATACTCCTAATTTTGGGCCCACCTGAACGTAAACTCTTTTAGAGGCTCACCTACCATCTCTGATTTCAGAAGACATTGGCTCAATGTTGGCTCTATTAGCTAAGTCTGACTTGAATTGCAGCCAAAGTGGTTGCCCAAGGCTGTTTTGACAATAAGCTGCCCCTTGCCAAGTCCAGCTATTGGCCTCCTGAGCTCATTACTGTTTCTACTAACTGACAGCGGCCCTCTCAGGTTTTCAGCAGGATCGTCTCCCAGCCCTACCTGGAAACAGCCTGTGAACCTCTACATGCAAAGCACGTACTTCATGCTTATTATCTCCCACTGAATGATGGTGGCTTTCCAGGGTTCGTGGGAGACAATTTCCCAGCCTTTCCTTGAGATGCCAGCCATTGAATCCAGGGCATTCTGCATGTGAGCCGTGTGTTCTATTGCTGGGCACCCCCTGGGATTCCCAATACATCACTGGAGAATCACCAAATTAATGAGCGAGTGTAGAGATTTCCATAATATGCCTTTGAAACAGTGAGTTTATTTTTCCCAGTTCTTGATTGAGTAATTGCCTCTATTTTTGTTTACTGTTTTGGAAATATGAATTATAAAATACAATTCTCTGAGCACATTTATAATCTCCATCCCTCACCCACTCCCATCATCCTTTCCATGTGGTTCTTTGCTGGAAGTATGGATATGCACCTTCCAAGGTGGTCCACTAGGTTTTGTCCAAAATGTTGTGTGTGTGTGTGTGTGTGTGTGTGTGCATGAGTGTGAGTGAGAGAGAAGATGGGAGTGTTTTCTTTGAGTTTATTTTACTATACTCTGCAACACACACAGAATATATTCATAACTGGGTCAATTATTTGGGAATGGGCGCATGCGTGCCTTAAAGAAAAGTGAGTGCATGTGTGTGTGTGTGTATTTGCACATGCACAAATACCCAGCTCTCTTTCTCTGCCCTCATTGCAGAGAGAAGATCATCTGCTTCTGTCGAGAATGTTTATCCCAGTGTAAGAAGAGACAGAGAAATAGCTCTGTGTGTGTGTGTGTGTGTGTGTGTGTGTCTGTGTGTCTGTGTGAAGGATGCGAAAAACTACCGTACAACTCAACCTTCTGGAGCTCGCTGATGAGGCTTTTTCCGCATCAGATTGTCAGCATTTATCCACTGGTTTCACTCATTACAAGCCTGTTCAGCTACTCACTGAAGGCCGTTTCCCTTTCCTGTCGTCTCTGATGTGCTCCTGGCTGCCGGTGCGGTGGTTGTGAACAAGTAATGAGAAGATGGAGGCAGGGTGGTGGTGGAAATAGTGCAGATAGACAGAGAGACAATAATGCACATCAGATCTGAGTGTAAGAATGAGGTTTTATGTTTCCCGGTGGAGCGCTGCAAGATGCTGGCACCTCCAGCTAAAGTATAACATGTTTCTCAGAGAGGAGAGTTTATAATGTTTTATATTATTTTGTTCTCAGTGTGAGATAAATAGAGAGGAGGGAGGGAAGGACATTTGTCATTGTTGTTAATTGGTGACCCTGTGAATGAAACCTCCAAGACACAGGCAGAGTATATTATTGTGAGCCGCCGTACAGTAGGACCCCCGTATCCATGGATTCATGATCCACGGATTCAGTTATCCACAGTTGGCCAGGATCGGCCAGGGCTGGGCATCAGGAGGTGGTGAGGAGCGCGATTCCGCACCCCCCGCTGTTTTCCCACCAGCCACCGTCGTGATCGGGCCCACAGAGGTGAGAAAACAGCGAGAAGCACAATCCCGCGGTCCCTACTGTTTTCCCGCTGCCGCCACTGCGATCAGGCCTGGAGCTGGAGGCTGGAGGTGGGGAAACAGCGAGGAGTGCGATCTCACAATCCCCGCTCTTTTCCCACCCACCGCCGCCGTGATCAGGCCCGGGGCGGGCGGCAGGACAGGCTGTTCGGTACTATCTGAGGATTTCAGTATCCGTGGGGGGGGAGTCCTGAACCAATCCCCTGCAGATACGGGGGTCCTACTGTATAGCAACCATGCTCCAAAATGGCAATGATTGCTGAGGATGATGGGAGCATTACTCCACCACATCAGGAAAACATCCAATTGGAGAAGGCTGTTATAATGCATTTCTCTGTCACTGAAACAGCCAAAACTCTCTGAGGTTCATAATTAAAGATTATTACCATAAGTGTTGGTGAAGTACTGACTGTTCTTAAGTTTTACCAAATTGTGGTCAGCTTTCATGACAGCTAAAGACACATCCCTTGGGTGAGTGGGGGGAGCTGTGCGATTGGAGACCCACTGAACCAAATGTAGTCCACCAGTTCTGTATGGTGGACTGCCAAGTACGAGACAGTTTGGTTCGGAGCTGAAGCACCTGGTTTGCATACAGAAAGAACCAACTTCAAACTCTGTCATCTCTCGTTGAAAAGGGTAGGATTGCAAGTGATGAAAGAGACAATTACCAGTCAGAGTAGAGACATAGAGTTGCAGTCACAGGTAATGCAAAACCATCCTTTAGCACTGACTGCACAAGCAGAAAAACGCCTCTGTAAAACTGCTGCCTTGTGTCACTCTTCCTCCCATGTGGTTTGGATTTAGCTTGTTGATCTGTTAAGAATCATGGTTTAAATTATAAAATAAATTCAAGTTTGTTACAGGCTTTTAAGCTCGCTTGCTGAACAATAGACTAGATTTGCATTAAGCCATGATTCCCTGGTTGCAAATGTCATGGCCCCTTGAGGAGTCTTTATTAGATGAAGGTCTAGATTTAATTCAGAAAAGGGAGGTGACCCAGCACACACTGGCCAGGCCTCTCTTTTGTTTGGCAAGCCAGCTCAGGATCTGAACAGGAAGATAAGTGTCACCTGGACCCAAAGAAAGGCTTCAGCAGAAGCAGCTGGCCCAAACTCTTCCCATCAGATGCATCCGGTGGGTTCTGCTGAGGTCTTTGAGGTCTGAGAACACATAGAATCATAGAATCATAGAAATGTAGAGTTGGAAGAGACCACAAGGGCCATCCAGTCCAACCCCCCGCCATGCAGGAACACCCTCAAAGCACTCCTGACAGATGGCCATCTAGATTCTACTTAAAAACCTCCAAGGAAGGAGGAGACTCCACCACACTCCGAGGCAGCATGTTCCACTGCCGGACAGCCCTGACTGTCAGGAAGTTCTTCCTGAGGCTCAGGTGGAATCTCCTTTCCTGCACCTTGAATCCATTGCTCCTTGTCCTGGTCTCTGGAGCAGCGGAAAACAAGCCCTCTCTTTCCTCTACATGGCATCCCTTCAAATATTTAAACATGGCTATCGTGTCCCCTCTTAACCTTCTCTTCTGCAGACTAAACATACCCAGCTCTCTAAGTCTATCCTCATAGGGCTTCATGGCTTCCAGGCCTCTCACCATTTTGGTCGCCCTTCTCTGGACTTGCTCCAGCTTGACCGTGTCCTTCTTGAATTGGGGTGCCCAGAACTGGACACAGGATTCAAGATGAGGTCTAACCAAAGCAGAGTAGAGTGGTACCAGGACCTCCCTCAATCTAGACACCATACTCCTGTTGATGCAGCCGAGAATTGCATTGGCTTTCTTGGCTGCCGCATCACACTGCTGACTCATGTTCAGCTTGTGGTCTATGAAGACTCCTAGATCCCTTTCACACGTACTGCTATCCAGCCACTTGTCCCCCATCCTATATTTCTGTATTCAATTTTTTCTACCTAATGTTATGTTATGGCCCAGCTCTCCAATCTATCCAGGTCATTTTGCATTTTGATCCTGTCCTCTGGCGTTTTAGCAACCCCAGCCAATTTGGTGTCATCTGCAAATTTGATGAGCATGCCCTCTATTCCTTCATCCAAGTCTTTGATAAAAATATTGAACAGCCCTGGGCCCAGGACAGAACCCTGTGGCACCCCCAAAAAGTCACTTCTCTCCAGGATGAGAAACAGCCATTCGTGATCTCCCTTTGGGTTCGGTCGGTCAACCAATTACAAATCCAACTAACAGTAGCCCTGTCCAGCCCGCATTTTACTAGTTTACCTAAATACCACTGGGAAGCCGGCTGTGGCTGGGGCCTTCGTGTGTAGCTACGGTGTAGCATTAGCAGCAGCCCCCTCGGCTTGGCAAACCTTTGGTAGCTGGCATCCGCTACAGCTTTGCACCCTTGAATTGGTTTGTGGCTCTTGGATTGTTTTGTGACTTGCGTTCTTGCTAAACCCTTGGATCCTGACGGTGATTAACAACCCACTTCTTGACTTGGGACTGTTATCAGTTCTCCTGACAGGTCTTACTGACCTCTTGGTAAAGAACTTGGCTTCCCTCAACTGCAGCCCACGCACGCTGGACTCTGACCAGCTGGACTCCGTGGTACTTACTCAGAGCAGGACAACAAGTAACGAGAAGCCAAAATGAAACAGAAACCTGGGCCAAGATCCTGTTGGGTGGCTATGCTGGCATAACTATATCAGCAGAGAGCAAGGTGGCAGCCAGATGAAAAAGGCCAGAGGTCCAGCAAGAGAAAGAGGGAAAAGGCACAGCTGCAATGTGAGGAGAAGGCTGCTGGCTCTGAGCAGCCTAAAGGGGAGCTTCCAGGAGAGGGAAGGCATTCGGGAAAGGGTAGCCCGGACAATTGCTGGTCCTTCGGTACAGGCAGTTGTCCAGTCTACCTTTCCCAGACCTCTGTGCCTCTGCGTGTCCCCATGCCCCCTGGCCCCCCGGGATTCATGCTTTGGAGGGACGGGCTGCTTGGACCTGGCAACTGTGTCCCCCTCTCCCAGCTGCCACCGCCCACGACAGCCCCCCTCTTGAGCACAGGGATAGTGCAGTTGCACACACAAGAGAGCGACAGGATCTTGGCCCTGGTTGTTTCTCCTCCCAGCTGTGAAGGAGGATTAAATGAGAAGGGGCTAAGTGCTAAACCATGGATTGGTGTAACCATGGCAAGCCCTCCCAGTACGGATCTAGATGCACAAGGAATCCTGTGGCAGAACTGTTTACAGGTTGTTCCAAGAAAAAGAATAAGGGACCAAGAAGATATAAACATACCTAAGTCTATTCCTGAATACCGTGAGGTGACATTCGATGCATTTCCTGATTTCCACTGCTTGGCTATTAACTGTCTAGCAACTGGAAATTTCAAAAAATTGATTAAATTCTTAGAATCATAGAGCTGGAAGAGACCCCATTGAGTCCAACCCCCTTCTGCCATGCAGGAAGACACAATCAAAGCGCTTCCTTTTGGCAGATGGGCATCCAGCCTCTGTTTAAAAACCCCCAAAGAAGGAGATCCCATCACGCTCCGTTAAGGCAGCGTACTCTCTGTGTGACAACTGAGCATTAAAACCAGAGAAGGCGCTCAGGAGTGCTACGCCTGGAGTGAACTGAACCTCTGGGCTGGTACTGTTACATATTTCTTGAAAGGTTTTCCTCCAGAGTGTTGAGACAATTATACAGCCCCATCACATATACATGCTGCTTCCTGGTAAGTTACTCCCCCCGTGCCCTGCATTGTGAGGATTTTGTAGTTGCTTTTTTCACATTGTTTTTATTAAAATGTAAATTATAATGAACTGCAATTTCCATTCCATACTTCAAATACTTCTTCTTTGAACATCAGTTACATTTACATTTGCTTGTTTATATATATTTCCATAATTTTATCTAAATGTTTAAATATTTCGTGTTCCTGTTTTTCAATGTTTCAGAGCCTCAAAAAAGGATTGGTTTCTCTAAAATTAAAAAAAAACTTAACCAAAAAACACAAAACAAAACAAACAAAAGGAAAAAACAGAGAGAGAAAAAAATACTCCCGAAAATCTGAACCCGTATCCTTGTTGTCCAATAAATTAAAGGTAACAGCATATTGTTGTTGTTTTTTTGTACTTCCCTTCATTATAATTTTCTTTGCTCTTCTCTGTATTTTAATACTGTTCCTTGTAAACATTATATATGCTCTATATGTGCCAAACCCCATTTGCTACTTAGGAACTTTGTTACTAGATCCCATTCTCGCAGTATCTCGTCAGATTTCTCTTTAATTTTTATAGTAAGCCGGTCGTTTTCTTTCATTTCCATTATTTTAACCATCCATTGCTCTATAGATGGAGGTTCTTTATTTTTCCATCCTTTTGCTATTAAGATTCTAGCGGCTGTAATGAGGTATAATAGGATCCTCCAATATTTCTTTAAAATTTTCACATCCATCATCTGGACCACGTTTAATAGATAAATCTCTGGTTTTAAAGAGATTTGAGTTTTGAATATTTCCATCAGATGTTTATTCACCTCTTTCCAAAAGCAACTGATTTTTGTACATTTCCACCACATATGTATAAATGACCCAGCTTTCTCCTGGCATCTCCAACATTGATTCTGTGATGTATGGTACATTTTTTGAATTTTAACCGGTGTCATATACCACTTGTAAAACATCTTTGTATAGTTTTCTTTAAGATCCTCGGCTACTATAAACTTTTGTGTTAATTTCCATGCTGTCTCCCATTGATCCAGTTCAATCACATGGTCTGTCATCTTTGCCCAAGATATCATGGTTCCTTTAATTGTTTGGTCCTCTAACTCATATCCTAACAGATTTCCATATAGTTTAGCTGTAATATGATCTAATTGATCAAATATAATTTTTTCAAATTCATTTTTTATCTGTCTTATATCAAATCCTTCTAATTTAACATCTATTTTGAACCTTTCATATAATTGTCTATAAGGAAACCAAGCCAACTTGTACCCCATATTTTCTAATTTTCCCCTAGATTTTATCTGAGGGACTAAGGATTCCGTTGTGCTTTCTAACAAATCTTTGTATGTTAACCAATTCGTTTGTGTCCCCGCCCATCTTCGTTGAAATGCCTCCTGTGGTGATATCCATGTTGGTATTCTGTTATATAATTTCTTCTTTATCTGTATCCATACCTTCAGTAGAGTTCCTCTTATAAAGTGATTTGTAAATTCTTTATCAATGTTAGCTTTACTGTACCACAAGTAGGCGTGCCAGCCCATTCTGTTGTCTGCTCCTTCTAACGTTAATATTCTTACATTTTCTAGTTTGATCCAATCAATAATCCAGTTTAGACTTGCCACCTGATAGTATAATGTAAAATCAGGAAGGCCGCACCCGCCTCTTTCTTTTCGATCTATAAGATATCTCCACGCAATTCTTGGCTTTTTACCTTGCCATATAAAGTTTTTAATCTCTCTCTGCCATAATTTAAATGGTTTCTCATTCTTAATTATTGATATATACTTACCTGGCAGGGGAGATACCCTGATCACGAAGGATTTTGTAGTTTTTGATATCTTCACTGATGTTAAATATCACCTATAAAGAAGTTTGTATGTTGTCTTCCTGGAATGTCCAGAAATTGATTTCAGAACTCTATTCCAATCACCATGTGGCAGCCAAGAGAGCCAACATGATTTGGAGTATGCTGTCTAGATCAGGGGAGGTAATGGTAATGGTACCACTCTGTTCTGCATTGGTTAGGCCTCACTGGGAGTACTGTGTCCAGTTCTGGGCACCTCAGTTCAAGAAGGATATCGACAAGCTGGAGCGTGTCCAGAGGAGGTGGAGGGTCTGGAAACCATGAGGCCCTGTGAGGAGCAGCTTAGGGAGCTGGGGATGTTTAGTCTGCAGGAGATAAGGTTAAGAGGGGACATGGTAGCCATATTTAAATATTTGAAGGGATGTCATGTCAAGGAGGGAGCGGGCTGCTTTTCTGCTGCTGCAGAGGCTAGGACAAGGATTCAAGCTGCAGGAAAGGAGATTCCACCTGAACCTCAGGAAGAACCTCCTGACGGTCAGGGCTGTCCGGCAGTGGAAGATGCTGCTGCCTCCATGGAGTGCGGTGGAGTCTCCTCCTTCTTTGGAGGTTTTTAAGCAGAGGCTGGATGGCCGCCTGTCAAAGGGAGGCCTTTCATGGGTGTTCTTGCATAGCAGGAGGTTGGACTGGATAGCCCCTGGGGTCTCTTCCAACTCTAGGATTCTATGATTTTATGATCTGTTATGGTACATTCTAGATCATGTTCCCTCTGAGGTTTTAAACCATACAAGTTAGTGTTACACAAGTTAGTGTTACTCTCAGGAGATAAAAATGAATGTATAATGGAGCCCAAAGCTCTGGGTTGTGAAATGTACAATTTAGTTAAAGACTCAAAGGGGGTAGGAGGGGAATTAGCCTCTTTGATTACTTCTTTATTTCTTAAAAAAAAAAAGTAACATTTGATGAATTGGAAACCAGAGCTCTGTATGGATTGGAAGTTTGTCTAGTATTTGTTGCCCAGTTGCCCAGTTAGGCATTTGTTTTGGGGAAGGAAATCTAATAACCTGTACAGCCCTGTTTTTTCCCAATCCACAGTCTTCATGATAAAATAAAGGATGTATGATGACAGGCATCAGAGGGGACGTTTGTGGGAATAACTGTTTCTTCCATTTGCTCCAGATAATCAAAGTAGTCATTAAAAATGGGTTATCAATCATGTCAATTATCTTCTTGTTAATGTTTAGAAGGACTGGTTTGAGATCTGGTTCTGTCATCAATTCTGCTGAACCCATGGCTTGTCTTTATCTTTATTGATTAACAGGAGGAGTTGTTTCAACTGAAATGAATAATAGTATTTGGATATGTTTGGTCTCCCTAATCCCCCATCTGAAGATTTACTATACATTAAGGATTTGTTTACTTTTGATTTTTTCCCCCTTCCCCTGATATAAATCTATCAAAAATTGCTTGCCAGTTGTTAAGATATTAAAGTAAGCATCTGTTAGAGTTACAGGGAGTACCTGAAATAAGAAATTCACTTTTGGTCATGCATTCATTTTGATTGCTGCAATTTGGCCAACCAGGAAAGTTTGATTTCGGTCCATTTACAAATTTGTTGCACAAGAAATCTGAAATCTATTTTTTTTTAAAAAATTGAAATTAATTTGAAGATAATGAGTCCATAATATTTGAGTGCTTTGGTGGCTAACTCAAAATACTGTGTCACTTCTTTTAATCTTGCCTGCTAAGAGTTGGGTATTGCAAAAGAAGAGGAAGTAGTCACCAAGGGGTCTATACACTAGGGATTTCATTTGTGAAACTTCAAGAAAACCTGAAAAGGTTTGCTATTTGATCTCAGTGCCTATTATAACCAATGCTGATATTGAGGATATCAAAATATATAAATATAACCAATTGCAGTATAAGTAGGATGGTGTGGGGAGAAGTAAGAATAATCTCTTACTCCTAGATCAGCAGCATCTGTTAAGTTATCTCTTGATAAGAGGTCTTTGAAAGTACCGTCAATGGCACTATATTTACGCTTGGTTGGATTGTACATGCCTGTGGCTATGCTGATGGGACTGGATAGGGTCAGTCCCCCATGTCAGGCAGAGAAATAGAAGATAACGAAAAAGGAAGAGCAAGAGACCCTTTTCACAAGATCTGAGAAATCAAAGGGAAATTTAAACCAAGAAGGGGGGTGCTCGGTGACCAGCAGGGGAAAACTGTAAATTACCAAATAGAAATAAAAAAGACAATGGAGACACCCCATTGAAGAACTATATAAAAGAGATGAAAACAGATTCATTCAAGGAAGAACCATTCAAAGACAAATCTATAATTTTAGAAAGTGAAGTGAAAGCTGCAGTCAGAGCACTTGGGAGAAATAAATCGTCAGGAACAGATGGCATTCCAATAGATCATACCAAGAAGGTGCAAAGTGAAGTTTACAGGTGAACATTGAGAAAACAGACATAATGACTGTAGATAATTTACATTACTTTAAAGTAGATGGTGAAGACATTGAAATAGTTCAAGATTTTCCATACCTTGGCTTAGAATGGAGACTCCAGTTAAGAAATTAGGAGAAGACAAGGAGTTGGAAGGGCAGCTATGAAAGAACTAGATGAGATCCTCCTCAGGTGTAGAGATATCCCATTGAATACTAAAGTTAGGATTGTCCATGCCATGGTATTTCCAGCATTTATGTATGGTTGTGAAAGCTGGACAATGAAGAAAGCAGATAAGAAGGAAATAAACTTATCCAAAATAGGGTGCTGGAAAAGAGTTCTGAGGATCCCCTGGACTGCTAAAAAGACCAGAGAGCAAATCAAGCCTGAATTCTCTTTGGAAGCCAAGATGCCTAAACTGAGGCTGTCACACCTTGCCTGTATCGTGAGCAGACCTGAAAAGACAATAATGCTTGGTGTAAGGTAGGAGGCAGTAGGAAAGAGGAAGACTGCATTTTGGGTCGAAAGACTCAATCAAGAAAGACACATCCCGGAATCCGCAAGACCTGAGCAGGGCGGCTGAGGAGAGGGTGAACTGGAGGTTTCTCATCCATGGGGTCCCCATAAGTCAAAGTTGAGTTGAGGGCAGCTAAGAATTTTCGTGTTTAGATCACCTCCAACAACGTGTGGAGTTTTTCTAGCTTAATAATGACACTCCTGAGAAATTCATATCGGCCGGTTTTTGGACCACATATTGGGCCAAAAGTATGGCTATGTCCTCTTGTTTTCCCTTTAACAAATGAAAAGTGCCCCTGCGGTCAGTCAATACATCTCCAGCCATAAAGGGGAAAGAAGAGGCAACGAAACTGCACAGCCTTTAGCCTTTGCTGTTCCTTGGGCCAAATCGGGTTGGTTATCTAATTTACTACTGTCTGATATACTTCCCCTTCCTTTGATGTGTTTCTTGAAAGAAAACAGATCAGCCTTATTCTTTTCTTTTCTTTTTTAATGTAGTCAGAAAACCCCTTTCATTTCAAAACTGTTCCCAAGCCTCACACATTAATAGTTAAACAACTTAAATCTCCCATTTATGGGAAATAATAGTGCTTTGCTTTTTAGCGTATACTCTGCGTGACCTTTTGGAAAACAGAGCCGTGGCAATTACTGGAACCTTCAACAGCCCCAAAATCGTAACAGCAGCACTTTTTTTGCCTTCAGCCAGGAGCAGATCCTATTAGGGCCGCCCTGTGCGTATAATCTATAAAGACTCATTGCCGGGGCAGAAGGAAGTGGCAGGGGTGGGTAGCTGTAGAAACTGTCCTACAAAATCCCAGCCCACATCTGGCAGATACGAATATACTTTTTAAAAAACATACCTATATTTTGCAGTTGAAATTTTGAATTTGTGAGCAAATGCAATATACTCTTTTAATGGCACCTATATTAAACACGTGGGCCATTTCCGCACGAGGCTGTTACAGGGCGATGATTCCACTCGCAACATCCTATGGAATCCCGGGGTTTGCTGTTTCGGGAGGGGCCGGCCGGCCGGCCCCTTGCGAAACTGCAAACCCCAGGATTCCAGAGGATGTTGAGAGTGGAATCATAGCGCTGCAACAGCCTCGTGCGGAAATCCGATCGTTCAGGTATGAAGTTCCAAACACATTGTAAAGTAAGGGAAAAAATTCAAACAGAATGTTATTCAAGAGGAGGAAAAACCTGTTACAGCCAGCCTCTCACGCTTTAAGCCTTAAGTGTCGTCTTCCAGCGATCAGCCCTTGGTCTTCGTTGCTCCTTTCCTGTTTCTTCTACAAAGGCTGATCCAGTTGTTATAACCTGTTATTTTCGCTACGGGGTTAGTTTCTGGAACAGCTTGCAGAAAGGCAGCTGTACATTCAGCCCTTCATGTTTGTGGGTTAAACTTTCACAGATTTAATTATTTGTGAGTTTCTGCAACCCCGTTCCCCACCTCAAAGATCTGTTTTCTGGGGAACTTTCCCTCTTGGCAGCTCCGATCAGGCCGTGCAGCCTTTTAAAAACCTGCTTCTGGTCCTCCTGCTGCCTGGATAATAAGGACGGCTTGCACGCTGATATCTCATCACCACGGACCCTCTCCTGATGCCCCCCCCACACCACTAAAGGAGGAGATGGGCAAGAGAGAGGAAGTCTAGGGCGGCCACGCTGCCCCAACCCTTCCCGCTCTCCTTTCCCTGACCTGGTTTGGACTCTGGGTCCCCGTTCTCCCAGCATGCCTTGGCCCCCTTCCCACAGACACACGCACACATTTTGATGTACATTTGCAGTTTTCCCAGTTTTGCAGCAGTCCTATGCCCCTAACCCTAGCGAAAGTGGAGGACTGGCTGCATCTCTCCCAAATGCTCGGAGCGTTTCCACTGGCTCTGCAGGTCTGATTGCAGAGCAGAATTTCCCACCACGTTGAATCATGAGGTTAAATGGGACAGAGGGTCCTTTGAGCCCATCCATAAACTGTTTGAAGTTTCTTTGCCTATGGAGGGTGCCAGGGCTCACATCTTGCAGAACTGGTTTATAGTTTACATTTTCTATTTTGTGGAACTCTCGTAAGAACTGTTTCTTTTAGTGGACACCTAGCAAATTCTAGTCTGATATCTCAAGGTTTTGATTGACTAGAGATTCTTGGTGATCTATGAACTCTTTCAAAATCATTTTCAGGTATCTTTAAATGAGAAGGAAGGTCTTTAAACCATCCAGTTGCAAGACTGAGGGTATTTTCTTTGTCTTCTGATTCAGGGAGCCCACAAACCCTCAGGTTCCAACAGCTGCTGCGATCTTCCAGGTCTTCCGCCTTTAATTGTGTCTCCTGTGTGACTGTGGATAAGTTGTTAACGGTCTTTTGCATCTTCGCCCCCATTCATTTACTGCACAGGCAATGTTGGAGACCTTTTCCTGGAGGGCTGAAACAGAGATTCCAAGTGGTTTAGTGCGAGCCATCCATTCTGATTTTTAAAACTTCATAGTGTAGTTTTAATTGACTTGACATTTCTTTCAAGGGATCTGAGTGCAGCAGATTCCCACCTTTGTCATTTCGAGTCTGGTTTGCCACCATTGTTAGGCTGCCTTCTTCATCTTGACAGACGGGGTTAACTGGTCTGTCTTTTATCCCAAAATAGGTCAAATAGTCCTTGGCCATTTCTGCACAGGACTGTTACAGTGCTATTATTCCACTTTCAACATCCTATGGAATCCTGGGGTCTGCAGTTTAGGGAGGTGCCTTTGAGGGGAGAGCCTTTGAGACCCCTCCCTAAACTGCAAATTCCAGGATTCCATAGGATGTTGAAAGTGGAATAATGGCACGATAACAGTCCAATGCGGAGGTGGCCCTGGCCTTTTGTTCCTCCTTTGTTGGTTTGCAGAATGTACCTTTAGAGCAGGAGGTGTTAATTTCTTAGCTTTCCAAGCGTAGCTTTTATGCATGGATTGCTTTTATGAATGGATTCCTCCAAGGCTGAGAGAGCGTGACATGCCCAGAGTCACCCAGTGAGTTTCCAGGGCTCAGACCACTAAACCACCCTAGCTCTCTGCAAAGGGGCTGACTTCCGTGTAAGTGGGTTTGGATTGCGTCCTTAGTCTTTCTGTTTTAGAAATGTACAGGATTTGTAAATGTTCTCATATTTCCCTCTGCCGTTGTCTGTAGCTGTTTTTAATTTTCTTTACGTTTTACTTTTGTATGTATTTGATGCTGTTAACCTTTATAACTGTGAACCCTCAGAGTACTTTTGTTCTAGGGGTGCCTAGAAAGGCAGGAAATCCACCTTCCCCAAACTGGCATCTTCCAGATGTGTAGAACCGCAACTCCTATCAGCCAATTGGGAGTGTGGGCCACACAGTGGAATGTGGAATAGTGCAGCAATTGCACGTGTAATGCAACAAAAAGAAAAAGATTTGAGTAGTTAGAAGAGCACCGTCATAAAAACTAACAGGCTGGATGAACAATACTTTAAATAAAGCATTAATAAACCAGCAGGTTAAGCTCTGTACATTTTAGACACGGCACTTTAAGCATTTCTTCAGACAATGCTGTACTTAAAACCAGCAGCATTAAGAACCTCAAGAGAAGACCACTTGATATGAATATGTTTTTAAAGCCGTTGTTAAGGCTTACAGTATCAGAGTGAAACACAGCTTGGAACGGAAGAGAGCCAGCATGGTGTGGTGGGACCAGCAGTCTGTGAGACCGGGGTTCGAATTCCAGCTCAGCCACAGACGCCCAAAGGGGGACGCTGGGCAAGTCACATCTCAGAGGGAGGCAATGGCAAACATTGCCATGAAAATTGTAAGATGGGGTCGCCATAAGTCGGAGCCGACTTGAAGGCACACAACAACACTAACAGGAAAGCAATTCCAAAGTTGGGGCCAGGTGCAGAAAATGTCCTGTCTTTCAAGTAGAGCCTCTAAGATGTCTCTTAAATCCTAAGTTTTTGCTGTTGTGTACCTTCAAGCCAATACCGGCTTATAGCAACCCTAACGAGAACCTATCACAGGTCTTTTTGGCTTGATTTACTCAAAGGAGTTTTGCCATTGCCTTCCCCTAAGGCTGAGAGAGTGTGACTTGCCCAAGATCACCCAGTGGGTTTCAAGTGGAGATTTGGACTATGGTCTCCAAAGTTATTGTCGTAGCCCAATGAGTCATAGTCCATGAAGCACACTGGTTCTCTTAAATCCAAAGAAGTTAATAGAATCGCTCCGTTTCTCACCGTCCCTGGAGCTGAGGTTGCTGGGCGGGCACCTGTGGCGGGGATTTCTCTGTGATGGCACCCGGACTGTGAAAGGCTGGTTGGCTCCATCTCTTTGAGTTGATGTCGGGCAGTGAAGACTGTGAAGACCACCCGGCCCCTCCCGAAACTGCAAACCCCAGGGTTCCGTTGGATGTTGCAAGTGGAATCATAGCGCTATAACAGTCTAGTGCGGAAATGCTCTGTGTTGGGTTCTTTTGTGTGACCTTTGGTCTTTAAAGCCGGGGCCATTGCTCTAGCTGTTTTAACTGTGGCTTTAAAACTATTGTAAGAAGTTGTTTTAGTTGCTTTTTTTTTTTTGAGTTTTAAATATTTTTGGTCATGCATTTAACGTTTTGAGAGCCGATGCGGTGTCATGGTTTGGAGTTTGGAGACTAGGGTTCGATTCCCTCTTTGCTCAGCCATGGAAACCCACTGCGTGATCTTCAGCGCATCACACACCCTCAGCCCCAGAAAACCCCATGATAGCTTTGCCTTAGGGCCACCATGAGTTGGAAGCAACTTGAAGGCACATAACAACATTTAAAACGTGTTTTTATTTGTCCATAGTTTATTTCTGCATCACCCCAGGGGCTCCAGTGCATTGAGGGGTGGCTGGTAAATGCTTAAATACATAAATAAGATGTGAAGGGTGACTGTTTGATGCACTGGAACATTCTCCTGTGTGGGCAGCTATTGAAGTCAAGGGAAGCTCTGCAGACTCCTGTTCAAGCCAACAGTGTTTACACTGGAAAACTTCCCAGTGGATTGTGCCATGTATTAATTAACAGCCAAAGAGGAGAAGAAAAGTACCCTTTGGGTTTTTCCACTGCAGACGTCGAAATGCCTTGGGCTACCACTTCTTAACTCTCAGGCCCACAACAGTCCACGATGTCCTCATAGGGGGTTTAGGCAGACTTGAAGAAATGTTGTGAACTTTTACAGTTAAAGCAGGAAGGAAGGAGGAAATAAGATGCCATCAGAAGATATTATTGTATTTAATAGCTGCAGCAAGGTTAACATATGTGCAACACTGGAAAGAAAAGAAATATATTGATATTGAGGAGTGGGAAGTTAAAAGTTCTGGATATGATAGTGTTACCACCGTGAACTGGCCTGGCCTTTGGTAACCTTAGATATCATTTTGATATCATAATTTGGCCCTGCTCTGCCACCAGCCAAGTGTTTGTGAGGCCACCGAACAAGCGCGAAGCTAGGCATGGCTGAGTCATATTTGTTTACGCCAAGGCAAGCCAGAAACTGCCAGATCTGCTTTAGGGGACCTCCCGAAACAAACACCTTCATCACAAATGCGTGTTACAACAAAGAGGCCCCTGCCCCGAGGGGGCACCCGGGCGAGCTGGGTGCTTAACTGCCAAGCTAGCCACATTTACATACCGGCCATACTATTGTCAATTCGGACCTTAACTCAATCATGTAAATTCTGACCTTTCGGAGACATTGTCTCCAGCCCAAAACTCATTGTTTTCGCCCAAGACCAGGCTAGCCCACGGTCATTCCTTCTCCTATAAAAACCCCCAGTTCCGAGAGTTCCTCGGACTTCGCTGGACTTCCATCCCGCCTTGCTGCCGCTTCTTCTGCGAGCTCCCCTCGGCAGCCACGCCGAGTCTCCTTCTCTCCAATTGGCTTCTACAGGACTGCGAGAAAGGTGACGTATCACCCATTCCCCAAAACTCTTATTTTCTCTTTCTTAGTAGTAGTGAGATTGTGTTTTCTTATTAACTTGCCTGCTTGCTAATAAACATAATTGTTGTTATTTCAACTGTTTGACTGCTCACTGACCCGACACTGTATACATTGGGTAAAAGATCCTCGCTAAGTTACCCTGCCTCTCGTTAGCTAAGATAGTGCTCGAGTTAATTTCCCCATCTTGGTTGCATTTGTTTGGTTGTTTGGGTGCCCCTCCCGGGACCCCCAATTCACAAGGTAACAATAGAGGTGGAAAAATTGGCCTTTTCTTTGAAGAATAAATCTATCCAAAATTTTGAAAAAGAATGGAAAGAAGTATTGGATCGGGCAAAGATATAAATGTATAAGAAATCAAGAAGAAATAATGTAATTGTTCTCTTCTCTGTAAAATGGAAATTATGTTTGTATGTAATGGAAGTAAGCAATTGCAGCTGGAAGATTTAAGCCTGGAAGTGTGTGGGGGGGGGTTATTTTCAAGATTAAATCTTAATAAAAATTATTATAAAATAAAATAAAATAAAATAAAACGGGAAGGAAGAAAGGTTGACAGGCAGGCAGGCAGGCAGGCAGGCAGGCATACATTGATCTCAAAGAGCAGGAGTCTTTTGCCAGTGACAGACATCATTTGTACAAAGTTTCTTTGCACTGTCTCAAACCATTCAGAAGTTATGAAACGGCTTGATAGCAAAACATGTACTGAGCATTTGCTATGCCTGCCCACAGTGCAAACACGCCGGCGAATGATGCCGAGTGGCTGAAAGAAGGCGTGTGGCGTTGCTTGCTGCCTTGCACACAGCCAGAAGCTGCCTTGAACGGCTGCTGCCGTGGGCCATCCCCATTTGCAGAGCTTCTTTGAAGCACTTGTTGGGCAGTAAAATGGCGAGAATGGAATAATCCTCAGGCCCTCCATCAAGATATGGAGATGTCCTTGGAGCAAAGAAAAAGACAGACAGACAAACAAAAGCCTCAATTTTAATGAGCAGAAAGGCAAATTCCACCTCTGATGGGCTGCTAATTATAGCTGCTGCTTTCCAAGCTACCTCCACCTCATGTTTTTCCCCAGAGCTCATGATCATCAGGATCCTCCTTGCCTCTCCTTTCCTTAAAAAACCAGATAGATCTTAAAACATTTCCTGAGCTGACTTGAGTTTGCCAAGCTGTCCTGCAATGTGATCTATGCAAGGAAAAACATCCCATTCCTCCCATGACAAGGTGAAGCACTTCCTCTTACGCTGTTCAATCTTCCACCATCCGCACTGCATTTTAATAACACTGAACTAATCACAAAGTTTTTGTGAGCCAGCCGGTTTAAGGGTTGGACAATGACCAGGGTTCGAGTCCGCATTCAGCCATGGAGCCCCCCAGTGACCTTGAGTATATCACACACTCTCAGCCCCATGATGGGTTTACCTTTGGGTCACCATAAATCAGAAATGACTTGAAGGTGCACAACGACAGCAACAACAACGTGTTCTGCTTCTCAATGAGATGGGAGATGTTTGTATTTCCAGTTTGAATTCTCATTCTCCTTCCCCCTCCTCCTCTTTTACATTCTTTCTCTTCATCCTCCTCTTCCATTTACTGTGGCGGAATCTGATGATAATGAAGTCCTATGGCGCCACCACTATATAAGTTGATTATTCCCCATTTCCCTGGAGAAGGAGCCCCTTTGAATCTGGCCCAGCCTTCCCCAGCCAGCCTGGTGCCTTCTAGATGTGTTGGACTACATTTCCATCCCTATTGTCTGTGGATGATGAGTGCTGCATCTCACCAGCAGATCTGGGGGGCCCTTGGTTGGGAAAAGCTACTCTGGGCCATGTTTTTTCTCTGCGTTTGTCTCAGGTTTTCCGTGCTGCATGACAGGGCTGGAGCAAGGAACTGCCCTTCTTTGGGTAATTCATACCTCATGTTTATTTAGTGTTCGGCTTGAATGCAAAGGAAGGTCATCCTTTATCATTTGGAGCTGGCGCATCGGCTAGGTCTCAGGCTGTCTGTCAGCCCCTGCCTCTCTCTGCTCCCCTCAGCTGCTCCATAAGCACTATTGGACACGCGTTCTCCAGGGCATTTCTAAGAATTCTGTCCACTCTGGGAGTTTTGTGGCAAGGGAAGAAGTAGAAGACGGGAAGTTGCCGTCAGCTGAGTGAGAGCTTGAGTCTAACGGGCTCAGCGCTGTTGACACACTGGCGGGCTTTGTGACTCTTGGGCTTTTCAAATGGGGGAATGTCCCAGCTTTATTTGGCGATCCGGGGGACTGGATCTGGGGGCAATGACTTTGCTTCACTTCTGTTTAACCAGGGATGGGCAATTTATGGCTTTCCAGATGAAACTCCTAGCCCTTGTGGGGAGATCTGTTGGGAATTACAGGGCAACAAGATATAGAGGCCCAGAAACTGCACTTCTTTGCCCTAAAAGAAGGGGGCTGAATCCCATTGGCCATTCCAAAGAGCAGACCCTCTGAATCAGTGGGAATGTGGAAAGCCAACAGGTGCACTGTAATGGGAAAAATTGGACTTTGCTTGGAGATCAGTCAGTGGTCCCTCAGGCTCAGCTTTGCCTCCGTGGCTGCAGCTGTTTGGGATTTCCAACTGGAACCATTCCAGCTCTCTACCCAGCCGGCCGGCCCCTCCCAAAACTGCAAACCCCAAGATTCCATAGGATGTTGCAAGTGGAATCATAGCACTATAACAGGCTAGTGCGGAAATGGCCATAGAAACTGAGAACAGGCAGGGTATCGGTTTTAGTGTGTCTACTCTTGAACAGAAAATCTTAGTTAGTTGCTGGGGGTCCCAAGAAAAAAAGAGCCACCCATCTCCTGCAGGTCTGACCTTAACATTAAAAGAAGTATAGCAACTGATTTTGGAAATGGCAGCAAAACGAGCTATGTTAAAAGTTGTTTTGTTGTAGGTGCTTGTTGGGTTTGCTGCCCCAGCTGTCAAAACCATACAGCTGCAGATGGG
This sequence comes from Iguana delicatissima, assembly GCA_948472985.1. Taxonomy (NCBI): domain Eukaryota; kingdom Metazoa; phylum Chordata; class Lepidosauria; order Squamata; family Iguanidae; genus Iguana; species Iguana delicatissima. Next base: position 269,723 of record CAOKZL010001308.1, read on the forward strand.
TAGAGGTACAACCTTGGCTGGCTGTTGTTTGAAAAATCATCCTTCCAATGCTGTGATTCTATGATTCCCTTCATTCCTTCCCACATTTCATTGCTGTTAGAGCAACTGGGGATTTTAGATAGCGTAGGAGCCCCTACATGCCTATACTTGTTCTGAGCTCTTCAGCTTAGGTTTCTCCGTTTGCTCTTCTATCTATTGCAGCCAGGGAGATACTAAAACTTCTGCTAAATTCTGCTGAGGGAGGTTGCTTCCTAACAGATCCAGTTGTCATATTTTTCCAAAAAGGGCTAATTCCCTGAGATAGACTCCTTTTTCTCACATGTGTGCACGGCAATTGCCCTCAGCCTGGGGGAAATTAACTTTTCAGAGGGCTCCTATTTGTTATTTGTTCTAATAATTAGACATTATTGTTATGTTTAAATTCTTGAATTGGTTTTCACATGACTCATAATTCATTTGTTCTTTACTGGTTATGGTAAGTTTCTTTTTCTGAAAAACCCATCTAAAGGAAATGTTTTAGTCGTGTGTTTCTGCTCTGGCAGGGGGTTGGACTGGGCAGCCCTTGTGATCTTTTCCAACTCTAGAGTTCTGTAAAACACCAAGAAAATGTCCTAAATATATTTATATTTTAAAATCACCTCATAATATCTCCAAATACATTCTCTTCTTTGCCAAAATAATTAGTAACTTTAATGCATATATGGTATATATTGCATAAGGTGAAAAATCAGTTTTACCAATCATTGCATTAATTTAAAAACGAACATCATTTTTGTTTGCTTTATAGGTGTTCATCGGTTAACGAAGCCAATGTGTTCCTGGGCTTGACTTCTTTGACAGAAACTTTGGTACCAGAGGTAGAAGCAACACAGAAAGAACAGGGATGGTTTCCTACACCACAAAAAATGATGAGCAGTTCAGCCTGTTCCAGCAGAATTATTTTTTAACAAAAAACCAACATTATGTGTCTGTGAAATGAAACAGCCAGGTCAGGTAAGCCCTGCATAAGTAAACAGAAATGTCATGGACCTTCCAGTAACCATGCTTCTTCCAACATGCATCCCTGGATGATTTTTTTTCTTTTCAATTGCCCCCGTTTCTCTTATGATTTCAATTCTGGTGGCAAAACTTATAGAACTACGCCTTTCCAACATGCCACTCTAGCTGGTGAGGCAGGCCAGTCTGCTTCCCCCTTATCTTTATGTTTTGCTCTTCATACATGCTCAGTATGTGATTCCGGTGGCATCTGTTTATCTCGTCTGTTGCACGTAAGCGTACTCAGTTACAGTAGGATTGCCCATTCTTTCCCAGATCAAGCTTTATTGCATTGCTTACTGCAGACACGCTGCTGCAACCCAACACTGCAAGGCTGTCTTTCTGTAGCTGTCACAGAATCCTGGAGCTGCAGGGAACTCCAAGGGCCCTCCAGTCCAACCTCCTTCTGCCAGGCAGGAAGACACCATCAAAGCCCTCCCTTTGACAGATGGCCACCCAGCCTCTGTTTAGGAACCTTCAAAGAAGTAGGAGATTCCACCACACTCCACCGAGGTGGCCGTGGATTCTGCCGCTCTTACTGCCAGGAAGTTCTTCCTCATGTTCAGGTGGAATCTCTTTTCCTGACGTTTGAAGCCATCGCTCTGTGTCCCGGTCTCTGGACCAGCAGAAAAAGGGCTTGCTCCATCCTCTGCATGACATCCTTTCAAATATAGCTATGATTCCAGCTACTATGTCACCTCTTAACCTTCTCCTCTCCAAGCTAAATCCTCAGCCCCTGCTCACGGGTCTGTCCTTCACCACCCTCCCAGCGCAAATGCTGCAAAAATAAAACCCCTTCCAGCTCGACTGGGGAGAAGAAAGAGAAGGCTGGGCTAGGTTCCTGTAAAAAGGTTTTGTTGAGAGGAGCTCCTTTGTCAGAACCTTTGTTAACTGAGGCATGCCTGTGCCCAAAAGTAGCATGCTAGCGAGTTACAGGCAGGGGCAACAACGCCTGACTTCCCGGCTCAGCGCTTGCTCCGCAGTGCCGTGGGCCAGCACTGCTCCCCGTTCGGCCTCTTGGCTGGAGACGGACTCCTCTGGCATCGTGCTCTCCCTTCGGGGGGGGGCATTTTTTGCTGTTGCTGCTGCCACTCTTTCGGGTCCTCTGCTCTGTCTTCAGTGTTCTCCTCGCTCCTCTCCCTCTTGCGTTTGCTTCTTAAAAGGTGACCAAAACATTACGGTAGTGCTGTTGTAAAGATGCTGCCACTTTTGTTAATAATTTCTAAAACCTATCTATTTGCTCATGCTTGACTAAATGGGCAATTGGAATAACCGAGGAGCAAGTGTTTATTTTTAAATTAAACTTAATTTATATGTGTGTGTGCGCGCGCGCGTGTGCCAGTATGTGTATATATATGTATATATATTTGTTCAGACTATATCACCAAGTACCCATTAGATTTTATGGCCATGGAAATGTATAAGTTCTACATATTATAACTACTACATATTATAAGTATTGCATATTTTAAAACCTCAACATGTGAGATCCGTTATCAACAAGGTGATGCAGCAGCAGCAGCTAAAAGGGCAACCACCAGCGGCAGTCCTTCACAGTTTAAAATGTATGGACTTTTTCCTTTTCTTAACAGGAAGTCTAATGCTGGCCTCACATGGCACGCAGTGCGGGCCGCAGCAGGCCAGTGCCTTTAGTCCGTCAGCAATTAATCAGTAATTAGTTAGGGGGCCACTACCCCCCCAAGGCCATCTCCCTCCACGACTATAGCCTGGGGCCTGGGAAATCCCCCCTCCCTCTCTCTCTCCCTCTCTCTCCTTGATCCACCTCACAGGACAGCGCTGGCGGGGCGCCCACGGGCCCTTGGGGCTCGCTGCCGGTGGGGAGGCCGGGCGGGGCTTCCAGGCCCGGCCAGTGGGGAGCCCCACCCGAGCGCATCCCGGGGAGGTGCCGCCCAGGGTGCCGGCCCGCGTGGCGCCCTTCCTTCCCTCCTTCCGCCAAAAGCGCTCCAGCGCCTCGGAGGGCGCCCGAGGGGTCCCGCTGAAACTCTGGGCCGGTGGGGGCGGAGGGGAGGAAGCGCGACCAGGCGCCCCCCGGGCTGCCTGCGAAGGAAGACGAATCCGGGGCAAGGCCTTCAAAGGCCCCGGGGGGCAAGCGGGCCTTGCTCTGGACCCGGAATTTCGGCGGAGCGTTTACTCCACGGAAGTCCGTCTGGCGCGGCCAGGGCCCCCCTCTGGCCGCCCTGCGGGGCCCCTGTCCACCAAAGAGCGCCCCCGAGCCTCCTCCCGCGGCCGGAGGGAGGGACGCCGCCGAGCCCGCCTCTGGCACCCCCGCCAGCCCGCCAGAGGCCGAGATGCGCCAACGCCGGCCCAAGACCTCTCGGCGGGAAGGGGCGCCACCCCCGGTTCCCCGGGCCAAGGCGCAGCCCACCCCCCCAGGCCAGGGAGCGCCGCAGCGCCTCTGCCTCGGGAGGGACCGGCAGCCCCGGGCTCTTAGGCGTCCTTTGAGGAACCCCTCTCTTCCGCCCCCTGCCGAGGGCTCGGGCCGGCCCTCCGGCCCAGGAGAGGGGAGCTGTGGTCGGGGGGCTTCAGTGACCCTCCCCGGCTACTCCCCGGCTCCCCTCCCTTCATTACTTTGCGCAAAGAGGGGTGCTTCCCCTCCCCTCCTCCCTGAAGGGGGGCTGGTTCGGGGAGAGGTCCGTCGCAAAGGGGGCCCCTCCCTCCCTGCCTCCCACCTCGGCCGGGGCGGGGGAGCGGGAGAAGGCCGCCCCGGGCGGGGATTGGCCCGCTCCCCTCCCCTCCCCTCCCCTCCCCTCCCCTCCCCGCTGGGCCGGGCGCTTTGCCTTCCCGGCCCGGGGGCCCCGTCCTCCCGCCGGCCCGAGGCGCCCCCCTCGCCCTGCCCTGCCCGCCCGCCTGCCTTCGGGCGGCACCTTTAAGAGCTCCCGGCCGGGACCGGAGCGGGCCGCTCGGGCGCGGGGTCCGTGGAAGCGACCCAGAGGAAGCTACGCAGCCCGGCCCCGGCCCCGGCCCCGGCGCGGCGAGAGACTGAGAGAGAGACTGAGAGAGAGGAGCACCGGGCGGGCGGGCGGGCGGGCGGCAGGCACTGGGCGCCGGAGGGGGCCGGGCGGGCGGGCGAGAGCCGGGAGGGGGGATCGGGCGGAGGGGCCCCAACGCGGAGCGGGCGGCGCCAGAGCGAGAGGGAGAGAAGCGAAGGAGCGCCGGCCCCCGCCTCCCTCGCCGGGCTCCGCGCGCGGCTGTGCGTGACACTCGCCCCGCCAGAGCCGCCGGAGAGGGGCCGGAGGGGAGGGGTGGAGGGGCGGGGCGAGGGGAGCGGAGCGGAGGGACGCCGCCGCCGCCGCCGCCGCCGCCGCCGCGCCGGTCGGGCGGATTCTTCTTTCGGAGGGGAAAAAGTTGAACTCGGCCGCCGCCTCCGCTGCTCTCCTGGCGCTCCGCTCGCCGAGCCGGCCGCCGCCGCCGCCGCCGCCCCGCTGCCAGCCGCAGGGAGGCGGAGGAGAGGAAGGGGCGGGAGCCCGCTGGCCGGGGACGGGCGGGGAGGGCGCGAGGGAAGGGGCGCGGGGCGCCCGCCGGTCCGCTCTCCTGCCCGGGGAGACGCCCGCCCGCCCGCGCACCCGTCCTCCGGCTTCCTCGGGCTGCCCGCCCGCCCGCCCGCCGCCCGCCCGGGGCGCCGGAGGCGGAGAGCGGCTCCCGCCGGGCCCCCGCGCCCTGTCCCGGGACTGCCGCCGCCCGCGCCGGAGTGGAGGAGCCGCCGCCGAGGCCGGTAAGCGAGCGCCGCCCCGCCCCCGGTCCCGGTCCCGGTCCCGGTCCCGGTCCCGCGCGCGCCCCGGGCCGCCGGGTGGGAGCCGAGCCGCCGCCCGGAGCTGTCCTTCAGCACCGCCGCCGCCGCCGACGGAGGAGCGCGAGGGCCGCCCGGCGAGGGGCCAGGCGAGAGAGGGGCGCGGGGGGCCCTGCGGGCGCTTCTTCGGGACGGGGAGGGGGCTGTGCGCGTGCCTGCTGCGGGCTGGCAAACCGCAAGGGGCTTCCTCGGGAGGGGGAGCGGGCTTGGCGGCCTCTGGGCTGGAGGCTTCCAGCCCCCAGCCCCGGGTGCCCTCTCGGCCTTCGGCGCGCCCCTTCTCTGCCGCCCCCGCCTGCGCGTCGCCCGCCGGCGTCCCAAACCTCCGCGGGGACCTGGGCTGGCGGGAGGGTCCCACGTCCTCTCGGCCCCCTCCCGCCTCCCGCCCCGTCTCCCCCGACCCTAAACAACATCAGTAGGCAGGGCGCGGGGTTGGACTAGATGACCCTCGCGTCCCCTTCCCACTCCGCGATTCTCTGAGTAATACTCTTCGAAAACCGTGGATCCCGACAGGAAATGAATAACAACCTCTACGATTTCACCCGACTGATAACATCCTGCCTTCTTTTCTTCGCGCGTCTCTTTGCGAGTGAGGGAGTGAGAGTGTGACTAAAGTGTGCCACTGAATCACTTTTTTCCCCATGCATATTCCAGAAGCAGATTAGATCACTCCTTTTAGTCCTGCTGGTTATAAGGAAAGGGTGCGTAGATTTCCCCCTCTTCTCTCTCTCCCTGCAGGCACACAAACACACACAGAGACAGAGTTAGGAACTTTGAAGGCACAATCCTGCGTCCCCGTTTTGCTTTGGAGTAAGTCCCCCGGAAGGGGCTGTATTGATTCATAATGTGCAAGAAACCCAAGGGCAGGGGGAGAAATGCAAAGCGGAACAATTGAAGCAGCAGCAGCAGCAGCAGCAGCTCCCCTTGGCAGTGGCTTCTTTGCACACAACTTTTCTGAAACTGAAGCAACTCTCCTCCAGCCTCCTACACACCCGTGCCTGATGCCCAGAGCATCCTCCTGTTGGGCTTTCACTTGCCAACGGTTCAATCTCTCCCTCCACAAAACCTAGTTCTCCTCTGCAACTCCTGGCTTTTTAGAAAAATTCCTTAGCAGAGCCTTCTGGGGGCTCATCCTTGGTGACCTTGCAGGTCTTTGTGCCCTCAGCTGCTGCCAGAAAGTTATGCCTGTTCCCTCCCCAGACCCCCAAGATGAGGAGGGAAGAAACCAGGGAGGCCGCGGTATTGCACGTTCCCCTCATTTCCTGTTTTCTTACCTGAGTCCTTGAAATATCTTTGTGTAAAAGATCCCTTGTGAAAGCAAAATGGATTTGAGGAAGGAAACATTGAGCCATCTGGGTCGAGAAATATATTGAGGGTGGCAGCCTTTCTCTCGGGAGCAGAATTTCTTCTCTGAGCCATTCCCACATTTTATTGTGGTGTGTCTATATTTCTTCTGTGCAGTACTCTTAACGACTATTTCCAACCCGTCTTTTTAAAAAAAGAATTAAAGTACCACCATCATTTTGAAGAGAGAAAGGGGCATAACCCCAAAGCAAACAAACCCTCGACAGCAATAATTCTCGTGCAGTTTCATTCTGTGCCTAGACACCCCCTCCCCACCATCTTTTAAAAGTACCACTTCTGGGAAAGACAGCATTTAATTGCCGTGTGAACAATCAAGTTTGCTTCTTAATTCCCCAGCAGGGTGTTGTAACTGTGGGTTGCCTCTTTATTTCAAAAGCATGTTAATCCAATAAAGGAGGAAAGAACTAAGTCCAGATACCCAGATAAAATCTAATTTTGTGAGGTTGGCTAACAGTCCCTTGTGACTGGCTGTGTACTCTTAAAAAGAAATCCAAGCCATTGATTCTATCCGTTCTGGGGAAGTGCAGTTTCTTAATAATATCAAGTGCAGGTTGTTTTTCTTTTTTAATTTATGTTTACAGTATGAGAGGAAACTGTGGCCAAGTCTTCAATTCCAAACCAATAACCAGCTCCACCCCACCACCCGTCAAATCATACCATATTATTTGAGAGCAATACCAGGCAGAGATTTGGACGAAACGCCTGTTATGTTCAAATGCTGGAATAGTATTTAGTGAGAGATGCTCCTACCTATTTGGCTTTTCATAATAGATACCTGTGGGCTCCCCCCCCCTTTTCCCCTCTTTATTCCTGAGGTTTTGAGGCCAATAACAAGAGCAACAACACAGGGACCGATATTCTAGATTCTTTTGTACTTAACTTTCTTTTTCTCTCAAATTGTTCCAGTCCAACATATTTTTTTCCATCTTTCCCAAAATAGACTTGTCAGATGGTTGTCGTGTTTTCCCTCCGAGAGCCGCCCCAAACCAAATGTGGATTTTGTGTGACAAACTCTTTGCGTCTTTTATCTTATTGGCATCATGGGAGCTTGTGATGAATTTGATATGTTAAGGAAGTATTTAAAAAAAAATTGAAAAAGACAGATCAGATGTCACAGGACTTATGGAGCAGTTACTTCGTTGTGCTGCTTCTAGATTTCATCCCTGTCTCTCCCCCTCTTTTACTCATGGCTTCAAAAATATCAACCAGACTTTGCTTTCTTGGGGAGTTTCTTCTGGACCAAGGCACTTGCAAAGGGTTCGCTAACCAGAAGGAGGAGGAAGCAGGAAGGACAAGAGTCTTGCTTTCCAATTTTATCTGTCTTGGTCAGGTTAGGCTTTTTAGCCTTGTTCAGCCTTTTTATTTCCTTAAAGAGGAGGGAAAGAGAGGCGTGTGAGCTCCTATGGGCACAACCCCCTCCCTCCCAAATGTGCACGCAAAGTGCAGCCAAGGTCCTTTTTATAGGAACTGGGGCAAGAGCAGGAAGGAAATGCTGGACATCTTATTCTAGCAGCCTTTTAATGGGGTGAATGTTGTGGAATGAGAGGGAAGTAGACGTCATATTTGGCATATTTTTCCCCAGTAGAATATAACTCTGTTTAGTGGAATCTTTGCATGAGGGGTTGTCTTTGTGCGTGTGTGGCACAGAGAGGCAGAGAAGAAAACCAGTTTCAGCTCTAGCTTTGCCATGCGAGTGCTCTTGTGTACATTTTGTTCTTAGTCATTTTGATTTGTGATTCAGGTTTGCTGGCTTTCTTACCCCCCCTTTTTTTTTAATATAATGGCTGTACTGGAAAGGGAGCAGGCAAGATCGCAGAGATGTTGGATTAAACTCCAGTGAACACCGGGAGAGGTCACTGCTCCCTGTGTATTAGAAGAGCCTTAAATGTGATTAATCTTTCAAATTGTTTTTTATTAAATTTCATTGTCCAAATAAATCCTCTGTGTGGAAGCTGGACCATTTCTCTGGCTGTCTGGCTGCGTTACTTACTTGCCCTGGCTAGTACAGACCTCTCCACCGGTCCATCCAACCTCCTTGTCTAATCCTGACTGTTTGGGTCTGTTTTGTTTTGTTTTTCCCTCTTTACTCACAAGGAACCTGCATTGTCCTTGCTACCTGGACATCGATAAGAATATGTGAGAGTGAAGAGGAAAAAAGAAAACCTTTGCACATCCTTTCTAATAAATAGCAGCTATAATTACTTTCTTCAAACTTATCCACTTTCTCAAAACTTATGCATTCTTTTTCTTTTGTAGGGATCTTGTTTTTGCTGATATAAATATTTGCATTTTTTTCTTCTCAGCTGATTTTATTTATTTTTTTTAATTCTTGCAGGTGTTGTTGGTGAAAGATTTCGTTCTTTTCTCCTTATCCTCAAGAAGAAGAGGGACCTCAGGAAGAAGATGCACAGTCTGTTGTGGAAAGCTTTGGATAATTTTTGACACAAAGCATCGTCTCCATGTGCCTCTCTTTCCTCCCACAAAGGAAGACAAAAACTACAAAGGATAAATCCATGAGTCTGTTTTTGAAAAAATGATAATTAAAATGACAATGATTGCCAACTCAAACTTCAGTTAAATCAGTTATTTTTCCCCCCAGTGGAACTATACTCCCAAAGATATGATTGATACGCTTTAAGAGTTCCGTATTACGCTAATATGCTACTTTTTTTCCACGATTCACTATCCATATAATGAAATAAAATCTATTGCCACTTGAAAGCACTTTAGAAAGGTCCGCTTTGTAGCAGATGGGAGAAGGCTGAAGAAAGCCCCGTCTGTCCCCAACTGCGCAGCGTCCTCCATTCCTTCCCCCCGCCCTGCCCTCCACTGGTCAGATTTCATCCTAGAATCAGAACCTGATAGCTCTATTGATTGATTGTAGAGAGTCACCTCTGGATATTTCCACACTGACTTGGAAGACTGTTGATGTACCAAAAAAAGAAAATGAAGTTAAGGAACACTTTGAGCTACTGATCCAAGGGACTCGGAAGGAGTAGCCCAGGTCCAGTGAGCAAAACGACCTCCACGCCTGGCACGGCTCAGCAGAGCCTTTCCTTCTGCCCGAAAGCACCGTCAGGACTCAAGAACTGCTCTTGTCATCGTCTGGACCTCCTCCGTGTTCCTCAGTGGGATTAGATGCGGAGCTTCCATGCTGATCCAGAGAGCCTCCCCTAAGCCGGGATCGGCCTCGCCCTGGAGACTGGGCGCCTCTGTGGCCCAAGAAGCCCACGCGTGGCCGGAGCTGCCATGCTGCACCAGGCGGCTTTCTTGTTGCACTGCCTCCCGCTGGTCGTGGGGCAGTATGACATCTGCAAATCCTGGGTGACCACAGACGATGGGCCCATGTGGGAGTTTTACGCCTGCCAGCCCAGGGCGGGGCCCATGAAGGACTATGCCACGGTGCGAGTGGATCCTTCGGGAATCACCTGCGGGAACCCCCCCGAGAGGTTCTGCACTCATGTGAGTAGGAAGCTGGATTCCTTTTCCATCCAGGGTTTAAGCAGGAGCTGTCAAAGAGAGGGGGAGGGACAGCTCTGTGCAGGGGGGAGGAAGATGCAAATTCCTTATAAGGGTGTTTGTGTGTAGTAGAACCCTAGAGGCTCTTTGGGAACAAGCTGAGACAATGTGGTACAGCCCCTGCTTTGCAAAAGGTCCCTGGTTCTGTCCCCTGGGGTCTGGACTGGGAGCGGGCTGGCATCCAGCACTGCCTGAAAAATGGGCTATAAACTAAGTGCGTAAATCAAAGAGAGGCAGTGTTGTATAGTGGTTTGAGTGCTGGACTAGAACTCTCGAGACCAGGGTTCGAATCCCTGCTTGGAAATCCCCTTGGGCAAGTCACACTCTTTCAGCCTCAGAGGAGGGGAAAGGCAAAGCCCTTCTGATGAAATCTTGCCAAGAAAACCCTATGGTAGATTCAGCTAAGGGTCACCGTAAGTCAGAGACACCTTGAAGGCACACAACAAGCACAAATAAATTCCTGGCACCTCCAGTGTAACGGATATGGCAGTAAGTGGTGGGGAAGACTTCTGCCTGAGTCCACGGGGAAGGAAGCACTAAGCCGTGGCGCATGGGAGAAAGCGCCCGATTTGCATGCAGAAGTCCCTCCCTGGCACCATCTCCAGGTTGGGGTGGGAAAGACGCATGCATGAAAACCTGGGAAGCTGCTCTTGCTGGACTGGTGGTGGTTCAAGGCCTGCTGAGTGGGCTGTCAAGGCTTTCTGACTCCTAGTAGTTGTTGTTGTTGTTTTCTAAACAATAACAGGAACAACATGGCATGCGTGCCCTGAAATGAAGGAAGTTTGGGTAGCCAGGAGTGGATTTCTGTGTGGAAACAGTAGTATATCTCTCTGCTTTGGTTCTCAAAACAATTTGCGTGAATCAGAATTTGTCCCTTCTAAGTGCGTGTCTTTTGCTCTGGCTCTGTGTGGTGGACCTTGGGATTAAGTAAAAGAAGTAGATTCATAAGCCTAAAGCCATACGGCAGGTCTTGGGATGGGCAGTCTTGGGGTTGACCGATGGTCTGAACTGGTAGGAGTCATGTTCCTTTCTTTTCTTACAAACTACTGTTGGAATTAATCGGAAGAGCCCCGGATGTAGTCCTTGGTACTTCCAAGGGGGCTGAGAAAAGTGTCTGTTCAAAAGGTTGGAGAAGCATGGCTGGGTGGACCAAACTGAGCTCACTGGGTCCATGGTCTGACCCGGCTGATGCAATGATTGCTGTTTATCCTCTAGATAAACAATTGGTTTGGGCTGGTCATAAGCCTTCTTCCCTGTGTCTCCTCCAGTCTGTCACATACCGTCCTGAATTCTGTGTGATCTTGAGGAGAGTCCTGAGGGAGAAAAAGGGCCCTGAAGCCTGTGCCAATTGTGAGAATGGGGGTGGAAGGTCAGCTAGGGGGTGCCTCGCCAGTAGCACTGTTCAGTGCAGGGGTGGGAGCCATGCAGCCCCCCAGTGTTGTCAGACTGCAGCTCCCATCATCCCTAACCAAGAATACTACAATCTAACAACATCTGGAGAGCCTAATAATTCTCATCCTTGACGAGTGGGTAGGCCTAGAAGGGAATTTATCATGTTGTGCAAAATTATGAAGGTCGTTGCACTTGATAACTTAAATGCCAGAGTTTGTGCACATTATTGCACCATGTGCATGAGCATGTGTGTGTGTGTACACGCACATACACATGGTCACACAGTGTGAGGTTAGGTGGCAGAGCATCAGCTGTGGTTACTCCCTGGGTGACCTTCATCTGTGCACAGACTCTTCCCCTACCTTCCTTGCTGTGAAAACCAAATGTCATGGACAACAATGTGGTCTTCTATGCCTTGTGAGAAGATGGGACAGCCGTGATAAATAGGAGTTGACTTTTTTTTCCAGCTTTCATATGTTCCATCACAACCCAAGGACACTTATTTAGAAATGGGGAATTATGCCTTCATCTTCTTTCTTTCCTTCTCTGGGGAAGAAGTTCCTCACATGTAACACTGATATTGCAAGAAATTGCTGAATGGTTCTTGCTGTGCTGGGAATGCTATTTTGAATATGGCTGGAAAAAAATGGAGAAGAAGTTCTTTTTGGTTAACTTTTGGAGAATTTAGCAAAACTTGCCCATTTCTTCATATTTTGGTAGAAAGAACTTGATGTTTTTGGGGTTTTTTAATGGAAGGTTTTAAAAAAGAAGAGGCAAATTTTCTCCCCCATGGATATTTCAGCCCTTTGTTGATGGCACAGTCCATAGTGAAACTTCTTGATGCTTCTGTTCTAGTCCTATACTGTCAGACGCCATCTGAAGTCTTGGGACCACAGTTTTAAGAAGGCTATTGACACTCATTTATGTATTTGCTTATTTGAATCATTTATCCACTGCCTGTCAGCCTCCTAGCCTTCCTAAGCCAATGTACCAGTGGATAAAAACATTTAATACATTAAATGCACACATAGAAACAGCCCAGCACAACTCTTTAAGAAGAAGTTCAAAACCACAGACTGTTAGAACTGTCAGAGCAGCCACTGCTGGTTTTCAGGAATGAAAGCTGTGGGGTAACAACGCAGGCTGCTCACGGAAAGACAAAAGTGATGGATCCAGCCTGACGCCCCTGGGCGGGGGGCTCTACAGTCAGGGGGCCGCTGTGGAGAAAGCCCAGATGGGCCCAGAGAAGGGCTGCCGATGCCATAGACAGTCTGGAAACCAAAAGACTTCAAAGGAATGGCTAAGAGAGCTGGGTGTGTTTAGCCTGGAGAAGGAACGGCTGGGGGGGCGACATGACACAGCTGTCTTGAAATAGCTCAAGGGATGTCAGATGGAAAGTGGACCTGGACCAGTGGATTCAAATTATTAGAATCCAACTGAATCTTAGGAAGAACTTCCTGTTTAATAAAGTGCTCTCTCAGTATATGGCAGACTATTGTGCACTGGAAATGTTTAAAGAGATAGTTACTTGCTTATTTGTTTTTATGCTGCCTTTCTCCCGGAGAGAGACCCAAAATGGCTTCTGAAACCATCAAGCAAAAAAGCATTAACAAGAAAATTTCAAAAAAATTAAAATCACTAGATACAACAGTGTAAAATCATTTTTAAGATGTACAAAATTTTTAAAAGTTGAAGAAAACCTTCCAATGAGAAGCTTTCCTGCTCAGGTCCCTGCACTGGCAGAGGGCTGGGCTGGATGGCCTTTAGGGGTATCCTCCAGCTCTATGGTCCTATGTTTCCATCATTCAGTGAAAGCCGGGAAAGCATTTACAGAATCCATATGTGTGTGTGTCTATGTGTGACAGTCTTCTGCTGGCTTTCCCTTCCCCATCTGTGCAATAGAAGGGCCAATTGTAGCTATGCCATGCAATGAAGGCACAGAGCCACATTTTAACAAACTGCAGGTTTTTAAACCAATTTTGAGAGGCATTGGAGTCTTCCAACTATGAGAGCTGGTGATCCCATCAGAATGGGAAGGGGCATCCTACAAGCTTGCAAGACTACATATCTGCTAAACTGTTGCTTTTTTAATGTTCTGAAAGGCTGCAAAAGAAGGGGGAAGAACCATCTTTCTTCCCATTTTACAAAATATTCTTTACCAGGAGGCAAATCTTTCCTGGTACAGAAAGGCAGGCAAAGTGCTATTCACAAAGGTGTGATAGGACACAGACAGCTTCTGCCACTGTTCGTCCGTCTGTCGAAACCTTTCGTGATCAAAGGGAGTCAGCTTGTAGTTTGGGGTAAGGATGAAGAAGTCTGTCCATTTCACCTTCTCCCTCCATGTCATATTTTAACCTGTTCATTCTTTCCGTGCTGAATTTGAGGAAATGTGTAGATTTTGCTAAATCCTCCCAAAGCAAGCTTGAAATGAATCTCTCTCCCTTTCTGCTAGCTAAATTCAATAGGTTCAGCTGCTCTCAGCTCGGAGGGGACGATATTATACCTGCCTGGTATGTGGGTGGTTTAGATGTGGAGCCTTTCAGAAAAAAAGAAATAATTGAATCCTAAAGTTGGAAGAGACCCCAAAGGGCCATCCAGTCTAACCCCTTTCTGCCATGCAGGAAGACACAATCCAGGCACTCCCAATAGATGGCCATCTAGCCTCTGCTTGTAGAGGTGGCAACCCTCATTTCAGAATGACAGTGGGTCCTCCTCATTCACTAGGGTTAGTGGTGCAGGACTCTTGCAGAAGTGGAAAAATAGCAAATATCAAAATGTGTGTCTTGTGTCTATAGGAAAGGGGGTTAAGGCGTGGTGGGGAAAATGGGCACTCAGGGTCCAAACCACGGCCATTTCTGCACTAGACTGTTATAACGCTATCATTCCACTTTCAACATCCTATGGAATTCAGCCGGCCCCTCCCTGAACTGCAAACCCCAGGATTCCATAGGATGTTGAAAGTGGAATGATAGTGCTGTAACAGTCTAGTGCGGAAATGGCCCATGTCAAGGAAAGGAGAAGGAAAGGGGCCAGGTCAGCACTGTGGCCCTATACTTTTTCTCTCTTGCCCATTGAGTGTGGGAGAGCATCAGAAGAGGGTTTGTAGTGCTGAGAAATTGGGCTGTGAGCTATCCTCAGCTGGCCAAGCAGCAGCTGGTGGAGAAGGACCAGAGGAGAGTTTTTAACGGGCCGCACAGCCTGATCTCCTGGAAAAGAAGCACCTGAGGTGAGGGGCAGGGACTGGAGAAGCTTGCAAATAATCAGATCTGTGAAAGTCAGACCTGGAGATCTGACGGTAATGTGGTTGAATAAGCAGGGATTCAAACCCAGCACTCAAACCTCTCTGGATGGGTCGGTGACTCTGTCAGTTCCAGCTTCTCCTACATTTCACTTTTTAAAATTTCTGGTTCTTTCTGTCCCAGACATGAAGGGATTTGTGAAGAGTAAATTTTTATCAGTAACTGACTGAAACAAAATTCCCACTCATCCTTAATTTCAGTTGTCTTTTAGGGTGTCAGGAGGTAAATAGCTCTGGCCACTGAGTTGTGGACCACAGGGAAGTTCTTGTGGATATTTACGTGCACGCAAGCAGAATCTCAGAGTCATCTGTGGCTCTTACTCCTTTTATCCATTCCGTATTCCATCCAGGGCTATGTAGAAGAATGTCTTGTGTCACATGTTAACATACATCCATTAAGTGTGTTTTGTCTATGGCAGGGGGAGGAAGAATCAATTTTTGGACCACAGATTCTGTAAACTGTAGTCCAAAAAGTAATTTTTCCCAAACCCAGGGAAAAGGGAAGGATGCTGTTCCAGTTTTCCACCTTCTGGCACCAGGGTCTGCCTGGCTTCCCCTCCCCAAGGAGACCGGCCTCAGCAAACTGCTGCTGAGGATGGAGAGCTGCCTTGCATAACAAGATGTAAAGAAAACGATGGCCCCCAAGATCAAAGGTAAACACTCAAAAAAACCTAAAGGTCGGTTTTAGATTCTCATTATCGGCTTGGGGTGCTGAATAATGGATGGAGGGGAGCGTTAGGAGGCAGGTTCCCCCCTCCCCCAACACACTCTCACTCACTTTTCTTTAGAAAGAGCATCTGTTGAAAAATCAGTCCCATGTCTTTGTTGCCAAGCATGAAGAACTGATGTCGGAGACTCCTGACAGTTATTGGACATAATTATGGACTGAGGGAGGAGGAAGCAAGAGAGAGCGGGATTGCATTTAGCTTGCTGGATTTCAGACCCAGAACTTGGATTTAGTGCTAGGGCTGAGATCTGGAGGAGGCAAAGTGGTAAATGAGAGGAAGAGAGCTTCTGAGCATGTGCAGAGTGTATTCTTCCCTGTGGGTAAGAAGCGTGGCTGAGAATTTCCTGGTCTGGGTTGGACCCTGGCTGCTCTTAGATTAGGGGGTGAAGGAATATGAGAGTGTCACCTGGGATGCACTCTTTGTATCTACCGAGGAGAAGAATTCAGTCTAGTAAGGGATCTCATCGTGACGTTGATTAGTTACCCCATCACCTTTTCCTGGATCATAAACTGGCAGAACCTAAAGCACAAACAAATGGTGGACTTATGGTGAAAATGGGAGTCAGTAAAGCAGGGGGCATGTTCCAAAGTGTGTTACCGTCATGTTAGGTGTCCTGTTGTGAGTGAGTGGCTGTTGAACATTTTGAGGCCAACAAAGTCCTGCCTCCCCGAGCTTGTGAGGGGACTGTGTTATTCTCCAGAAGAACAGGTTGCCGCTTGCTGATAAGGCGCTTGAGTGGTCTCAACTGGGGACCGTGGGTGTTTTGGCCTGTCTTGCAGTAGGTGGTTCCTGGATATTAATGCTGTCTTGCTGATTTGTTTCTTCACCTCCTTAGGTGGGTTTTGTAGTTTGAGAAATGACTGCTGTAAACCCAAGAGCTTTGAGTCTCTGCCTTGTGAGATTGTAGTGGAGGGCTTGGCTATAAAGAGTAGGTTTGGTATTGTGTCCTGGGTGGAAACTGACGGTCAGTGGATTTTCAATAGAGTGTGGTGCTTAGGAGTCCATTGTGCAGTTACATGGCGGTGTCAGGAAAGTGAATTTGTTGTGTGGATTGTTCCAGGCTTAGGTTGATGGTAGGGCAGAAGTTGTTGAAATCCTGGTGGCACTTCTCAAGTGATTACTTGAGTCAAGTTATGAAGACGTCATCAAGAAATCCTAGGGGAGGGAGAGGTTTTTGGGTGCATGTGCCAAGGAAGCATTGCTCCAGGTCAGCCATGAAGATGCTGTGTACAGTCATGCCACGCAGGTGGCCGTGGCAGTGCCACTGATTCGGTGGTCCGTAGTATTCCCAGAAGTGAAGTATTTGTAAGTAAGTGCAAAGCAGCAGAATTTGGCAGCTAGGTCTGCTGTAGCCCCGTTCAGGGTGGCAATCTTGATGGCTCGTAGTCCATCTTGGTGTGGAATGTTGGTGTGTATCGTAGGGATTCCACATCCATAGCGGCTAGGATGGTGTTCTCTGGGAGGCTGTGAAAGAGCTGCATTTTCCTTGGGAAATCAGTCGTATCCTTCACAGAGCTTGGAGTGCTGATGGCATCTGGCTTGAGAACTCTCACGATGGAAAGCATTTGTTTCTTAGAGGCCCGGGTATGGCTCCATTTCTCTTGGCGCTCTCCAGCCACATTAGCCATTAGAGGGAGAGCTCATGCAAGATTATTTGCAGATCTTATTCCTCTGCCAGGGCCCTGGTGCAGCTCAGGGTCACGTCATCTGCTGGGTGTGCAGACAAAATTCTGTCAGCTCACATTAGAACATAATTGGGAGGTTAAAGCCAGGGAACAGGGAGATTCACAGGTTTAGGGGAGAGGGAAGAAGGGGGTAGATGAGAGTCATGAGAATTTGGTGTGGTTGCCTTCTAAAGTCTTTTAATCACTATGCAAATATTATCAACACAAGAAAGGAGATTTTGCCTACACGTGTGGAAGAAATTCTGATGGTAAGAGGTACTCAGGAGTGGATTCTCCACTGGAGGTCTTCCTAGCCACCTGCCAGTTATAATAGACGAAAATAGCCACCTGAGTTTTCTGTCAAGATCCTCAGCACAGAGGACGGGGATGTTGCTGTGGCCAGTTAAATGGAGTGACAGTTTAGTCTTTCATTTCAGAATATCCAGTTGTAGGCAGACCTTGAAAGGATGGATGTAATATGTGTGTGTGTGTGCCTTCTCCTGTCTCCTGTCGATTTATGACAAGCCCATGAATTTCAGAGGGTTTTCGTAGGCAGAGAATCCTCAGAGGTGGTTTTGCCAATTCCTTCCTCCTACAGCACTTGAGATTCTTTGGCAGTCTCCCATCCAAGTCCCAACCAGGGCTGACCCTGCTTAGCTTCCCAAATCAGACTGGAACTGGTGCATTCAGGGTATTTGGGCCATGGAAGAAGTATTCCTTCTTTTTGTCCCCACCCTCCAATAGCATGAAGGGCAGGAATCTGCCCTTTGTATTGTAAAAATCTTTTAACATACTTTCCAATGAAATATTAATTCTTGACGATTATTTCATGTGGCTCAAAGCTCAGCAGGGGCATTTGATTTATAATTCACCACTCTTGCTTTGTTTAAAGAGTTCAGAGGTCAGGAAAAAGAACAGCAAAAACAAAAAAAAACCCCACTAAAAGTCCTTTTGAAGCTGTAGCTTGTTGTAACCAAGGTTCACCAACAGTAGGAAAAGAGGGAAGGTGAATTTCTCTAAGTTCACTCAAGAGGACCTCCTTCCCCTCACCTGCTGAATAAATGCATGCAAATTGCGTTGGAAGAGAGGCCCTTGATAAAGATTCAAACACTTCAAAAATATTCCTTGCATCCTTATTGCAACTTATAGAAAGCCTGAGATTGCCAGATTCCACTTCAAGGAATATTTTCAGTGCTCCAAGAGCGGCTTCAGGAGCCAACGTGCCCACGCCCCTTGGAACCAAAGGGCAGCCCTCTCGGTGGGAGAGGAGAAAGTGGGGCAAACTGAAGCTGGCGCCTGCGGAGTGTTTCTGTGTGTGTGGAGGAGTATTCTGCCAAGTCCCGGCCTTCCAAGTTCTTCAGCCAGTGCTGTTCACATCCGGCTGCTCTTTCCACTCTGTGGCACATTCTTGCCCCTTGTTAATGTCGAGGTTTTTCTTTTCACAGTTCTTGAGCTCCTTCTTGTTGCTGTCAATGCCCTTCAGGCAGGACACCTTCAAAATGAAATTTCACATAAATTGAAACGGTAGAGGGGAGTGGGGAGACAGGAAGGGTGGGAGGAAGACAGGCCAAGGCAGCACCTGCTAAGGAAAAAAGGCCTTTTCTGAGAATATTGTTGCAAATGTGAAACCACTGGTATAGCTGCGAGCATGCCCAATTTGCATGATTTTAGAGACAGAGTTCTGCTTTTCTTAGTGGAGAATTTTCACTCAGTTGTTAATTAATTGTCAGGATGTCATAAATATACTGGATGTGTATTAGTGTATTTAGCAGAATAGCTTTGCTAGCTTTGATACTGCTATAGTCTGCTAAAGCACTATCAAGAATCAATTGCTAATTGCAACCATGTGTCATTTGGAACTCCTAAGATATTCCAGGATACCACGTAGTTAATTGCTTTATTGTTCATTTCCACAATGTATCCACGCAAAGGGAAGAAGATCGGGTGGGGGGGATATGAAAGTATCGGGAAGGCGTTATGGGAACTGACAATGCACAAGATAAGGATACAGGAGCTTTGTGTAGCTTCAAGGATAAAAGATATGTAAATAATGGAGGCTCTGGGAAACCCTGTACTGGTGGGATGATGTGAGACCTATAACTTTAACTAATAACTGCGGTGTGCGCCTCAATTTCTATGACGAGGTATAAAATCTGTAATTGCCCAACTGTCTCAGCAACTTCTCAGGAAGGTTGCTGTGTGGCTTGCTTTGCTCCAAATAAATGCTTCTGTTTGATGTCTGGGTGAAGTTTGTGAGCGCAAGTTATCCAGGATATGACAGTAATGCTGGTGGAGAACAGTCCATGAGCTCACCACCCTTCTTTCCACCATTTGCCTCTATCTGAATCTGTCCCCATTGTAAAGTCGGAGGCTTTCATGGCCAGAATCCATAGGTTGTTGTGGGTTTTCCGGGTTTTGAGGCCGTGTTCTGTTAGATTTCCCCCGACGTTTCGCCTGCATCTGTGGCTGGCATCTTCAGAGGATTTCCTTTGAAGATGCCAGCCACAGATGCAGGCGAAACGTCGGGAGAAAATACTAACAGAACACGGCCTCAAAACCCGGAAAACCCACAACTATCTCTTTCCCCATTGTTAAGATGACACTGTTTAGGTGAAAGGATGGAGCCCCTGGCTTCCTAAATGGATTGGATGGAAGGGTGGGCAGGTGTTTTGATAGGGTCAAGAAACATTCTTTTCCTAGTAACTGGAGCTTACTAATTTGGGGATCTCCAAGCATCCCAAGTAAGAGGGATGATGCTGGCTAGCCATGGAAAACCCAAACTGTCCAGAAGTAGAGGAAGATCTTCCCAGCCCTGGGGGAAGAAAAAGTGGAGAAAGTGAAGTGGTTTAGATGCTGGACTGAGATTGGGAGGGTCATGTTGGAGTTCATATTCAGTATGAAATTCACTCAGTGGCTTCAATCTGCCTCTCTCTTTCTCTTTCCCTCTCTCTCTCTCTGTGCCCTTCACCTGGCCTACCTGGCCTGCCTAACAGTGTTGTTGTCAGAATAAAGTGGGAACCCCCATGTGCTGTTCTGACATAATGGGAAGAAAAGAGGGATGCGTATTTAACAAAGGAAATAAAATGACATTTAGTCCCATAGACAGTGAGCAGAATGCTGACTTTGGGGTCGGGGCAGTGGGAAGAATGGAATGGAGCATCCTGGAAAGGGCATGGCTGGCTCCGGTCCCTGGGCAGGATTATTCTATACCGCAACAGTCCTGCCTGTCATCTTCCTCAAGTAAAATGTACTACACTTGAGCAGAAAAAATGAAATTCACAGATATAGCATGGGTGACATGTGGCTTGACCACAGCACATGTGAAAGGGATCTAGGAGTCTTAATAGACCACAAGCTGAACATGAGTCAGCAGTGTGATGCGGCAGCCAAGAAAGCCAATGCGATTCTGGGCTGCATCGGTAGGAGGCTAGTGTCCAGGTCGAGGGAAGTAATGGTACCCCTCTATTCTGTTAGAAGGCCTGGAAATCACAAAACCTGAAGAGGAATGTCTGGGGGAGCTGGATATGTCTGTGTTGTGGCCATTGGAAAGGGTCCCGTCTGGGTCCTGGGATGGGGGCATGCCAGTAGCCCCCAGAGGTTGCTTTCTGAGACTTTCCTACAAATGGAGTGATCACCACCGTTTTCAAGGGCAGAAGAGGGAGTGCTGCGTGGGACCCCCTTGTCAGTGCCGCGTGCCTCCTCATTTCCCCTTATTGCCAGTGACAAGACTGTGTCATTCACAGCTGCTCTCAAAATTTGGGTCAACACTCCCTGGCTGGCTGCTGCCTCTTGATGTTTATGAAATTTTTCCATCACCAGCAAGACGACGTTTTCTCTTCCAGCCCTAAAGGTTCTTCTGGGCCACTCGGGGATTTGGAGCTGAGAAGGTACAAAAGAATCTAAAAGCAAGTGCAGCCCTCACTCTTAAATTAGAACTTGCTGTGTATATTGAGCTTCTCACATAAGCTTTAGTTAAAACAGTTCAATGATCTGTTTTTATACTGCCTGAAGCAGGACCTGGTCCAATGGGAGAACAGGATCCCTCTCCACATGGCAAAACCTTTTCAAAAAGTGGGCAGAGAAACGTGGCCCATTTCTCTCTGAAGGCAATGGGGCAAGAAAGCCATTAAAACCTCATTAAAAACCATTTAAACTTTTGCCAAAGCCGGTGTTTAAGGTGAGATGTTTTGAGGAGGACTTAGCTTGCAGAAAGGGTGAATGGAGGCACAAGAGAAAAGGAGGACACATGGACAGGGGCTGAAGCAAAGCATCGCTGCCCATGCCACAGATCACCAAATGTCTCGTAAGACTGCTGCTTGTCTCTCTCCCAGCCTTGGACTGCCACATTCAGGAGTTGTCCCATGAAACCAAGAAGCCTTGGGACTTTTTCAAAATGGAGATTTTAAAAAAGAAGTGATGTTCAGAATGCTGACACTTTCTGCACCAGATGGTTGATGCTCAGTCCTTGAATGGGTGCACACAGTCCAGCCAGCCACGTGGAGTGGACGGCCCAAGGTCCACCTGTGGCACCCCGTCCAGGATCTGACATTGTGCTTGGCAATTTCAGTCATGGAGCCGCAAAACTGTGCAAGGAACATTTGTTTTTTGTTTGATCATTGTGCTTTTCCTGAAGCCCTAAAAAATACTTTGAGATCAAAATGGATCGTCTTGCATTTTGCCCTAGAAAAATGATTCTATTAACTTGGTGGAACTGACCAGTCCGCGTGGATCTTTACCAGCCTACAGGCAGACCTGCTTGCTTTGACATCCAGTTCCCAAAGCCTCCACTAATCTTTAAAGTCCTTGTAACAACAGCCCGATTCTTAAGACCAAGAATGACTGCCCATCCCATTACTTACTGCTTAGGTCTGGAGCCTTGCCTATTCATTTGCATGTTTTTCACACCAAAAATGCATTTCATCTTTTCAGTTTGGGGTGGCCAACATGTTGCCCTCCAAAGACTGTTGAACTACCGTCTTCCCTCATCACTGGCTCTGCTGGCTGTGACTGGTCTAGAATTTGCTCCCTAATGCAGGGAATGGGGTGGCCCTCTGGGGTCTAGTCTGGGGTACATGTACCCTCAGGGCCTTGGGGACGTTGCTGTTTCCCTTGTGTTCCATTTTTACATCGAGGAAAAAAAAGTTAACTCTACATTGTTGCCCTTTCTGGGCTGACCTTGTACCTTTTAGAGACTTCCGAAGGTCGATGGTGTTTATATTTGTATTAAGCAGGAAATGTCTGAAATGCAGGATGCAGGATGGGATGCTTAAAGAAGGGAAACAAGAGCCTCTTGGCATCTCATTTTATGCTGGTGATGCAGCATTTACTGTAAGGTGGAACAAGCAAGGGCTCCAGAGATCAGGAACAATTATAGAACTGGGCAAATAATTATTATTATTATTTTAAAAAATTGAATTCTTGGGTTACATGGCTAACCAATAAATGGTAGTCTGGTGTTCTGAAAAGAAAACAAAAAAACAAGCTGAATTGTGTCTTTTTCATCCATGCAAGGAGTAATTCTGTTCCTTGCAGCTTGCTAGTTCTGTAACCTGAGCAGGATTTTTAATAATTCCAGTCTCTCCAAACCTTGATGTAAACTTGGAACAAATGCATTGCTTCTTTACTACATGTAAGTGCATGGTGGATTTTAAAGCAGTTGCACAAACCATACAGAAGCACACAAGTTTACGTAAGGTTGGCTAGCAGTAGAAAAAGGCTAAATTTTTGAATTAAAGCACTGGTGGCTAACCTTTGTTAATAAGTGACTAAACTGTTGGTAACAAATCTGTACTATAATTCGATATTTTGTCCACCTGTTTGTTATGCTGTACCAGAGGTGGGAATTATGAGGTGCTGGACTGTAATTCCCATTGGCCAGCATAGCCAATGACAGAGACTGCTGGGAGCTGCCGTTCCACAACGTAGGGAAGGCCAGGCAGTTCCCACTGGTGTGGTATACGAATCTGCACACTTGATCACAGAGACACCAAACTTCTTGTGTTCTTTAATGGGATCAAAATGAAGATGGCAGTAAGGTTTTGGCTGTGCTCTAACAACTACTTTTAGTATCTCTGAAACAAACCGTTCAGTTTATTCTTTTTCTTAAGATGGCTGGGAAGAAGGCTGTCTGAGGCTAGGAGACAATGGTGTTCCTAAGCTCGCCAAGAACATCAGTGGCAAAAATTGAATGCCAGCTGAGGACTTCCAGGTTCGTAGCCGACTCTCTTAGCCACATGAGCAAAGATCTAATGGCTGTGCTTACAAGAGTGCATGTTTTGGCCATGCAGAGCCAGTTGCTTCAGACGGCAAGTGTAGGAGGGCAGCAGTCACCGTCCCTCCTGAGTTCCATTTCTGGCCATTTCTCTTTCTTGGAAGACAGGGATGTGAATGCCACACAGACAGGCTTGCAGCTTGCAAACTCTCCTGCTGTGCTCCGGTGAGATGAAGGACTCTTAAGATTTCACTGCCTAAAGACTCCCATTTTGTCCTTTTCTTCAGGCAACAGAATGTGGCTGGACTTTTAGGGAAACTTTATTGAGGAATATTAAAAATGGATTGAAAACAGACCCAGTTACCAACAGGCTGTGGGCTCTCCCTCTTAGAGGGTTCTTGGGCAGAAGCTGGCAGCCACCTGCTGGTTCTCCAGTCCAGTCCCTTCCCGAAACCGCAAACCCCAGGATTCCATAGGATGTTGCAAGTGGAATAATAGCGCTATAAGAGTGTAGTGCGGAAATGGCTATAGAGTTGGAAGAGACCACAATGGCCATTGAGTCCAGCTCCGTTCTGCCGTGCAGCAACACACTCTCAAAGCACCCCCAGCAAATGGCCATCCAGCCTCTCTTTAAAAAACCTCCAAAGAAGGTAACTCCACCACACTCTGAGGCAGCATATTTGACTGTTGAATGGCTCTTGCTGTCAGGAAGCTGTTCCCGATGTTTAGGTGAAGCCCCTTTTCCCGTAGCTTGTATCCGTTGCTCTGTGTCCTAACAATGGCATGGCCTCCTGCGGCAGGCCAAAGAAGCAAACACCACTGCATCCACCCGATTTTGCCCACAGGGGCTGCCCCTTGCAAACTGGCATGCTTGAAATGCAGTGTCTCTTATTTCCAGTTCCTCCTGCTCGACTCCTTAACCAAGACTCCTCTGGGAAAGGTTGGGATGATTAGTAATCATCTCAGGGCTGCACCTGTCTTGGAAGGAACACATTATGACATTGCCCAGTTTTCTGGGTCTTGAGGGCAAAATAAGCTTTCATTTTCAAAGTAACTTAAGGATGGACACTGCTGTCAAACAAACAGGCTGGACTGTTTTAGGGAACAGGGTTGCCCAAAACATTTTGCTGCCAGAGGCAAGTGGAGCGATGGATCTCTCCAGCCCCCACCTGGTGAATTCCTGGTGCAGAAATCAAACGGAGGGGCAGCTAATACTTGAGTTCATTGTCTGCCACACCGGAAACCGGCAGGGTTGCTACAGCAGAACAGACGAAACAGTACAGCCCATGCCGCTCACTCCCCTGCCTTGCTGCAATCTCCCAGCCCATGCTGTCTCTGCTGCCGGCTGCTGCCGCCCCGTTCTGCCTCACCGTGGGACTGGCCCTGTTCAGTTCAATCCGGACAGCTGCGCTGGGAGAATTTGCTGAGTCAAAGTCAGGCTATCTGCAAGCTTCAGCAGCTCCTGAGCACCTCCTCATATATCCAGCAAAGGCAGCTGACTGTGTAGACTTGACTTGGGGGCATCGTGAACCCCAGAATGTCCTGCTTCATACGTTTCTGCACAGCCTACACGTGTACTCATTCCCCAGACATCGCAGTACCACGTGGATTGACTGCACCAGCCCACCTTTCCTCCCAGGAGTTTAAGTACCTGGTGCTGTGTGCCGACATTGTACACCCACAACAGCCCTACAAGGTAGCCTTGACAGAGGGATGGGCCCAAGGTCACCCCAGGAGCCTCATAAACAAAGGGGGCATCATCTTCCACCTGGCCCTTCCCAGCCCTTGTCAAATGCTCTAACCACTGCACGTGCTTCCTCTCAGCTTTGCTTCTCCATCCTGTCCACCCGGCCACCGTGAGGATCCCCCTCCCTTTGTGGGGCTCTGGGCGAGAGCGGTCAGTGTTGGAGAGGCTAAAGCCCCGAGCAGAGGGAAGGGTCCCCTCACAGCTCCCGCGTGGTCCAGCTTCCACACAGGTGGGTGGTGTAAAGCGCTCTCCAGGGTGCTGAATCTCTTTGGGGATCAGCTGCTTGAGGCTTCAGACTAAATCCCAGAATGGGTTTATTGCTTCAGTGAGATGGACAGCACCAGCCTACACACCTGCACGCTGTTCTTAGCTTCATAGACGTGCACAACATGTGCACAACACAGCCCGTATGTGCACGTGGAGAGCACAGCCACATAAACGCATGCAGCATTATGGAGCTGCGCAACCAAAACATCCCCTCTGCAACCACTACCTGCCTGGTCTTCTCCAGGTGTTCTGGACTACAACTCCCATCATAAACCACAGTCCAGGACATCTTTCCACAGTTGGATGAGGAAGGCTGTTCTTGAGTGCTGGGGCTTTGGTAAGAGCTAAAGCTGAGAGCTGAATGTGCCAAATTTTTTGGAAACAGGCATTTTTGTGGCGGGTGAGGGACAGAACCCCCATTTTCCAGGAGCTCTCTGTGTGTTCTTTGCTGCCCATGGCCTCCCTTCTCTCTCCTCCTCCTCTTCCTCTGTCCATGCTCAGATTATGGAGGCCTTTTTAAAAACACATCATAAAATATTTATCCCAGCAGCCTAGCAAGTCCTGTCTGCCAGGGCTGCAGTGATCAAAGCTGGGCAGTGCACTGGCTTTTAGAGAGCAGGACATTTTTTCAGCGTCCTATGCATTTTCTGATTTTCTGAATCGATACTGCCTTTGCTCCATACGACTCACTGCTGTTTTTGTGATCCTCTCCCATCTTATCTGCCTGCTTATGTGTAAGTATGCAGAAGAACATGTCTTATATATCTTCGCTTTCTGTAGCAAGAGCCGGGCACCTCTGAAGCTAGGAAGGGACCAGCTGCGTGTAGGGGCCAGGAAAGTGAGTTCTTGGATACCCACCTTTTCCATCAAGCCAAGGAAGGAAGGAAGGAACAGGGGAGAGACTGATTTAGAAAAATAAAAAGAACGTAGGAAATTGCTCTATTCTGAGTCTGACCATAGGTCCATCTAGCATCCTTAATTTGGCAAGTTACTATTCTTGGTAACTCTGCTCAGGCTGTGCAGCCCTTTAAAAACCCACCTCTGGTCTTCCTCCACTAGCTGCTGCCAGGCTAGCTAAGGAGAGCTCACAGCCCAATTTCTCAGCACCAGCACCCTTCTCCTGACAGTGCCACATCCGAGGAGGGAGATGAGCAAGACAGGGAAAGTGTAGGGCCCCCACAACAATCCACTACTTTTCCCTCTCCTTTCCCTGACATGGGCCATTTCTGCACCAGCCTGTTATAGCGCGATGATTCCACTTTCAACATCCTCTGGAATCCTGGGGTTTGCAGTTTCGGGAGGGGCCGGCCGGCCCTGGATGCCCACTCTCTCCAGCATGCCTCAGCTCTCTTTCCACAAGCACACACACACAATTTATATATTTGCAGGGTTTCCACTTTTGCAAGGCTCCCTACCCCTATTCCTCCTGCAATTTACTACCATCCCCAGGGGTTTGTGTCAGTCAGTATCTCGCTAACGCCACGGCACAGGCGCAAAGACACATGGAGCAGACAGCAGTCAGCTGAGAGGACTCTTAAATTTAAATGCCATTGCTATCCCCACCCAGAGTCAAACATTAAATTAATTGTTGTATGGTAACACTCATGCAAACTCCATCAGTGCAATGGGTCTGCTTTAGGTGGAACTTGCAAGAAAAAATCTTAAACACCCACCTTTGGAACTAACAACAGCAATACTATAAGAATTGAAAGCACATCTGTTAATTTGGTAATCCTTAAACCCAGTAAGGCAGGCTGATGTCATCTTCATAATAATCTCTGCAAGACCTCTGGGCCATTAGGAAAATGCCCAGCAGAAGCCCTTGTATCTGGGGTGAGATTTGAACTGGGGACCTTCCAGACGTCCTGCAAAGGCCTAGTGGTCATGGAGGCGGCTCACCTATGGCTTGGTGAAGTCCCTTCAGCCTGTGGGAGTGGGTCCTACACAAGGTAGTGCTTTTCAGTGTTCAGAACAAAAATGGCTCCCACAGAGAGAAACTTGGCTGGCATTGCCCTCTCCTGGGCAGGGCAGATCTCCAGCTTTTGGGGGTACCCTCAAGCATTGCACTTCCAGGAGGCCCAGAAGAGGTGGAGCGTGCAGAGAACAGTGCTCAGTTGCAATATAACTTACTAGATACTCTGACTCATGTTCTGTGTGCTCCTCTGCTGAAGTTGAGAGCCTCGCAAATACCCAGTTTGGCCACTCTTGGATCCTTTGCCTGTTTGCTCGAGGAACCCCCATTCAGCTTCTCTGCAATTTGCCTCCGAGTGAACATGTGTGGGTTTGCGCCGTGATCAGATTTGCAAACGGGCGGCGGCTGCGGCCCCTCCTGTCCTTTATTCCTCCCTCTCTCCCTAAGAGGATCAGCCAACTCTAAGGTGGGCAAAGAGGTGACGTGAGGTCGGCCAGGGGAGGGGAGGGGCGTGGGTGCAGCTGAAGCAGCATCAGATGGTGACGCGATTACCACTTGGGTAGGCAGGAGCTTCTCAAAAAATTACTCTGTGGAAGCTGGGAGACTGTATTGCAGTGCTTAGGCACGCCCAGCCCAGTGCGAAGGGCAGGATAATCGTCTTAGGAAACACAATTTTCAGCCCAGAACGCCATTAACCCCTACCCCTCTGCTGTATAATCCGCATGCATGCAGGCAGAGCTTGGATGCCAAAAAGAAATGCCAGTCTTGCTATGTCTGGCCATTTTTTTCATTGCAAAGATAGAATTTAAAATGCAAATTGCCCAGTAAGGTTGAGCATTTATCACTCTGACATTTTCCCCCCTCATGTAAATCGTCATTGCTTCTTTACGTTCCAGCTACAGCAAGCACCCAAGGCTGCTATCATTTTATTTTGGGGGGTTTTTCCTAGCAAAGGGGATTTTTCTGGTGGATTGCTTGTTGCTGATTATTTTAAAAAACAACAACACTTTATAGAGATATTTATATCAATGTGTAAAGCTTGGGTTTTAGTACTCAGAATAACATGTTGTTTAAAGTTTGAAAAAGTGGTCAGTATAAAACATCCCATACAATCTTAACTAGCGGGCATGCTCCTGTTATTATTTGGGGATAGAGTTAACAGAAAAGCAAAAGGAAACAGTGCACTGATCAACTCCAATTCCTTTCTTTTTTCAATACACCCTGTCTGTAAACATCAGAAAGGATGAGATAAGGCATGCTTGAGGATGTTACTAAGTGCTGAATCCCTGATCAACAATTAATTTTGCCAGGGGTCCTTTGTTGTGAGGGAGTGCTGGAATTGGCAAGCCAAAGCCCCTGTGCCTCCTCATCTCCCCCCCCCGTGGGCCTGTCACGTCCCATTGTGACAGATGCTTCTCATCCAAATGCCCCCCTGCCCCAGACAGGCAACTGGAGGGGGGCTGCAGATGGTACTTCCTGCACCCACCGGCTGCCAGCTCCCCTCCTCAAACCTTCCCAGTATTCTGCTCTGCTGGCTTATTCACTCCCCATTCCTACGCACCCTAACTTTCTGTTTCTCTTAGTACAGTGGTTCTCAACCTGTGGGTCCCCAGATGTTTTTGGACTTCAGCTCCCAGAAGCCCTGAGCATTGACCATAGTGGCTGGGGCTTCTGAGAGCTGAAGTCCACAAACATCTGGGGACCCACAGGTTGAGAACCACTGTCCTTAATATCATAAATACAGACTCAGGCCATTTCCGCACTAGCCTGTTATAGCGCGATGATTCCACTTTCAACATCCTATGGAATCTTGGGGTTTGCAGTTTTGGGAGGGGCCAGCCAGCCCCTCCAGAAACTGCACACCCCAGGATTCCATAGGATGTTGAAAGTGGAATCATAGTGCTATAACAGGCTAGTGCGGAAATGGCCTTAGTCATACTGCTAATATAAGCAACCTAGAATGAAACATTACAAAAACTCTCCTAGGCCTTTTTCTCCCCTGAAAACAGAGATGCAGGGGAGGGAACAAGAAGTATGGGTTATGTCTCCTGTTCTTTTCATGCGAAGAGAGGCCCAGGGGAGTCCGTGAGCTACATGGTGTTCCTGAAAGTAAATCTGACCAAAGTGAGTGAGCAAGTGAGAGGACAACGCAGAGGCAAAACAGAAAGAGATCTTGCTAAACGGACCCCAGGCTCGGTGGATGCCGAGGCCTGCTCTGCTCAGGCTGCAGCGTCTCTTTTTGGTGATTCACGGCAAACAGGAAGGAGCGTTCTGACCAAATCCGTCCACTGCCACCGTGCGGCTTCAAAGTGACCTTGGACTCAAATGACCTCTTCCAAAAGAAAAGAAAGTAAATTGAGAGTAATCAATAGCCCCAAACCACCAAGTGGGAAAAGAAGCAGAAGGGCAACACATTCAGCCTCCTGGGTTGGGGGGTAACCATTTCCGCCATCTTTATTCAATGCAGGCCTGACCCTTCTCACCAACTGAAAGGAAATGGCTTGCTGGCGAGAACCTTGTTTTCTCCCTTTTGCTTTTTCTACTTTTAAAAAAAGAGGAGGGAAGGAAAAGAGGAGAAGGGGAACAAAATGGCAAGTGTAGAAAAATCTGCTGAAGTTAAAGTCCTAACAAGAAGCCCCAAAAGAATTGCATCGTTCTTTCTGTGCTGTCAAGCTGTCCTTTCTGCACATTTCTGCATACATGCACAGGAACAGCAGTTCCCAGAAGGGTAGCTCCAGAGAGCAAGAAAGGCCTTCAGAATCTGTAGAGCAGGGTGATGCTGAGGGCCCCATGAATGAAACTCACAGATGTAACCTGAGTGACACCTGGTTTGACCACAGTACATGTGAAAGGAGTCCAGGAGTCTTAGTAGACCGCAAGCTGAACATGAGCCAGCGGTGTGATGCGGCAGCTAAAGAAGCCAATGTGAGGGAAGTGATAGTACTACTCTGTTCTGCTCTGGTTAGACCCCACTTGGAATATTGTGTCCATTTTTGGGCACCACGGTTCAGGAAGGACATTGGCAAGTTGAAACGTGTGCAGAGGAGGGCAACCAAAATGGTAGAAGGCCTGAAAACCATGAAGCACTGTGAGGAGCAGCTTAGGGAGCTGGCTATGCTTAGCCTGGAGAAGAGAAGGTTGAGAGGGGACATGAGAGCCATGTTTAAATATTTGAAGGGATGTCACATGGAAGATGGAGCAAGCCTGTTTTCTGCTGCTCCAGAGACTAGGATGTGGAGCAGTGGCTTCAGACTTCAGGAAAAGAAATTCCATCTAAACGTGAGAAAGAACTTCCTGGCAATAAGAGCAGTTTGACAGTGGAATATGCTGCTGCCTGGGAGTGTGGTGGAGTCTCCTTCTTTAAACAGCAGCTGGATGGCCATCTGTGAGGAATGCTTTGATTGTGGTATTCCTGCATGACAGAATGAGGTTGGACTGGATGGCCCTTGGGAGTCTCTTCCAACCATACAATTCTTTGATTCTAAGTGAGGCTCGGGTGGCAGGTTTTCCACCCCAGCTTTAAAGAGATCCCAGAAATTTTACTGGCCACATGTGAAGCACACACACTGCCACTGGACTCAAGGGTAGCCCAAAAGAGCAGGTCCCTTGGGGATATGCTCTGTGCCCCTTGGGGGGCACTTTGCTGTGTGACTGTATCCATTCTTGGAAAAGCCATTCCAGATGGGACCACTTATCTGTTATTTCTTCTCCTTGGTCCCCAGAGATCAATGGCAAGTGCTTCGGTGGGAATTTATCAATCTCTGTGTCATGTGTACTTAAACCTATCATGGATTCAACGGTTATGGAGTCCGTGGGATAGATTCGGTAGAACTGTTCTTTGGGATGGGAGAAGGAAGGTATCTGTGTAGATTCCCATCCTTTTGTGAGCATTAGAGAAGCAAGTGTATATTCAGTACAGAGATATTTCTCTCTCTCTCTCTCTCTTTTCACCCTGCTGTTTGATAGTCTCTGTGCTCATGTTTTACCACTTACCAGCTATTAGCAGTAATCACTCTAAATTAATTATGGTGGCTCTCTTCCCCTAAATCTGTAAGTGGAGCAAAAATTAATTGTCGGCAAATATCTCCAGTTCAATGGGAATTCCATACCGATTGCTGTGTCAAGTTATCAATTTAGGCCCTGGAGCATGAAATGTAATTACTGACAGATGTTATTTTGGGTTCCTAGTGATATCATCCTGTCCTTTCTCAAATTCAGCCACATAATTTGGCTCAGAAAATAAAAGGCTATCCGTCTTGTCTGTCTGTGAATATATATTTCAGGTAAGAGGGTGTTATAGATGTTAAGGTTGGATGAAACTATAACTAACTTTTTCCTTTAATCTACACCCCACATTAGACCTGTTAAAAACAGACACCTGAAGTGAATCTGTGCTGTTATTTATTGTTTGGTTTATATCTTGCCTTTCTCCCTGTGGAGAACCCAAGGTGGCCGTTATATCAGTTTGATAGCATTTTAGCTGGTGAAGCTCCATCCCCTTGAATCCTGGGGTGCTCCATTTGGGAGGGCCACTTGAATTCTCCATTGGAGAGCTTGATTCTAGGCCTGTCATGTACAGAAGTTAGGCTTAGGCATTTGCAAAAGCTTTATTCAGGGAGCAGAGTAACAACAGCCCATTCTGGCAACTGCCAAGGCTAAGGCCATTTCTGCACTAGACGGTTATAGCGCTGTGATTCCACTTTCAACATCCGATGGAATCCTGGGGTTTGCATCTTCGGGAGGGGCCAGCCGGTGATTCTGGCCATTTCCACACTAGACTGTTATAGCACTATTATTCCACCTTCAACATCCTAGGGAATCCTGGGTTTTGCAGTTTAGGGAGGGACCTTCGAGGCCCCTCCCTAAACTGGAAACCCCAGGATTCCCTAGGATGTTGAAAGTGGAATAATAGCGCTATGACAGTGCAGTGTGGACATGGCTAGTGACTTTGGTATTTAACAATGTAATACAACACTGGTAAAAGATCCTTCAAAGCAATGGCACCGTATCTAACTCTAAAGGAGCTAGTATTGGGCAGAAGAAGGCAGTGGTGAACCACTGTTTCGTGTCTTTAATCTGAAAATCCTATGAAGAGGCGATCCATAATAAAGTAACCATAATAGTGCAACTTAAAAGCAATGCACTGGCATCTTGTTATGAATACACTAATGAGAGCCAGTGGGCTATATTTGGCTAACACGTAACTTTCCTAAAGTAATATTCCAGGCCCTCAGAGAACATTCGAGTAGTCTACTCAGGATGTCCGTGGCTTGTGTGTAAAATACTGTACCACAAGCCCACCTGTGCCCTCTAATCCACAGTTGTGCCGCACATTTGAGAAAGGTAGCAACACATTATTGGCACAAGGACCCTCTCTACAGATTAGTCTGGGGAATTTGGCTGAGTGTGAGGGAGAAACACTGCCAAATGAAAAGTCTAGCTTTGTGTGAGTGTGTGTGTCTATGTGGGTGCCTATGCTTTAAAAAGTGTGCGCGCACACACACACGCACACACACACGCGTGCGCGCACTAGACTGCTTAAAAAGCAAAGACAAATTGCTCTGGCAAAGAGTGGCTTTTACAAAATATGATTTTAGGATCCTAGGGTGGCAGAGAGGTTTATGCGTGAAGAAGAAATGTGGAGCATTTGGAAGGGGTGCGGGGTTTATTTATGATGGCTGCTGTTTGTTAAGACCGTTCCCCAGCAGGAACAGACGCGGTAAATACCCAGGCCGATTCATTAGTGCTCCTGGCCATCTGCTTCTCCTCGGCAGCGCTGGAGATTCGGGCTCCGTGGGTCAGGTCAGAAGCAGCGGGGGTGTGGGGAGGGTGGGGTCACGTCAGGAAGGCTAGAAATTTACACATCTCCCTTTTCTCTTGGGTGTCAGACAGATTTACTTGAGGATCAGGGTAGGGGAAGGGAAGTATCCAGGTGGACCCGTTGATTACCGGAGCATCTCATGCTCAACCCCACATACAGCTCTCATCTGGGAAGTTCTCCCCTTCCTGTCAAGGAGGAGTAACAATAAGTTGAAAAAGGAGGCCACCTGCGGAGAGGTGGTTCCCCTCTCTGCAGCCCCCAGGTAGGTCTGGGGGAAGCTCTGCCCTCTCTTAAGCCGTTGTCCTCAGCAAAACAGGGACTTTGCCAACTAATCGGGTAATCTCTAAGCCAGAGGCCAGCTGCGGGGTCTTAGAACACCCGAGCTGCGTAAGGCGCTCTCAAGGGCGCGGCAAGGTCTTTACGACTCCCAGAGTGCAAAATGAGGCAGGAAGGGGGAGAATGGCTCTCGTTTGGCAGAGGACCCTTTTGAGGCCAAGGCCAGGGGGGCTCTATGGACTCCCTTGTCTTGTCCTCCCTCCTGAATAAGCATAGCAATCACATTCTATGTCAGTGAATGGGACCAATCCTTTTCCCTGTCTCTGCACATTCATATGATTTAGTATGGTCGTCTCCTGCTTATCTGGCAAGTTAGGGACCAGAGCATGGTCAGAAAGTGGAATTGGTTGAAAAAATGTACCACCGTCTTTTGTCAGTTCTTTTCTTCTTGCCTTCTTCCGTGAGGGAATGTGAGGGAATTATGGAGGCTCACCAAAGTGCCATCAAAGTGCCATCAAAAAGCATCAGGAGGCTTCATGCCCCCTCTCGCTCAAGCATTGTCCCTACTGGTTTTCACCCAACCTGCTGTTGGAAGCATGGCCAATGGCCTGGGATTCTGGAAGCTGCAGTCCGGAAACATCCACAGACTCAAGTCTGGGAATGGCTAGTTCATCCTGACTTGGCCTTGCTTTTCTGGGGGTCTGTCTTCACCCCTATGTGGGCATGGGCAGGGTCAACCTTGTGTCCTTCTACATGCAAAGGATGAGCTCCCCCTGCTCATTGCCCTTTCCTGAAGAATTCTAGTGCAGACGCAAGGAGGCAGCAACACATCCCAGCATGTTTTCAAAAGGTGAGACACAGAGGCCGTCTGGCCCCTCCCTAAACTGCAAACCCCAGGATTCCAGAGGATGTTGAATGTGGAATAATAGCACTATAACAGTCTAGTGCAGAAATGGCCAGAGTCTGGTCCCTGGCAACTCCTTCAGGCCAAGGGTCCCAGTTAAAGGCACCCAAATCACCCAACTCAGAGTTCTCCCTGCGCTCTTATGCACTCATTGCCTCTTCCCTTCTTGCCCCCGTGAGAAAGCAACGGCACACAAGACTGAGAGTTCTGGTGGTTGTTTTTCAAGTAAGGTTGATATTGTTTCTTCTTTTTTTCCTGGCTGGGATAATAAATTAAAGGTTGTGTGTGTGTGTGTGTGTGTGTGTGTTTAAAGTATCTCTGCAGCTTTTATGGTTTGGAACAGATGTCAGCTTTATTTCAAACGCTCCACAGCTTAGTCATTAATAACATAATTTCACTTAAAATATATTTGTAGGGTGAAGAGGGAGAGCTGAGCTGCCAAAAGAAATGCTCTCATCAGCTTGGGTAAAATGAGAGATAGGCTGCCTGTTAACAGCCCAGGCCTGGCAGGAGAGAGGAGGAAGTGTCCGCTGAACTTGCAAGCAGAGGTTGTAGAACCAAACCTTCAGCATCTGTGATGTCGTCACGGATGTCCCTCCAGTGATGGTGGTCACAACTATTCCGCACTGCCATTGTCTCCGCAACAATTGTAAGGGCCAGTTTGTCCCCTGAGGGCCGGCCTTCTGGTACTTAGTTATGCTGGTCCTCAGATGGCAGGCATATGGTCTGCCACCAGGACAAGACTTTTCAAATATTTATTTTCAAATATTTATTTTTGTTTAAGGCTTCTGGAGACTAGAATTCAAATCCCCACTCAGACACTTGATGACCTTGGGTAAGTCACATTCTGAGCCTCAGAGGAAGGCAAAGGCAAACCCTCCTGAACAAATCTTGCAAAATAAATAAGTAAGTAAGTAAGTAAATATAAATAAATATGATAGGTTTACTTAAGGGTTGCCGTAAGTCACAAGTGACTGGAAGGCACACAACACCAAAGTGACACTGAGAGGGGGAGGTTTTTTCTAGCCATCTGGAAACTGGCTTATGGTGACCCTAAGCCAGACTGATCATGATGATTTTCTTGGCAAGATTTGTTGCCTTTGCCTTTCTCTGAGGCTGAGAGAACGTGACTCACCTGAGGTCAGCAGTGGGTTTCCATGGCTGAGTGGGGATTCAAACCCTGGTCTCCAAGGTCATAGTTTCGCATGCACACAGGTCTGCCACTGTGTCCGTTTCGTCTGGGACATGGTAGCAGGAGTATGTGTGCTCACACCCAAACTGTTCCCTTGTTTATAAATGAGGGAGCAGTTTCAGCACCTGCAACCTCCCCACTTGTAGGAAATGAGACTGAAACTGTTAGGATTCAGCCTTCATTTAGCAGAGTTACACAAAGAAATGTTTAAAAGCTTGTCTAATGACTTGTGGCTTCGGACTGGCTGATGTAATAAACACAAACACAGGCAGCTTTGGATAAAAGACTTAAAAAGACTTTACTAATGGCTTCTTCATTTACATCTGTATTGAGAGCCTACTACCTGTCTAACTAGCGAGTAGGAGAATCTTCGGTTTTAACTCACCATCCTTCTCTATGGGACTCGAAGCATGCAAAGAGTTCAGATAAAACCAGCCATGAGAACAAAGAGAGATCAGAGAGAGAGGAGCAAGGAGGGGTCTTAACTTTTATAAGACTGATGACCCAAGCACAGTCCTGGGTCACATGATCTGATCACCTGAGAACCAAAAGTATTTATGATCATGCAATAAAAGACAGAAAAGGCAAATGGAGCAGATCTGGCATGCAGGAGACAAAGGCAGCCCTATCTGGCTATTGCCCACTTGTTCTAACAACAAGATGGGGGGGAGAGAGAATGCTGAGATTTCCCAACACCACTGCCACATCCCTGTTGCTGTTGCTGCTGCTGCTGCTGCCGCTGCCGCTGCCATTGATGTCCAGCAGCAGGGCTTTGAGGACCCCCTGTGAGGGTTCTGCAGATCCCCAGGGATCCCAGGACCCCAGGTTAAAAACCACCGTGCCACACCATTCTTTGGCAGCTCACTGCCCTGTGACTATTGGCTGGTCCCATGAATGCAGGCATGATGCTACGTATTGCTGCTCTTTGGGATATGTAAAATAAATCAGCACAACAGCCTACGTTTTGTGATTCTCCCTGGGGAAATGTGAACTTTCAGGAAGAGCTCCGGTCCTTCAAAATGTACCCCTCCGTGCCCTGTTAGCTCCGGCTATCCATTGTCCCCTTCCTCTCCTGTTACTCTTGTTCTTCTTTCAGGAAAACCCGTACATGTGCAGTGATGAATGTGATGCCTCCAACCCTGACCTCGCCCACCCGCCCAAGCTGATGTTTGACAAGGAGGATGAAGGCCTGGCGACCTACTGGCAGAGCGTGACGTGGAGCCGCTATCCGGAGCCATTGCTGGCCAACATCACGCTTTCTTGGAACAAGAGCATCGAACTGACGGACGACATTGTGGTGACCTTTGAGTACGGGCGCCCCACCATGATGCTGCTGGAGAAGTCCTTGGACAACGGGAGGACTTGGCACCCGTACCAGTACTACGCGGACGATTGCAACGAAGCCTTTGGCATGCAAGCCCGGAGGGTCCGGGACCTCTCCGCCACCAGCGCCAACAGAGTGATTTGCACCGAGGACTACTCCCGCTGGGCGGGCTCCAAGAAGGAGAAGAACGTCCGCTTTGAGGTGAGGGACCGTTTTGCCATTTTCGCTGGGCCGGAGCTGAGGAACATGGACAACCTTTACACGCGGCTGGAGAGCGCCAAAGGCCTGAAGGACTTCTTCACTCTGACGGACTTACGGTTGAGGCTCCTGAGACCGGCGCTGGGAGGCACTTATGTGCAGAGGGACAACTTGTACAAGTATTTCTATGCCGTCTCCAACATTGAAGTCACAGCCAGGTAACCCAACCTGCCCTTCCCTCTTTGTGGGGTCCGTGGTTTTTGTGAGAACGGCGGTGTTGCTGGGAGTCTCCTGTGGAAAGCAGAGCAGTTGGAATGCATTTCCAAAGGGGTCTCCAATAAACTGTATAGATTGCGGTGTAAAGACACAATGAAGCTTCTGCTCTTTAGAAGGCCAGTGGATGGATTTATAGGCCAAAGTCTGCTTCTTTGAGCACATCGTAGTGTCATCCTCAGCTGGCATGCAGAAACATCCACTTAGGTTTGTATGTGGCGGGGGGGGCATGTAAACAGCCAGGTCAGGTCCAATTGAAATGCCAAGAAAAATTGCAATGAAATTCAGGCTTTAACATCTTCAGTGTAAGCCCAAGATCAATCCATACTGCTAAAGTGATGAAGGCTCCCACAAGGGAAGTTCTCAAAGCAGGACAATGACTGTGCCTGCCTCTGTACTTAGATGTGAGTCTTGCCAGCAGGGGGAACCTTTTTTCTTCCTCCTGGGAACAGTCTATCCGGCAGCAGGGGCTGGTTTGTGGGGGACAAGGGTGCAGCCAGCAGTGGGGGAGCCCAGAACTGAAAGTGAGCAGTGCTGATCCCCCCCCTCTGTATGTCATTCTTTTCCATTTTCTGTTCCCCTTTCTCTTTCTTCCAACTCCCTCCCCCTGTGCTTTGGGATACCCCTTTATTGTACCTCTTTTTTCTGACACCTCATTTTCTCTCAACAACTTAGAGGAATGGCAGGTTATATATTTTATCCATAAATAGCCCAAATGGCTTTGGTGATCACTCAGGAAGGTCTTGTTCACCATGTCATGAGAGAACAGAACTGCAGGTCTGAAACTGATAGGACTCTCCTTTGTCCTGTCCAAAACTGCAGGAGCCAAAAGCAACATTTACAGATTTACAGATTTACAGAAGTAGGAGAGTGGGAGAGAGGGAAGGAGGTTAAAATTTGCATTTTAAACTTAGAGGTTTCTCCCCCACTCCTCCGTCAGCATAACTTCCTTGTGCTAAGTTCAGTTAAGCCCCTTCAGGGTGTCCTTTTCCTGGAGCTGCTGCTTGCCTTGGTCTTGTGCTTGCCAACTTGATGCACACAAACACACACACAGATGCCATAATGCCTTGCAAGGCTGCTTTTCTGGCATGCAGCTGGAGTCTGCCCTGACAAGAGACGGTGGCTGAATCAAATTACTGCCCCAGGGGAGACAGTTTCATTTTTACCCCTGCATTTTTCATCCTCCAAATTGGGATGCAAAGTCAGAATCTCACATGAAAGTCAAGCAGTGGCATTTTTCATTGGTGTGAATTGTCCTAAAACCTAATTTGTAGGGGCTGTTTTTTGCTTAGCCTCCCTTCCCCACCTTGGCTGCCATAGGCTTCTTTCTACAGGGGCCGAACATTAAGCGCACACCACCTTTTTGGAATTTGCAAACACGTCTGCACCTCTCAGTCTATCTTTTGTGCAGAAGTGGAGAGGTAGGACACCATCTGTGCTCAGCTGAGACTTGGACTCACTGCTTTTTGAACTGGCCAAATTTCTATCTGATAAAGCACTCTTGGCTTTGGAATAGTGAGTAGCTAAACATGTTTCTTTAATGGGCCAGGGTGACTGGATGAGACTTGCTTAAATAAGCAAGGTGGTTATTGTTGGCTGGACATTAATAACTACTGGATGTGCCCCAGACTACTTGGGTTTGTGCTGGAGAAAACAAAGATTGGAAATCTAGATGTTGGCAGCAAAGGAAACTCAAGTTTTGAGTGTGCAAGCAGTAGGGGATTCTAGCTGTATCAAAAGAGCTATAGTGGCCCAGTGAAGGGAAGTAACAGGACCAGCCACTCTGTGCTGCTCTGGCCATGTTAGGGTGGATAAACAAACTACACCTCACCGTACCCCGGATGAACACAGAGCTGGCTTGAACCCCCAGACACAAGGTAGGAAAGAAAGACAGACACACACTCACATATAACTTTGGCCCAAAGGATCCCAGGTAAGATGATTTATTCTTTCAGGCTTCCTTTCTTATACTGTCTTTATGTTTATATTAAAGAATGCTTACAGGAAAGAAAAGATTTGTGCATCAGCGTTTAGCAAGGTCACAGCTTGTACACGTTACATTCTGTTTGACCTTTAACATTCCTAAGGCCATTTCCGCACTAGCCTGTTATAGCGCGATCATTCCACTTTCAACATCCTATGGACCTGGGGTTTGCAGTTTAGGGAGGGGCCAGCCGGCCCCTCCCTAAACTGCAAACCCCAGGATTCCATAGGATGTTGCAGGTGGAATGATTGCGCTATAACAGGCTGGTGCGGAAATGGCCTAAGTCTATATGGCCCTGTTACATCCCAGGTCATTCTCAAGAGTCCTTCATTGTGCATAGTGATTATAAACAGGAGCAGAACAGAATAAACAATTCTGAACCAAGGTTGTTTGATGGGCTGCAGTTGTCCAAACTATCAATAAATATCGTATTGAATGATTAACAATTATGAATTCCCTACTAAATTTCCAAGCCTAAAAGCCAGGCCTCACTCATTCCCACTATTGGGCACCACGTTTTAAGAAAGTTGTTGATAAGCTGGACTCTTCCCAGAGGAGGGTGCCCAAAATGGCAGAAGATCTGGAAACCACAGCCTGTGAGGAAGGGCTGAGAGAGCTGGTGTCCTGTGTCCAGCCAGCCAAGATTTGGAGTCTTTTATCAGCAACCATGAGCAAAGTTTGTAGCAACCGAACAATCAAAAAGAATTAAAACAATCTTAAAACACATAATTAAAAACTCACACACTCACCTGGGGTCTCTGTGGCAGGAAGAGTCCTGGGAGGGAAAGAGGTAGACAATTCTAGGTTCAGACATACCATGACAGCATTTGGGAAGTTCAGTCCCTGGGGGAACTTCCCCACCACACTTTCCCTGCAATTCCTAGTTTTATTTTTCTTTGTTGCTGTTCATTGCACCGTATGTTGTGTTATGACCCTAACTCTGTGCGTGTTTGTGTGTGTGTGTGTGGGAAGGGGGCAGGAAAAAGCAAGAGACAGTGGAAAAAAATTTGCTGAGATAGCTGATTTCCCATTTGATTTGTGTGTATCCTATTTCTGTGTGAATTATAAGTAGGAACGTAGTGGAGAAGGCAGGAATTAATAGCTCTGTGTGAATCAGTGTCTTCTATTGCCCCTCTTTTTGCTATGAGCCTACGTGCAGGTGGCCACCCTAGTTGAAATCCCCCCCCCCAATTTAAAACCTGAACAAGATGTTGCTGAGTGTAGGCCTTGCGGAGCCCTTCCCAAGGGCCACAGGGGGCTCATGGTGGCATACTCTCCAAGTTTCCCAGTTTAGCAGGGACAGTCCCTTAATTTACCTGGGCTCGGAACTGAGTTAAGGCGTCCACTCAAACTGTGAACCTGCATCTTAAGTAAGTCCATCCAGCACAAACTGAATTCTGATTCTCTGATCTGCCCTTTGGCTGACCAAGAAGACCCCATTTTGTCTGTATTGGGCTTCAGTTGATTTGCCCTCATCTACTCCATTAACACTACCAGACATCCCTTTAGAAAAGGCCTCCCTGGAATCAGATGGAAAAGAGTGATAGAACTGGGGTCATCAGAGAACCCAGAAAACCAAGTGGGCAAAGCTGAGACCCCCCCACCTCATTCCCCACCTCCAAAATGGGCAGCAGCTTATCCTTGCAGGGCAATGTCAGCAAATCTCCTCCTCTTTTGAACACGGTAGGCCCTTGCCTTCCTGCCATCCCCAAAGAGGCAACTCTGCAAGAGTCCAGTTATGAACCCCCAACCCAGGAAGCTGGCCCCATCCCGCTGGAGAAGCCCTCTGGAGTCTTCTGTTCTGGGGCCTGCGTCTCGCAAAGAGGCACTCTTCTGGGGCTGCAAACTCCTCGCATGGAGGCGGAGGCGGCAGATGGAGTGAGCAGCAAGCTGGCAAGCAGCCTCTCCTTTGCTCCCAGAGGTTCCTCTTGGCATTCCCTCTCTCTGCAGGGGCGCTGTACAGGAAATGTTCTATGCAAGGGGCAGTTGTTCGTCAACATCTGGAGCAGGGGTCGCAACATCTGGGGCAGGCAAGCCCGGGGGGCGTTCTTCTGTCCCTGAAGCTGCTGAAAATGCCAAGAAACAGCAAGAGCAGAACTACTTTAACATTTCTGGTGTTGAAAAATGGGTGTCTGGGGTCTTTCTGTATGTAAAACAGTATCAGCAACCTATTTTAAGGGTGGGTTGTTGCTTCCAGAGACTTTCCATGAGGCAAGTCACTTTCCTTTGGCCAAACAATGGGGAGGGTGAATCCAGAGAGATTAGGGGCCGTGGAAATAGTCTTGGGGCCGCACATGCCCCCAAGGCTGCACTTTGCCCACCTCACATCTGAAGGGTCCACTGGTTCCACAGCATTTAACCCTGGTGGCGCAGTGGTTAAATGCCAGTACTGCAACCACAAGGTTGTGAGTTCGATCCTGCCAGGCTCCAAGGTTGACTCAGCCTTCCATCCTTTCGCAGGTCGGTAAAATGAGTACCCAGCTTGTTGGGGGCAATTAGCTAAAATACATTGTAAACCGCTTAGATAACACTAGTTGATAGGCGGTATAGAAATAACTGCTATAATCCCCTTGCCTCTGTGGGGTCTGGAGCTCACTGGCTGAGGGTCTGCTTTGTGTGTAGACAGTCATGCAGCTCACCAGTATCTCCACAAAATATTTCTGTGACACGTGAGAGGGATCCAGGAGTCTTAGCGGACCACAAGCTGAACATGAGTCAGCAGTGTGATGCAGCAGCTAAGAAAGCCAATGCAATTCTGGGCTGTATCAATAGAAGTCTAGTGTCTAGGTCAAGGGCAGTAAAAGTACCATTCTCTTCTGCTTTGGTCGGAGCCCACCAATTCTGTGTCTAGTTCTGGGCACCACAATTTAGGAAGGATACTGACAAGCTGGAACAAGTCCAGAAGAGGGTGACTGAAATTGTAGAAGGCTTGGAAATCATGAAGCTCTCTGAGGAGCAGCTTACAAAGCTGGGTATGTTTAACCTGGAGAAGAGGAGATTAAGAGGGGAGATGATAGCCATGTTTAAATATTTGAAGGGATGCCATGTCAAGGAGGGAGCGGGCTTGTTTTCTGCTGCTCTAGAGACTAGGACAAAGAACAATGGATTCAAGCTGCAAGAGAGGAGATTCCACCTGAACCTCAGGAAGAACTTGCCTATGGTCCGAGCTGTCTGGCAGTGCAAGGTGCTGCCGCCTCAGTGGAGTGTGGTGGAGTCTCCTCCTTCTTTGGAGGTGTTTAAGCAGAGGCTGGATGGCCATCTGCCAAAGGGAGGGCTTGGATCGTGTCTTCCTGCATGGCAAAAGGGGGTTGGACTCAATGGCCCTTGGAGTCTTTTCCAGCTCTAGGATTCTAGGATTCTATGGCTGGAAACACTGCATAGCCACGGTGGCCTAACGTAATAGAAGATAGGTTTCAGTGTTCCAGGGCTGGGAAAACTTACTCTTTTGAACTGTAGCTCCCACCGTCTCCACTGAGCACAGTAGTGGCCACGCCATCTGGGGGATTCTGAGATTCCTAGTTCACAAAGGGAGCTTTTCCAAGCTGTGGGTGACCATTTTTCCATGGGCCAGGCAACATGAGATGGCAAGACTAGAAGACTCTCAGTTGTTGTGAAGATGCTGCAACGACCCCTGAGAGACCCCTCCATGTTGAGGGCCTGGCCTGTGCCTGCGGAAGGCCCCTGGCCTAAAGCCAGGCAAGGCGGGCAAACCCCCACCCCAAACCCTGGAGAGCTGCTGGTGCTGCCAGGCAGTGCCAGAACCCTGGGCTAGGTGGAGCCGTGCTCCGACGTGGCACGAAGGCGCCCCAGGAGATCAATCGACAGGCACAGGCGGTACTTTCCACGCAGGCAAGGTAGCGGGAGCAATTGAATTTGCAGGTGGTCAATCGATTTGCTCTGGCTGGTTAGATGTTTTTAATATCACATGGAAAGGGCCAGTCAGCTTCAAATGCTTGCATGATAAAAAATAGACAAGGCTGTTAGATTAGCTAGTGTGGGGGCAATCCAAGAAGTGATTTTGCTGTTTAGAGGGAATTGTTGCTATCCACGGGACGGGTGGGGGGAAAGTGGGCACCGTCTGTCCTTACATGCCTGCAACGCATCAAGAGAGCGACGGAAAACTACAGCCCTCCAGATGTTTCTTGCCTGCATCTCTCAACAGCCACAGTGGGAGAGGGATGGTGGAAGTTGCTGCCCAAAACATCTGGCAGGCCCCTGATTAAAAATCTGCTAGATATAGGAAAACATAGAGGCCATTTCCGCACTAGCCTGTTATAGCACTATGATTCCACTTTCAACATCCTATGGAATCCTGGGGTTTGCAGTTCTGGGAGAGGCTGGCCTCCATAGGATGTTCCATAGGATCCATCCATTCCATCCATTCCATAGGATGTTGCAAGTGGAATAATAGCGCTATAACAGACTAGTGCGGAAATGGCCCAAGTCATTTTCAGTTATGGCATTTTGTTCAGGTCTGCTTGAACTGGGATCTGTGCCCCCACAACGGTTCCTTTTCAGCATTTGCTATTCAACAGCAGTGGATTCTCAGCAGAGTCTGGCAGAAATGAAAATGAAGGCTGGTCCACCCAAAATGTAATGAAATATATGTGTGTGTACATTCCCTTTAAAAATAATAAATAAAAAGACATGGTCACTTGAACGATGTACCCACAGGTCCCGTACAAAAGGAGAGGAGAGGGAATGGAGGAAGATTTACCTACTGAGGTAAATCCTGATTAGTTCACCCTTGCCTGGTTTGCAAGTAAATTGGGGGAGAAGAAATCCAGTTCCAAGGGTGAAATTTTTTAAAAAAAATTTGTCATTTTTTTGTCATTTTTCTCTCATCTTTGCAAACTGTGTTTCTTGCATAATTAGGCAAATACGCAGCATTAGAAAAGGAGGTGTTTGTTGCCTTCTTAATTATATGGAAAAGATAGCATTAAGTCCACAAAGTCTACACTGAGTCTTGGGACCAGCGCCTATAGAAAAATCCACTAGAAAAATCCATTTACTTCAAAGAAAGTAGCCTGTTCTTGTTTTCAGCAGCTGGGAGTTTTGCCCAAACTAAGCTCGTAATTCTTGCAAACTGTGGCAAACGGATGTAATAGAAGCGAGTACTTTTGCGTCTCCATCTTGCACCAGAGTGGAGATCTCTGGAGGAAGGGGACTGACAAAGGCTTTCAGACTCATCTCTCAAGGCAGCCAGAACTGGGGCAGATCTCGTGAGCGGTGAGAGTCTTTCGCATCCCTGGCTGAACTCGAAATGACCGTTGGGAAGGAGCTACGGTTCTATTCTCAGCAGGGGGAAATGTGTCCACATCTAGGCCTGATTCTCTTTTTCCCATTTGAAGCCGGTGAGGTCCTGTAAGTTGGGCAGCTGGTGGATTTTTACAGAAGAAAAAGCGTCGGCTCTTCTCACTTTCCCCTCATTAACATTTCACGTGTATCAACAAGAGCATCGCAAATGAATTTTTTTCAGGGAATGCGCAAAAGTCAGAGCAGATTCTCCTCCACCCACTCACTTCCATAAGGAGCTTCACCTTTCTGATGTGAATTTTTATTTTTTTTTTCTTTCCAAGAAAGTGAATAGCAAAGAAGGAATATTTCTGGAAGCTTGTTTTCACAGAATCATAGAATCCTAGAGCTGGTAGAGACCACAAAGACCATCCAATCCAACCCCAT
Organism: Iguana delicatissima; assembly: GCA_948472985.1. Taxonomy (NCBI): domain Eukaryota; kingdom Metazoa; phylum Chordata; class Lepidosauria; order Squamata; family Iguanidae; genus Iguana; species Iguana delicatissima. Next base: position 314,320 of record CAOKZL010001308.1, read on the forward strand.
TCTGCCATGCCAGGAAGACTCCATCAAAGCTTTCCTGACAGATGGCCATCCTGCCTCTGTTTAAAAATCTCCAAAGGAGACTCCACCACAGTCCCAGGCAGCAATGGATTCCACTGTTGAACTGCTCTTACCACCAGGAATTCCCTCCTAAGGAATCTATTTTCCTGGAGTTTGAAACCATTGTTCCATGTCCTAGTCTCTAGAGCAGCAGAAAACAGGCTGACTCCATCCCTCATATGACACGGAAACGTACTGGGTGCCCTAGGCACATCATACTCTCTCAGCCTCAGAGGAAAGCAGAGGCAAACTGCCTCTGAACAAATCTTGCTGAGAAAGCCCTGGGATAGGGTCGCCATAGGTCAGACACTGCTTGAAGGCACGCCAGGATAACAACAACCCCAGGTACTATGACTACTTATGCCCCACTCCAAATATAATCGGAATTAATAAGGAATGCACAACCAAAGTTTGCATTACTGTACTGGAATGAAGACTCAGGTTAACTTTTCCATGAAAAGCATTGCCTTGTTTTAAAAAGGCAGTTTTCCAGGCCCAGGTCAGTTCCTTCCTCCTTTTCCCATCGGCCTTGTTTCCCTGCCCACCCCCTGCCAGCTTTGCCCTCCTGTGAACTGCCTCCTCCTTGCAGCACGGGGCCCAGAACTGCACACTGTTGTCATCTGGCGCCTGCTTCCTGCCACACGGATAAGCCTGGCGTAGCCGCCCATCTGCTTCCTCCCAGCGCTGAGCAGTGGCAGGCAAGGGTGGAGGAGAAGGGGGGCTGGCACAGATTGTGGCGCGGGCGTGCTGCAAGTGCCCACTGTTCCCCCGTGGCTGCTGCAGGGACCGGGCTGCGGTCGGACGTCCGATGGCTCCAGGTTGTCTACAAACCTGTGCTGTGAAACTTTATGCTGCTGAAAGAAGCCATTGATTTTGTAAACTTGATAAAAATATCCTTCACTTGAGAGCAGTGGTCCTGTTGCAGAGTTAAGCTGAAGTGCTCCGGGAGAGTTTGTCTTTAAGCAACCAAAGTCAGCTCAGGTCAACAACGTTTCGCTGGAGGGACGAGCTCCGCAAGGTTTGCCAAAGTACAAAGACTCCTCTAGAGTTAGTCCTTGCCCTGGCAGAGAGACATGCTGCCTTCTCCAGATGGCTACAAGGATCTGTCTCCTAGCAAGGGATGGTGGTGACCTGGAGCAATGAAGCAGTTCAGTCAGTCTGGCCTGCAGAGAAGGAATGATAGCGTTGCGTTGGTAAAATGGTAAGCGTTTGCTCTGTGACATTTCCCTCTCTCATAGAATCATAGAATCACAGAGTTGGAAGAGACTCCAGAAGGTCATCCAGTCCAACCCCGTTCTCCCATGCAGGAAGGCACCATCAAAGCCCTCCCCTTTACAGACGGCCATTCTAGCTCTCTTTAAAAACCTCCAAAGAAAGAGGAGGCTCCACCACTCTCCGTTGAGGCCGCAGCCTATTCCACTGTCAAACTGCTCTTACCATCAGGAAGTTCTTCCTAATGCTTAGGTGAAACCTCTTTTCCTGTAATTTGAATCCATTGCTCCCAGTCCTAGTCTCTGGAGCAGCAGAAAACAAGCTTGCTCCATCTTCAACATGACATCCCCTCAGTATCATAATATTTACATCCATCACTTCTACCATTTCCCTGTAGCACATTTACAAATGCAAAGCACATTTGTTTGTTTGTTTGTAATATTTATACCCTCCTGGACAGCCATCTATCAGCTGTGCTTTGATTGTGCTTTCTTGCTTGGCAGAATGGGGTTGACTAGATGTCCCTTTGGGGTGTCTTACAGCTCTAGGATTCTGTTATTCCTCTGCAACTGGAAAGACTGCTGGAATGTTTAGTCTATTAAATTTAGAAAAGAAAAAATAGTTCCTGACTTCAAGCTTACTGTCTTTAAAAAAAAAAAAGCCATGACACAAAAGGAAAAAAAGATGAGGAGGGAAAAGGAAAGCAAGAAAACCCAGGCTATGTTCTCCATAGCACTGGGTGGCCACCTCTGAAGGATGCTTTTGCTGTGGATTCCTGCACTTGCAGCAAATTAGACTCGATGGCCCTTGGGGTTCCTTCAGCTCTGTGAGTCTGTGAGCTTCCGGCCGGTTCCCTCGGGAGGACAAGCGTTAAGCCGCTTAGCCGAACTCTGCATTAGTGCAGCAGGCAGGCTCTGTGCGGGGTGGGGGGGGCGTGTTATTTTTATGCACGCCTTCCTCTCTCCTTTTGTTCTTAGATTCCGTTTCTTCCATCCTGTCCCTATTGATCCGCTGCGTAACTGGAGATGCCCAGGACCTGGGACGGGAATAGAAACGAGAAAGCCCTGCTTTGGCTAGCAGTCACAAATGCCTCAGGCCAGAAGGAGGAAGGCACGGTGGAGGGAAAGGGCAACCCCTTTTCTTTCCCCAGCCTTTCATCTGCCCCAGGCTTCTGGGCTGTTAATCATCAGCCATGAAAGGGAGGAAGACTCCTGGCCCCCCTTCCCTTTTGCCTCACGTGGAGATCAATTAGCAGGTGAGGTGGAAAAGGGCACGTGTTAACTCGCTCTTCCTCATAATCACATCCCGCTCCTCCTCTGGCCTCACTTTCTCTCTTCTTGGACATCAGGTGGATCTCGGGCAGGCGTGGGGGAACTGAAGCGAATGGGGGTGGATGTGGGACGTGCGGCTGATGTTATGATGAGAAATCCATCTGGAGAGACGCCAACCAGATACTGAGGAATTTACTAAGCTCTCCTCTCCTTCCTGCCTTTCCTGACTCTGCTTGCAGCATTCTTTTTATCCCCTCTTCATTTCTTGCTTTCCTTTAAAAAAAAAATGCCAAAACCAAAATCCTCCACAATTAGCTAACCCCATGGGAAAGAGAGCACTGCGTCGTTTATTAATATTACAAAATGTTCAGCAGCTACAGCCTTGGGGGATAATACTGACAGTAACAACAATAACAACAATGCTAACCACAATGAGAGCCCAAGTTTTTGTCAGACTGAGGATTAATTCATTAGAAGCAATTATTCCGTGCCCTGGTTTCAGTTCATGCCTCTTCCTCCTTTCTCTAGTTGGCCCTTCCGCAGTCTGGGTGCCAGGAGTCAGCATTGCTGGGTGCCTCTGAAGGGCCGTGCCCTTCCTGGCCCTCTTCCTCCTCCTCCTTCTCCCCACAGTCTCCCCTTGCCCAGTGGCCAACAGGGAGAAGACTGGGGAGGTGCCGCTCTCCCAGATGCGGGCTTTGTGCCCCCCTCTCTGGGTCTTCTATTGCATTTGGGGTCCAGAGGCAGAAGGCAAGCAGAAGGACAGGGGTGACACTGGACGTCCAAAAGTGGGGTGCTCCTGTGGGGTCTTGCATCACTGGAAGGCTAGGAATCCCCCTCTCTGGACTTTATAGGAGCTGTCCAGAGTGCTGAATCTGTTTTGGGACTAGAGTGGAGCACTTCAGCAGCAACTTTAAAGTTCAGCCCCAAACCTGTCATGCTCCAGTCCCAGGACTCAGGAGAAAATACAGACAGGATCCTGCCCAACAGCCATGACGCACAGCTATGAACAGGACAATACTTACTGCAGCCCAGCGTAGACAAGAAAGAGAGAGCCCGTGAGGATCGCAGCAGTTATATGGGGAAGACTCATTAATCAAGCAAATAGCCAGAGGAGGCTGCTGGCCAACAAAGGCAGGAAACAGGGTAGGGAGAAGTCTGTTGTCCATCTCAGGTGGAAGCAATGCATTCTTCTTTAGATCCTTGGCTTGTGTTCCTGAAAAACCTTGGCTCTTGCTTTGTGCACTGACTACACTGCTGGTTACTCCCTTGAACTGAGAGTCTGAATTTATTGCTCACCTGGACTGCTGAAAGAAGTATGGTAATTGACTGATAAATGTCTGTAAACCTTGACTGGGGCTGCTACTAAAGACTCTGTCTATAGACTTGACTGGGGCTGCTACTATAGACTCTGTTAAGGACTGTGAACTGTGGCCAGCTTTCTAGACAGGACTAAACCTGAAGAAGATTCACAAGCCCACTGATGTGGGAGGCAACAACCACCCCTGAGAACATCTTCCACACGTCTCCTTTACCACCTGAACCTGGATCTGGGAGTGGCGAAGGCAGTCTTCTTTTCCTTGGCATTCATTGGGCTCTGCTGCTGCTGTTTGGCCATGAATTCCAGGGCAAAATCCTTACTGCTTTCCTTGGGATTGGGAGCAAAAACCACCTGATGAGAGTGGAGAGGCAGCTTTGAGCTTTTGCAGTCGCAAGAGATCAGAGGGGCCCACTCCTGCTATTGGAACTTGAGAAACTCATTGTTTTCCGCTACGGCACCCAGAGCATCGCAGCCAATATGGCCTCTGCTCATGCTGGCTGGATGTTTTCAGGAACTGTAGTCCAAAAATGCTCACAGCTTTCCAAGTTCTTCGTGCCACTTGCATTAGCCTCAAAGAATCACAAGAGTTGGAAGGACCCATAATGGCCACCCAGATGGATCCTTTGCCATGTAGGCAACCCCAGTTAAACCACTCCTGAGAGATGGCCATCCAGCCTCCGCTTCAAGACCTCCAGTGAAGAAGAATCCCCCACCTTTGGTCTTCTTGGTTCATGGACTAGTTAGTGGAGCAGCAGAAGGCAAGCTGGCTACTGCATCTGATACAGTAGATTGGTAGACTTTCCCCCCAGTGTGCCAAGGACTAGCATCATATTTGTGCCCATTGGCCACATTTGCTTCTTTCCAGGAAACTCTGCAAGGTCCACTAGCCAATGGCTTGCAGACCAGCACTGGTCCATGGATCACCACTCTAAGAAGCATAGTTCTACGTAACACCCCTTCCTGTATTTAAAGATGGATCTATGACCTCTCTGTCTTCAGTCTAGACTCTGTGCTTTTGCTCTTGCGGATGCAGCCCAGAATCACATTGGCTTTTTTGGCTGCTGCATCACACTGTTGGCTCATGTTTAGCTGGTGGTCTACTAAGACCCCTAGATTCTTTTCACACGCAGTGCTGTCAATCCAAGTACCCCCAATTCTATATTTGTACATTTCATTAATCCTGGCTCTGTGTCATATCTTACATTAATCACTGTTGACATTCATTTTGTTAGGTTCAGCCCAGCTCTCCAATCGGTTAAGGTCATCTTCAATCCTGGTTCTGTTCTCTGTGGCATTGGCTGTTACTCCTAACTCTGTAGCTAATTTGGAAGACCAGCTCCCGTTCACACAAGTGAAACTTTCCCTGCAGTGATAATAGGTACAGGTTCTCCTCCTCCTCCTCCTCCTCCTCCACCACACCAGTCCAAACTGAGATGTAGAAGGAAGGCAAAGAACTCAAGACTTCCTTGCCTCACTCTCATCTAGTCCCAGACAGATCCAGCTTAGCGGCCCCCCTCCCCTGTGTGCCAGTATTTACTTTTGAAAAGACATTTATGCCTTTGCTAATTTGCAAAGAACGGTGACACATCTAGTTTGGCCCTCAGTCAACAGCTCTGATAGAGGCAGGGGGAAGGCAGGTGGGAGGAAGTCTCTGGGGCTCTCCCAATCATTTTTATAATTTTTTATTTTAACAAACTGTTTATGTTCTGCCCTATATCCAAAGATCAGGGTGGGATGCAGGCAGTAAAATAATATCAGACATTTTAAAATAAAATAAAATGGAAGCGTAATTTAGAACATTTTTAAAAATGAGAGCTTTTTTAAAAAAAGGATATATATCTTATATCTTATATATCTTATATATATAAGATATATATATATCCAGGCCTTATATATCTAATTGAGATTTCCCCTCTTTCCTCTTCCAATGAAAGAAGCAATTATTTTTCCAGGGTAAGGCAATAGTCCAGAGCACCCAAATGCAAATTCTTTTCTTTTGGGGGGGGGACCTTTCTTGACAGATTTTACTTTGCAAAGTTACTGATTTTTTTCCCCTTCATGCGTTGCCAATTTTGTCAAAACCTTTTGTGGGGAATCATGTCAGGATGGATTTAATCAGGAACAAAGAGCTGGTGTTGGAGCTGTGTTTTAATGACAGATTGCAAAGAACAGGAGGGCACAGGTGGTGATGGTGGTGGTGGTACTGGGAATATTTATTGGTTTTTCCCAAAAAACAAAGGCAGGATGAAAAACTGACATTCTCCAGAGAATGGGACAAAAGAGCTTCTTTCATTCTTACAATCTCATGGGACTCATTAAAGACCCATCAGTTCTACGGAGGGGAAACTGTCCTGTGGCACGGCCATCAGAGCCCTGCCGTTTGGACTGAGGATGTCTCCTTCAGTGAGTTTTCTAATGGCAGGCAGAGGGAAAAGCTGATGTAAAGGGGAGCTGCAACAGTGAAATCAGGAAGAAATCTGGCTGATTCACACCTTAATGCAAACATACTGAAGTAGAACCCCCACTGTTGGGGTATTTGGATGTATAGATTCAGCTCTCAGAGCATATGCCATCGGCACTCAAAACCACCTGAAGGATACAACTGATTTCCAGAGGAAAATGAAAGAAAAGCTGCATATGATGAGGTGCTGACAGTATTTAACCCCAAACAAGCTGTCAAAAATATCTGGGAATGTTTCAACCCAGTGTTGGGGATTCCCCATCCATAGTGGCTGGGACGGTGTTCTCTGGGAAGCTGAGAACGGACTGCATTTTCCTCAGGAAATCAGTTGTATCCTTCATGTAGTCTGGCATGCTGATGGCACTCCGAACAGTGGGAAATGGCAATGCCCAAAGACCAGCTGCAGCACATTTAGACCTTCCTGGATGCACAGTTAGGGATTTAAAGGTTGCAGTCCTTGAACAGTGGCTTCATGGCACACTATAGATTTTAATGCAAGAGTCCCCACTACTGCGTGTATAACAAAAGGAATTTTCTGAAAGAGAGTTTTCAGAAAGTGACTTTTGGTAAGCAGATGTATTGCCTTCACACGTCAACACTAACTGAGCACTGTAAAGATCTGAAAGACTTGTATCACCTCGCCAGTGCTTTGAAAATTTAGGGCAAGGGATGTGATTCTGGATGGTGAGGCTTCAGAGTCCCCAGGTGGATGGCTGTCATGTTCCTCCTTCAGCCATCTTCCTCTCTCTTTGTTGCTTCTGCTCTCTGCTCCAAACTTCTGCCTCTCTCATCTGGCTCAGGCTTGGCACCAGTGGGTCCTTCTTGCAGCTGCCCAGTGTCCAAAAGGCTGACCTGCAGGAACAGAGGTTGCATGCTCCTGCAAGGGGAAGAGAGGGGAGAGGTTACCCTTTTCCCTACAAACTTTCCTTGGTGCCCTGCTGCTGTGGCTACCCCGATGCTCCTTTTCTTGGGTCGCCCGCTCACAGCACAGATGTGCATCTGACTGGCAGCTGCCGAGCTTGCTGCATCATCTCAAGAGGGCAGGAGGAAGCGAAAGGTTGTGCATTAAAAATACATAAACAGGCATTTCACTTTTGGCTTTCACTGCTTAAACCACACTCTGTGGTCCTGACTGTGTTGGGAGGAAATACTGGAGAATTCCACTCGATTATATTACTCAAAGGACCAGACAGTGGGACTGGAGAGGACTTCCATTCTCACAGTCTGGGCACCTGGCACTTTCTCCTTGCAAGGGAATAGCTGTTCCCAAGACTCTATTTGCCTGCTCCATCTGCTAGGGAAGTCAGAAACCAAAAAGCTGAACTTTGTGACCTAAAACCTTGTGAGCTCACCAAGATGGTGTGGGTTTAGAGCCGGCTACTGGTGGACAAAGGAACAGGAGTGTGTGAAGTTAGCCCCATGATTGGTAGACAGCAGAAAACCAGGGCATGCTCTTCTTCTCATTTTTATTTTTCCTGGGAAGGCTTAACAATGCAAAGCCTTCTCTCTACACTCCAGGCATCAGCTTCTAGCTGAAACATGAAATGCATCACCCAAAAAGAGGGCAAAATAGGGCACAGATTTGCATAACACCTGCAAGCATTGGTTGGTAGATATACTATAGATAGAAATTTAGAAACAACTGCTGTCATTTTAGTAGAAATGCAATGTATCTCAGCCTGGTGAGGAAGAGGGTTGCCAGGCGGGCTGTGTGCCTTCCGCTCAGCCCAACCACTAAGTGTTGGTGATCCCTGGACTCACCTCTTTACCTGTATCTTTAAACTGGCCCTGGGAGGCACAGGGCTACAAATGGATGATGCTCGATAAACAGGCCTTCAGATGGAGGACTCTCGTTTTTAAAGTAGGCCATGTGAGGACCATAGCCTTGATCCAAAAGATGATATTGAGAATAAGGTTTTAAAAAAAGCTTTAGTATTTGTTGGACTGCAGTATACCTATTTCCAGTAGTTCTGTGCTGTCTGATAGTTTGAGTAGCTGTAACAATGTGCTCATTGTGAAGAGGGCTGAAGAGGTTCTGCCGTCCTCCACGCTCCAGTACTGGCTGGAGGCAGCCCACTTGAAAGCCCTGGCTAATTCCTGTCTTCTCTCTCTTCACCTGTGGCTCTCCAAATTCATCCAACTCTTCATCCATTTCACTTTCAGCTTCACTGCCTTCATCTTTGTCCACATTTCCAGGAGACGCTGCATTCAAATCACCAAACTCTCCCCTGACTGCAACAGGTGTCTCTCCTGTGGCTTGAGCAACATGATGTTCAACTAAGTAAAACATGCATTCTCTCTGTCCCCAGTGGGGGAATCACCCGGTCTCTCTCTTTGAGATGCCACTTTCGCTTTTCTTTTGAGTTCCTCCTAAAGTGAGTGAGAGTCATTTGTCCGTCCACAACACACATCGTTTGGCCATGGTGGTGGAGTCTTCCTGTGGGTGTCTTGGGGCCAGACAGATACCTGCTGCTGTGGCTGCTCCAGCTGATTTTCCCGCACTGAGCGCGAGGGCGAGACTCAATGGCATGTGGGGGGGTGCTCTTCCACCTCTAGGATTCTGTGATTCTGTGGAAGCCCACAGGGAAAGCGTCTGCTTTGAATATGGAAGGTCATTGTTTGGCTCTCTAGCATCTGAAGGCAGGGCTGGGAAAGATGCCTGTCTGTAACCCTGGAATGCCATTGTTACTCAGAGTAGACCTGCGCTTCTTTGGTATCTGATGTTGCAGGGGAAGTCTTTTTCCCCCTGTTGTGCCACGGACTGTACCATGTTCATGCTCATTAGCTACAACCATCTTTCTTTCCCAGAAAAGAGACAGCACCCAATGGCTCAAGGACGAGTGCTGCTCCATGGATTGTTGCTTTGAGTTGCACTGATGTGGGCAATGCAAAGCGGAGTGGCCCTGCGGCCTGACTGTGCATAAGGCAGCTTTCCTACATTCGTATCTGGGGAGGGGAAGTGACTCAAGCATTGTGCCTGCAGATGGTCGCCTCTTCAACCCCTGGCTTCTCCTGTTGGGGTTGGGAAAGATTGTCTGAGGCTCCAGAGAAGTATAGACCCAGGGGACCAAAGTGGGCTTTGCTTGTTCCTGGCTGTGCAGGCTGGGAGAGGGCTCGGAGTTGCAGTCTCACAACTCCTGGGGGGCAGCGCTTGGTCACCCCGTGATGGAGACAGAGTCTGGTTTGGCACACTGGGCCATGGTGGGCATCTCCAGGTTTTCCTATGGCACCACGCACGCCAATAGTGACCATGCTTAGAGGGGGCAGTAGGCAGAGCCCAGCTGGCAAGGGATGTGGGCAGAGCAATACTTATCCACACAGCAACCCACAAAGACACACATGCACACAGAGAGGATTTGTAATCAGTCAAGCTCCCCTTGACCACTGAATCCACCTGCTGGATGGGAGATACTAGCAGTCAGTGTAATTCCAAAAAGTAGCTTTCCCAAGCTCTGTGTGTGTATCTTTTCTTGCCTGATGTTTACGCTGCTGAGAGAAGCCCAAGAGAGCACTGTCGCCAAGGCCGGAGTGCGAGCGAGGCAGTGATTTAGCCAGGGGTCCCGTGGGGACGCAGGCGAGGTGGAAGCATTCGCTCGCTGCAGGGCGACGCTGCGAGGGGTCATCGGCCTCGGCCATTCAGAGCTGCTCCACCGCCACTGCTTATTAAATAATGCATCCTGATTGATTGGTCTGAAAAGTGCTGTGTTGCTGGGTCAGGTTGCTCAGGTTATCGTTTTCTGATTAGATTGATGATTCTCAAAGGTCGCATTCAGAAAGCAATTCCCTGGCAAGATTGATCCTATGGATGAGGGGAATTTATTTTTCTCCCCTGCAGATGGGGCCTGACAGTTGAGCAATGGCTGACCTGTGGAGGGGTGTGGCAGGGAACTTACTTGCTCCATGTTCTGAAGGGTCTCAGAGATGCTGTAAAGCTTCTCTGTCAATCCGCTCGCCAGCCCAGACAGTGTTCCTTGCAAGACCTTAGTTCCCTGAACTACATGGACTTTGCAAAACCTTTGCTGCTACTCACTGTATAGGAGAGAAGACTGTGTAAAATTAAGTCTCCTTCTCCATCACAGAACATGAAGTTTTGGGATTCTTTTTCTTTCTGTTTTGTGCTGAAGAGTAAACTGCAGATTTAAATGACTCCCTCTAGGAGTTCATGCAGATGCTGAATGCCAAAACAAAGCCACAAGACAGCGGTATCAGCAGGAGTCCTGGAATGTGCAGGAGGACAAATATATTTTTAAAAGAAATTTGGGGCAGCCTATTCCTCTCCCCCAAAATAGATTAATCAGGACTCAGTGTGCTCAGTAGTATGCTGAAATGGAATTTTTTGAGAGGCCATTCCCACACTAGACTGTTACAGCGCTATTTTTCCACTTTCGACACCCTATGGAATCCTGGGGTTTGCAGTTCAGGGAGAGGCCTTTGAGGGGCTGTTTCCTTTGAGGCCCCTCCCTAAACTGCAAACCCCAGGATTCCATAGGGTGTCGAAAGTGGAATAATAGCGCTATAACAGTCTAGTGCGGAAATGGCCTGGGTCTCCCCAGAATAAACCATTTTCAGAAGCTTGGTGGTGATAAGCAGCCTTTCCTGCTCCCAGTCCCAGGTCCCGCCCCTCCGGCTGTAAAAGGATCTTTGCCTACAGGAGTGGGAAAGAGCTGTCTGTGCCGCAGAGCTTGGAGTGTTGTGCACTGCTGGGCTACACAGGTTAGGGTAAGGAATGGCGCCTGCCCCCTGCCAGGCTCCAACTCCCATCAGCCACAGTGGTGAAGGGTAAGGGAGGGGAGCTGCAACTCCCCACATATCCCACTGTTGAACTGTTCTTACCATCAGGAGCTTCTTCCAAATGTTTAGGTGTAATCTCTTTTCCTGAAGTTTGAAGCCACTCCGTGTCCTAGTCTCCGGAGTAGCAGAAAGCAAGCTTGCCCCGTCTTCCATATGACATCTTTTCAAATAGTTAAACATGCTATCTTGTTGCCTCTTAACTTTCTCTTCTGCAGACTAAATATCCCCAACTCCTTAAGCCACTCTTCCTCGGGCTTCATGGTTTCTAGGCCTTCTACCATTTTGGCTGCCCACCTCTGGGCATGTTCCAGCTTGTCAACATCCTTCCTGAATTGTGGTGCCCAGAACTGGACAAGGATTATACCAGGTGGGGTCTGACCAAAGCAGAATAGAGAGGGGCACTACTACTTCCCAACTCTCTTTGTTTCTGTTCATCTTTAAGCCACCAGAAGAGTAGGGTATTAATCAAGTAGGGGTGATATTAAAAGTGGGTTTTCAGTCGGTCAGTCAGTCCATCCATTCATCCCTTCTTGGGAGCCTGACTGACAAAGACCTTCGATGCTACCACCCATTTGACCAGCCCCCTGGTGTTTATATCAGCCAACAGCCAATCTGCCTGAGAAGGGTGATTTACGGAGGGGCCAAAATGGATCGGACAGGGCTGGTAGACACATTCCTTCCTCCTTGGCAGTTCCTGAAATTCCTTAGGCTTCCTGGGCCTGGTCCAAGCCGCCTGCTTTCTTGATCCTATGCAAAATGCTTTGGTCCCCGGACCCTCCTCTCCCCGTTCCCCAACCCCACCCCCCAGGTACCACAAATGTGATGATGAGGCGACAACCTGCCCCAAGCCTGCGCTCACTTTTTCTCCCCGTTTAAAAAAAGAAATGGCAAAACAGGAGAGGAAGCCGATGTTCTGAGGTCTTCAATAATTCAGAGAGTCAGGCTCCTTGCCACCTCAACGCTGGTCATTGCCTATTCCAAGGGCTGAGGACGGTCAGGCAGAAAACTCTTCTCCATGAGGGCAGACGGAAGCGGCAGCCAGGGGCCAGGCATGGGGCAGCCTTGCGTTTGTATAATTGGAGGGGGAGGAAAGAGGGAGAGATGGAGAAATCTCCATCCCCTCTCCCCAGTCCGTCAGCTGTTACACTCCACTCCCCAGGCATTTAAGTGTGATTTTCCCTCAACTCTGTCAGCCCGAGGTTCCTCAAGCCACCTTTTCCATAACCTTATTTCTCAAAAACATTCTTAGCTTCAGAGACCAAACATTTTCCTTTTGATCCCCCTTTCAGGGTCTATAGTGGCCTTATCCCTGTGTAGCTTTGGGAGTGGAACAGAATGTCCTCTGGGGTATGGGGGGCGGAAGAAGGGGGCTGCTCATCCAGCCTCTTCTTGGCTTGTGGGTAAACAGTGGGCTGTAAAGCCAGAATGATGATTAAAAATAACCCCAGCATTTTTTTCTTCAGCTACAAACACCCACACTATCAACACACCAATTCATTGAGGCCTGTGCTGGCCTCATTCTGCAGGGCTGGGGAGTCTTTGACCAGTGGTCCACCCACCCTCCCTGCCTCCCTCCCTCCTTCCTTCCTTCCTTCCTTCCTTCTCCCCTGGCCCATCCACGCTGGAGGTTGCAGTTCAGCTGCTTGGATCAAGACAGCTCCCTGTATTTCTATTCTTCATAAAGAGAAGGGACTGGATTGCTCACCATGGCATCATGTCATGTACAGGGTAACTCCACTCCCAGAAACTGGGCTTAGAAGTTTGCAAAAGCTTTATTCAGGAACAGTAGAGTAGCAGCAGCACATTCTGGCCATTGTGGAGACTAAAGGCTCTTCAGATTTATAGTAACATCACATATTTGCACGCACAAGGTCCTTATTTGTCTGCTAATTAAAATAACTCTTTTCCCAGGTTCACTTTCTGCCCTCCAAGGGCCTGACCTTGTATCTGCATTTGTTCTTTCTCTTATTTATTAGAATAGCATTCCTTCATTCCCAAAACACTGTTTTCTCCATCAGTTCCCATCAAACCCTTCCAGCCCCCTCTGTTCCAAGCATTACAGGGCATTAAACAGCAAAGCACTACGTGGCAAATAACATGGCATTAAACTGCCTAGCAAATTACATAGCATTACATGGCATCAAACATCAAACCACTACATGGCATTAGCAAGCATGGCAGGGAAAGCAAAGCTGACCTGATACATCCTCAATCACAATACAAAAGAGAGAGAGAATCAATCTCCTCAACTTGCAATCCTCTTATAGTAGCTAACCTATATTATGTTTTCTTTTTCAATAGTGGGATTTAACTTCTTAAGAGTTGTATTTAATGCAGCTCCCCAGCAAGGGGATGAACTCCCCAAGTGCTCTGTTTGAAACAGCATGTCCCACAGTCTGATTGTTTACCTGGAAGTTGGTCTGCCTGTAAGTTTCTTCTGGGCCCACCACAGAAAACTTGTAGGTGGATGGTTACTAGGAACAGGGCTTTTTCCATGGTGGCCCCCTACATTTATGTCTCCCATGATGGACACCAGTGGAGGGCAAAGTCTGGCCCACACACCACACATGGCCTCCATGGAGGTTTTGGTGCCCTTAGGACAGGCATCCAGGAATGGCAATGTTTTGTGTTTCCAGAGGTTGAGGGGCCTCTAAAATCCCCCTGAACCCAAAGCCAAAACCATCCAAGACTTTCTTCTGTCCTTTCTTCTAGGTGTGGCACATGGGGGGTACTCATCCTAAAAATATGAATGGCCCCCAGGCCCACTAAAGTTGCCCACTCCTCCTGCAAGATATTCAGTCCATCCTGCTGCTGGATGCAAGAGACTGAAAGCTAGAGCATCTCTGGGTAGGAGGGTTTTCTGCCTGGCGCTTGAAGACCTCCTTCTGCAATGGAAGATTTGCCCCCCTTCCAGATAATGAGTCACGGCATTCAACTGCTTTTGCCATGGAGAAGTCTCTCTCAATGTTGAACCAAAATCTCCCCTCCTGTAATTTATGCTTATTAAATCAAGTCCTGCTCACTGAGGCAGCAGATTAAACAGTCTTTTATGTGACAACACTTCAGATCTTTGTAGAACTTCTTCTTCTAGCTAAGAACTGGGGAAACTTAATAGTTTTGGATGACGTGGGACCACGCTGGCCAGTTGTCATCCAAACCATAATGTTTCCAAGCTCTGTCCAAGCTTAGCATGCCTGTGTCCTTGAACGTTTCCACACAGAACTTGGCATTCCACAACCCTGACCACTTTTTGTTGAACCTGGTCCAATTTGTCTACATGCTCCCTTAAATATGAAGCACCTAGAAATCCAGATGAGGTCTAGGGAAAAGAATGCGGATGCTCAGGTGCTGGGAGGCAGCTAAACTGATCAAATTCCCAAATCTCATTAAGCTGGCTGTAGTTGCTCTGGATGGAACAGGCAGGGGAAAGAGACCCATTTGGTAATTTGTTTTTTTATATATACTGGAAAGACATTTTCCTTTCCTTGTTTGTTTCATTCTGTCTGCTGCCATTCCCCCACCCACCCCGAATCCTGTCCCCTTTCTGTTACCGTTCAGCAAATCCTGAGTCACTGGCAGCATTCGGCAATATTCTACATTCAGGGACATGGCAAAAGGTTTAGATGTGACATGTGGATAATGTGATTGACTGTTACTCACCTTGGCCTCAGAAATGGAGAACTGATTGTAAATAGGCAGTAAATTATACGGAGAGGAATTATTCAATAGTTACTCATGTATCCATTGATTATATGATTTGGCACATCAATAATCTGTGTAAAAGAGTTTGACTCTCTAAGATATTTGTATGTCAGAAATAGGAAGCGCAGGAAAGATTTTAAAACTGACGTAATTCTGTTGAATGGGACAAAATCAAAGCTAGACAAGGGAGACTGGCAGTTAAGAGTCAGTGCAAAGCAGTAATATTATGTGTAATATTATATTGAAGGTTCCTAAAGTTACACCTCCAAAGAAAGCCCCAAAAGGTAGGCAGCACCTGTGTTGGTGTGTATCAAGAAATCAGATCTAGCAGCTTTCACCTCCACCAGAAGGAAGGAAGCCTTTTGTAGAGCTAATGGCTTTTAATTGCCTATTCAAGACCAAGCCCACCCCACAACACTTTACAACACAACATGGACAAATTAGCAATAGCAGTTACATTTCTATACCGCTTATCAGTGTTAAATACTTAGCTAATTGCCCCCAACAAGCTGCGTACTCATTTTACCAACCTACAGAAGGATGGAAGGCTGAGTTAACCTGGAGCCCTGCAGGATCGAACTCACAATGTTGTGGCTGCAGTACCGGCATTTAACCTCTGTGCCACCAGGGCAAGTTGAATTGCCACTGATGGAAAAAATCCACACACTTCTCCCCAGCTACGCTGTGGGTTCCTGGTAAACTCAGAAGGAACAGGAAAACCTGAGTGGGCTGGGAGATGACATCGTCTTCCCTGCTTGATCAAATAATAATCCTGGTACTTTGACCCTCTGGGCCCCGGGTCCAGTATGCCGCTGCTGCAAATGTATTTGGCTGTGCCTGGAAATGAGGCGAGAGAGATTCAGATGCAGGAAAGGGAATCGTGCCAGAGGGGGAGGCCAAAGCATCCGGTGCGTCAAAACTGGGAGAGCGGGTTGAGATGTGGGTTGGCAGGACCATTACAAGGCAGCTCCTGAGCCAGGTAAAACCCAAGAGTGGGGGGGTGAAGTTCGGCCTTTGGGGTGGGTGCCAGATATGATCTGGGGAGGGGCGTGGGAAGTGGACACCCTCCAGCTCATAGAGGTCCTCCATGTTCAGGCACAAAGCTTTTGCAACTTGGCTTCACATTCAATTTTATGTCTTCTTCCCTTGCTTGCTCCCCCAGAGAAATTCTTATCAATTTGTGCATATTTATTGAATGCCACATGTTTCTGTGCACCTTTTTTTTTTCAAAAGTGTGCATTTTTAAAGCATATGTACCTTTGGGAAAATGCACATAAACACTTTTTAATCACATATTTTACTCATTTTTAAGTGAGCCTTCCCCCAGGGGGTAAAGGACATTGGCATGCATGTTTTCTCTTGTACGTTTGTCAAATCTGCATATTTTTGGAGATGTTCTTGTTGTTAAAATTGTGTGAATCTTTCTGCAAGCTCAGAAATGCTTGAATTTCTAACTGTAAATTGTATTTGGGTCTGCGCTCAGGTCTGGGAGTTGCCGATTGGGCAATTTTGCATTGAAACGGAAACCCAACATGTTTTTCATTCATCCCTAGCACTGAGATTGCTATTAGACCAACAGACTCCCAGATGTATACAGCTTATATAACATCTCCTCAAACTGTCCTGATTTGGCAGAGACGGTTCTGGTTAATCCTGTCGTGCCAACTTTTCAGCTGCTTTGTAAATGCCCCATTTCTCTCTCCTCCTGCTGCTGTTTTCCCCATTCATCCTCAGCCCATTTCAATGGCTGCAAAAGAAGTTTGCACTCAATTTACTCAACGGTTTACTTCCCAGTTAGACTCAAGCAAAAGCAAACTGCTGCACCCTCTCTTAGCTTGTGTATTCTTCCTCATTAGTATCTTAAACCATATTCACCATACTCAGACGTTGCTTGGCCACCTGTGTGGTCTGTAAAATGTTAGAGCAGGGCTTTCCAAATGGTGTGCCATGACACGTTAGTGTGTCACCTGAAGTGTGTAGGTGTGTCGCCTACAATCTTGGAAATGTATGTTATTATTTAGAAATCATATATTTTTAAGAAGAGTTTTCATGAGACATGTTGCATCCCCATACATTTTGTTATTATAATTCATATATGTGTCTGTATCTCTTATAAGGGGTTAATTTAACCTCCAGTTTGCTAGTAAACCTGAAATTACTGTGTTGCGAAATGATGCATGTCTAAAAAGTGTGTCACCAACATGAAAAGTTTGGAAAGCTCTGTGTTAGAGGGTAATGACACAATATGGCCATGTTATGGTTGAGAAACATCTCTGTGTCCTCCTTTGCTCACTATTTAGAAATAGCACCTCTACTAATGGGATCTGTAACTGGATTTCATAGTATATCATTGGCTGCAAGAAGTCATGCTCCTGCTCAAGATGCCGGTGAGCTAGCCATGCTTTACTCCAAGATAACTCCACCACCACATCTTCTGGTTGGCTTTTAGCATCCCAGGGTTACTGCTCCTGTTCTGTCCTCACTTGTGTTTGTTTGTTTGCTTCTTTTTATGAAATACCCCCTTAGGTAGAGAAGATGGTATCAGCTAGACATTAGGAGAAGCTTCCCAATGGTTATAGCTGTTCAGCGAGGGAATGGATTGCCTTGGAAGATGCTGGGTTTCCCTTCACTGAAGTTACTTTGGAATGCTCTAAACATCTCTCTGTCGGGGTTCCTGTAGCTGCAGCCTTCTGTTCAGATATGACACAGAGCAGGAGTTAGTCTAGGTGGCCTCAAAGGATCCCTTCCAGATCTATGACTCCATAATTATTCAGTGAAATGGCAAGTCAGGTATTTGCCGTCAGGCTTTATAGGGGCAACACTAAGCACTTTCATTCTCAGGCACCTCTTTGGCTGTAACTTCTTTGGGAAACAGCGGCTGTTTTGAAAACATCTCCTGTTTTCTGCTGTGGTTTTGTCACTGTGGCACTTCAATGAATCCCTAAAGCTTTTGCACAGTAGCCGTTCTGTGATGATGCTGGAAAGGGCTTTGAGGACTAGCACTTGACAAGAGTGCTGATGCATTTTTAAATACACCATCGGAACAATAAAAGGCCGACGATCACAGCTTGTCTCTGTCTCTGTCTGTCTCTCTCTCCCCCTCTCCCTCGTGTCCCTCTCGCAGGTGTAAGTGCAACCTCCATGCCAATCAGTGCACCTTCAGAGAGGGAAGCCTCCAGTGCGAATGTGAACACAACACCACCGGGCAGGACTGCGGCAGGTGCAAGAAGAACTTCCGCAGCAAGTCCTGGCGGGCCGGCTCCTACCTGCCCCGCCCCAACGGCTCTCCCAACGTGTGTAAGTAGCGGGGCAAGAATGCCCACAGCTCATGTGCACATACTGCCTCTAAAGTATCACTAAAAACCCATCCTGCCAATAGGCACTGGTGCCTTCTAGGTGTTTTGGGCTGCAGTCCCCATCTGCCCCACCTAGTGTGGCCAATGGCCAGGGGATTGAGATCATAGAATCATAGAATCATAGAAATGTAGAGTTGGAAGAGACCCCAGGGGCCATCCAGTCCCACCCCCTGCCATGCAGGAAAACCCTCAAAGCACTCCCGACAGATGGCCGTCCAGCCTCTGCTTAAAAACCTCCAAGGAAGGAGACTCCACTGCACTCCGAGGCAGCAGATTCCACTGCCGGACGGCCCTGACCGTCAGGAAGTTCTTCCTGAGGCTCAGGTGGAATCTCCTTTCCTGCAGCTTGAATCCATTGCTCCTTGTCCTGGTCTCTGGAGCAGCAGAGATGCTGTAGACCAGCGATTCTTAACCTTTTCTTTACTGGGGACCCCTGCAAATATAACTTTTCTCCAGGGACTCCAAGACTTAAGATTTAAATATTTAAATTTAAATACTCAAATATTTATTTAAATTTTGAAAAATTTATTTATTAAAAGCATCTGGAGGCCGAGTCAAATCCCCACTCAGACACTGGGTGACCTTTGGCAAGTCACGTTCTCTCAGCCTCGGAGGAAGGCAAAGGCAACCCCCCGCTGAACAATCTTTCCAAAAAAACCCCACACACATAAAGGAGCTGCAGTGGCTTAGGGGATTTGTTGTGCTTTTTGGCCATGGTGGCATTGGGGGACTGTAGCATAAAGGGGCTGGGAAGTCACAGTGGTGCTGCTTTCTACTGCTAAATCAGCAAGAATTGACAGTGTGGGCCAGTGGCCAGAGCAGCTGCGACATAGGAGGTCAGATGAGCCATGAAAACTCACTGAGTGCCCACTTCCTCTCAGCCTGACCTACCTCACAGGTTGTTGTGAATATAAAGTACGTCAAAGTGATGTGCAAGAATAATAAAACTGAGACAGGATTTACATGGTTCCTGGAATGAACATTTGGCTGGAGTATACAGAGAAGGCGTAACAAGCCAGGAGCTTTCTCAGCATGTGTCTGAGCCTAAAAATGGCTGGAGCATGTTGAAATTCAGAGGTAAACGTCTTCTGGATATCGGGTGCCACCACAGTTAATTTCCTGCTTTGAATAACTACCGGACAGCAGAATCATAGAAAACCCCAGGAGAATGACCTCAAGGGCTGAACCCTAGAAATGAGGAGGGGGTCTCTCAGATTACTCAGTCCCTGGTTGTTTAGGGCCTCAAAAACAGGGAACAAAATCCTGTGTCTAAAAAACCTCCCAGGGCGCCTTACAGATTGCAATCTGACTAAAATAAATGACACATGAGGAGTAAAAGACAGGGAGGGAGGAGGAAAAGAGCAAGCCCAGGGTGCAGGTCTCATCAGGAATGGCTGTTTCCAGGCCGTGAAAGAGACAGCTGAAAAGCCACGATGGAGCAACAACGGCTTTGCTGCTGGCCTTTGAATCAGCCACAGCATCCTTCAGCGTTCCCAGAGACACCAGTCTGTTTTGTCACTTCTTCCCATCTCTGAAAAAAAAAATGTACTGGCTTTAGGGTGATCAAAGCTGAAATCTGGGCTCCAAAGGCCATGACAGAAGCGCACTGTGCTTGCCAGGCGTGGGAGATGGGGGAGCTTTGAAAGGGAAGGCGCTTGTCAGCTACCGCTGCGTGCCTGGCGTCCTTCAAAGGAGCCACGGAGAGCCTTTCCAGGGATGACAGCCGTACGTGGTGTACGGCAACGTGCAGCCCCCGCGGGCTCCCCCTCTCCCGCTTTCCACATCCAGCTTGCCTCTCGCAGTCAGGATGCAGGGACAAGGAGGCCTGGGCACAGCCTGAGCCCCCAAGCCCCCCAAATTTGGTCATTCTGGGGTGGGGGGAAGAAGACGGGGGCTGGGGGATGATATTAAGAGTAATAATCTGGAGCTACCCTCCCGACAAAGGTCTTGGAGGCAAGTGTGTGTGAGCGCTACATTCCATCTTTATTGTTGTGCTTTTTAAATGCTGGCACAAATGTTGTCTTCCCTATGACAGCTGATTAAAATTTTTATAAAACCTTTTTTATCATATAAATGTTGTCTTTCATATGGCAGCTGATTAAAATTTTTATAAAAACCTTTTCATCATCAGGTTTTTAGCTGTGTCTCATTTGTAAGCCACCTTGGGTTCCACATTTGAAGGAAGGAGGGATTATAAATTGAACAAATAAAACAAATAAGAAATGTCAGGAAAGTCCACTTTTGGACGGCTCTGGTGCAAAACTGCCCTGAGCCATCCCTCACAGATGAAAAGAGAACTGGACCTCAGCAATCCATCCAACCTCACACTTCTCTGTGTTTCATACATCTCAGGCCATTTCCGCACTAGACTGTCATAGCGCAATGATTCCACTTTCAACCTCCTACGGAATCCTGGCCTTTGAGGCCCCTCCCTAAACTGCAAACCCCAGGATTCCATAGGAGGTTGAAAGTGGAATCATTGCACTATAACAGTCTAGTGCAGAAATGGATTTAGTTTTTAGGGAGGGGTAAGACCCAAATTGATTTCGAATGGATGAAATACATGGATAAATATATTTTGAGATAAAACAAGTGCAAAAAGGTTACTCAAATAAATATCACAGTGTTCTGAAGTCAATTGTTCTGATGTCAAGAGCACATCAGGTACCAATGTCATATTTGATAGCAGTTCTGTGCTGATGTTCTGAGCAAATAAAACCTTTTTGGGGTTAGGAAGGTGCTTTCTGTACGAAACGCCAATCAGAGGTCTTTGTAAGGCCCCAAACGTTTCTCATCAGTTTCACAAAGATGCACAAAAAGTCACTGAACAATGTTTCCGTTCCGATGACTTTTTACAAAAATCCCTGCCTCACCCCCGCTCACCTTTCCGCTGAATGCTGGTAAACCTCACACACCAAAAGTGTAACTTTATTAATGATAAGCTGTTGTGCGAAAGCTGATGGGGACATACGACCCTGCTCAGCCAAAGGGCAATGGGAGAGAACGTTAATAAGTTCAGTCACCGGCTGGTGGATCTCCACAGGTCACTGCGGGTGAGGCGGGTGGGGGACCCATTGCTCTGCTTTGCCCTGCTCAGCCTGTTTTGACATCCCCAGCTGCTCCGAGTGTACTTGGAAAGAATAGCTCATTTTAATTAGCATCAGTGTCCTTTTTTCTGTTTGCTGACCTCCCTCCTCCTCCTTCTTCTTCTTCCTTTCCAGGTGCAGCTCCAAACTTCGGCAGTAAGTAAAAAAATGTGACTTGAAACGCTGAAATGCGACGTGCCCGGTGCATGGTCCCCCGTGCCCAGCCCTAGGCAGGGAGAAGGCGTGCTCTTTCCTCTGCCTGTTGGCCTCTTTGGGGCTCATGAGCCTGCTCCCCTAATTGCCCCTCATTTTCTGCCCTGTCAAAAAGCCTTCTTTGACTCCAGCAACCTCTCATTGTCTCTGTCGCTCTGGCACATTTTCTCCCCCGCGAGGTTTGTTAGAGTGTCAGCAAGGAAGGAAATGAAAGGTTTCTCAAAAACAGCAAGGAAGGCCACCAACTTCTCCTCTTCCCTGTCGCACCCCCTCCCCGTCCATCTCACAGTATCACAGGCTGTACTTAAACTTTTGTCATAACAGCGAGAAAACTGTTTTCGACTTCTCAGCTACAGGGGTCCAGCATTTGTCACCTTGGTTAGACTCGAGCACATAATGGTTTTTAAAAATATATGAAGTGGAAGGCATCGTATCAGGCCGTCACTGAGAAGCATTTGCTGGCAAAATGTCATTCTGTTTCAAGCAGGGCTGCAGGACTATACGCGAGAGAATTTCTCTCCCCTCCAGGAATGTCCCCGTGGGCTGAAAGGCCACCAGTTTCTAGCCTAGAGGCAGGGAATTGTTTCCGTATTGGGGCTGACATGGCTCCCAGGGCCAAACGAGGGCCCAGGTGATGTCAGGGGGCAGGGCCCGACCCTAAGCTTTCCCCTTCACTTGGCTCCATCTCTCTCTTTCTCCTTCTGTCAACCATTTTCAGCTTTTCCAGAAAGACAAAGAGTTTTGTCTTGCACAGAGAGTCTGTCCCTTCCTGCACCTCATAGTGGGACCACTGGACTGTGATGGACACACTCAGGGAACCTGTGTGTTTTCCCATCTTTGATTTCTGATATTCCAGTCATTAACTTCAGCAATAACAGGGAAACCCACCACTACTATTGGGCAACAAGAGAGAGATCCTCCTTCGGCCCACTCATCTTCCCTGCTGAGGTTAGGCTGCAAATATCTGCAGATTTCTTTTCTCCATCATGGTCTGAACAAGAGTCACCTCTATAACTCTGCTAATTTTCAGCTTTGGCCAAACTTTTGCTCGGAAAAGCTATAGTTTTAGCCTACAGCTCCCAGAAATCCCCCAAGCCAGTGTGGCCAGGGCCATACCTGATTTGGGCTCTGGCTGGGCTCGCTGCCAGAAGGGACGCTTTGCACAGGTTTCCACTCAGATGCTGAGATGCCAAAAGAAGAAGTTTCCCTGTCCTGGGCGAGGAAGACCTCTTGCCCTGCTCCCCATGGAACGAGGAAGCATCAAATACTTTCCTGATGGAGTGAGCCCCCACCTAGTTTGGGAAAGCTTGCGCAAAAGAACCCACGTGCCCAGAGACGATGCTGCCGCGTTAATTAGCAGAGGTGGGGAAGGTGCCATCTGGGCGTTCTCCCTCAGGCGCCAGGATGCTGGGGCTTATCCCTGGGTGGACAGGTGGGCTTAACTCAGGCATAATTAAGTAGCGTGACCTACATCTGAGAGGAGAACTCAGTAGTCAGAGGGCCTCTTGGAATCTGCATCGGTGGCTGTGAAGGTGTCCCTTAGTGGGGTCATCCTCTTTTACTGATTTTTGTTGGCAACGTGGTTGCAAACACAGCATGGATTGGCCTGCAGGGTTCTACAGTCAGGGAGCTTGGAAAAGTCCTTCTTTCCATACTGCAACTCCCAGAATCCCCCATCTGGCATGGAAAGGGAGGGCTCATCCCTTGACTGGACCTGTAAGGACCTCGTGGCCCCCATCCCTGCCAGAAGGTGTCTGTCCCCACTTCCAAGACGTGGCAGGATTTGAGATCAGTGCTTGAAATGTAACTTGGGAAGACGCCTTGGGAGAAACACAGTGTCTTTCTTTGTTTCTTTTTCCCTTCCTCCCCTCCCTCCCCACTTTTATTTTTCTTTCGTTAGCCAACGAGCGGCCCAAGAGAATTACTACCACAAAAGCTACTACTACTACCACTACAACTCCCAAAACCACCACAACCACCACTACTACAACCACCACCACAACCGCCACTACTACCACCACTACCACCAGCACTACCACCACTACCACTGCTGCTCCTACCACTACAACCACCGCCACCACCACGACCGCTACTCCCATTTTCATCACTACCACTATCCCCGCCACCACGCCACCCATCACAACAGTGCAGCCAGGTGGGTGCCCAGCTGTCGTCCGCAAGGCACAACGCCCGCTCCCGGTGACCCCCCCCGTGCTTCCTTGAGTAGACCCATTAGAGACAAACTCCCCCATTTCCTGCCTTCAGCAGCGCAACAAGTAGGGGGCAGCCTAGTTCCCTTGCCACTTCTTCACTCATGGATCAGGGCCATGGATAAAAATCACATTGCCCATCAGCTCAGGCCTTTCCGTTTGTCAGCAGAAGAGGTGCAGCTTTTAAAGATCTAATTAATGCAGTGAAAGGCATTGGCGGGACAGTGCCCACTAATCACGTCTCGTAGAGGGAAGCAGTTGCCGGAACGTTGCAGGAGGGTCTCTCTTGGGAGCCCTGGCCAAGAGAAAGGGGCAGCGGAAAAAGAGACCACCTCCCCCCACCATACTCCCAACTATTTCCAATCCCAGCAGAGTTTGAAAAAGTTGCTTCTTGGACTACAGCTCCCAAGTCTGGCTGGGTGATTTGGAGACTAGTTCCTTTTAAAGCAGAACTTTCCAAACTTTTCATGTTGGTGACACATTTTTTAGATATCCATCATTTTGCAACCCAGTAATTCAGTTTTACTAGCAAACCAGAGGTTAAACTAACTCCTTGTAAGAGATATGCACACATACATAAATTGTAATAACAAGAGGTATGGGGGCACAACATATCTCATGAAAACCTTTCATATATTTTTTAAAATGTGTGATTTATAAATAATAACATACCTTTCCAAGATTGTTGACAACATACCTATACACTTCAGGCAACACACTAACATGTCACAGCACTCCATTTGGAAAGCCCTGTTTTAAAGGTAAAAAGTAACATCCCAAACATTCTAATAACAGCTGTTAACTTTTAGCTCTGCCCATCCACAAGTGTTTTCACCTCAGTGCTATTAAACTGAGCACCAGGGGTGGGCAACTGGGGAAGGCTAGGGGCCCACATTAGCCCCTAGGAGACCTTGAAGGGCCACCCCTGCTCCCACAAGGAAAGCCCCCCCAACACCTCTAGAGGATAGAGGAGCATTTTCAAAATACTTTGAGGTCCAAAAAAGGCCTCTCCTGTCCCTAAACTGGCCTGAGGGGCTGCAAAATGTAGTGGAAATTCACCTCATGTCCCCTAAAGGACAGCGTGAAGCATTTCAGAGCAAAAAACTTTTTTAAACAATTGCAAAAATTGTTTTTGACCCTTTGTGGGCTCAGGGGCCCTCCAAACATAATGGAAATGTCCTCTACATCTTCTAGAGTGCATTTGGGGGACAAAACCTCCCTATCTTTGACCTTGGAGGCCCAAAAAAAATGGCCTGGGGCCACATGCGGCCTGGACCCCCCCAACTCCCTGTATCATGATGGTTCCTGAATAATACACCTCTGTCCTCAGGCTGGATTTTCTGAGACACTGAAGCATGGATTCTACACCTTGGGCGTACTCCAGGGCTGATGTGGTTTTTATCCATGTTTGCAACTTGCAAAATAACAGTAGAGTAGTAGTAATAGTGGTAAAAGCCAGAAGGATTTTTGCTGCTCAAGATCTTCTGGGCTATGCGTGCTTTGCTTCCGTGTCTTCTGGGTAGAGGTAGTGAACTGCTTTTTTAGATACTGGAGGAGATGAGGGGAAACAGATGTTTGCATTTGTGTTGGGAAATGAAGCAAAACTTCAGATCTCCTGTTTCTTCTCCCTGTGTTGGAATCTGAGCATTTTCTAGGTAGTATCTGTCTAGCTTTTGCAAGCCCTGGAAATTCACAGGGGTTCCTTGTTTTGCTTATAGCTGTCAGACAGGGTTGAGAGTACAGTGGTCCAAATCCCGTATAGCACAGTGGAGCAAAGTACTTGCATAGGCGGAACTATATACTACATCTGGCCATTTGTCACCCCCAGACTTACCATTGAGCTGCTGCAGCCCCCCCATGGCCATTCTGTGGCTTGTGGACAGCATTTGGAGAAGCATTTGGTTATGTCCCTGTAGCCAGTCACACAAAAAACTACATCTTCCACAGAAATCTGTTGGGTCATCCAGAGGTCTCAGAAGATGATATAATCACTCTGCATCTGATTATGGGGACAGAACTAGACACTTCTCTGATCCCCCCCCCGCTCTCCACCTCCAGGGGAGCGGCTGCAGCAGCTCAGTGGTAAGTCTTGGGGGTGCGTTTTGGTCATTGCAGAGGGAGGAAAGGCAATGAGTGAGAGTGTCTTTGCATTATGGCCTAGTAGGGTATCCAGTAATTAAATATTTGCTTTTGTGTCAGCTGCATTTTAATCTATTAACCAAAAGCACAAACTCCAATTTTCTGCATGGGTGCATTTTTGATAGATTGAAGGCAACGCAATATGGCTTACTAACTTAGTAAACTGGGTAGCAGCCCTGTGTGCATTTACCTGAAAGTAAGTATGAATGCTTTGGGGCTTTCCGGCCAGCCAGATATAAGATCAGGCTGAAATCTACCACGCGGTGGACATAGAATCATTGAAGAGTTGGAAGAGACCTCCAAGGGCCATCCAGCCCACAGCTATGAGCTGTACCAGTCCATAAGAGTGATGCTCTCCAGGACTGGTGGGGAAAGGCGGCCAGGGTAGAGAAAAAGGCAGAGTCGGAAGCAGGCAGAACCAACCAGTTCCGGTTTTGTCCCCTCCCTCCTCCCTGCAGTCCAAGGCCTTAACGCTGAACCGATTGAATGGCGTAAGTGTATCTGATGTTGGTCCAGTTTCTGCACATGCTTTAGTCTCTTTGAAAGGAGAGGAGTGCCACAGCCCCCATGAGCTGGTTACATGTAAGGAGGCAGGCGGCAGTAGACATGCCCGAGGGAGGCTGAGCTGGGGCGCAGGTAGTGCCCAGCTTCTTTTAATGGACCAGCCTCTACTGTTACCAGCAACATCTGCATCCCGTTAACATGAGCTCTTCCAAGTTAATCAACTGAAACCTGATTAATCTACTAATTCAAAAGGTTGCAGAAATTGACCCCAAGGGCAGCATAATTATAGCACTTTTTCATTACCGTCGTTTTTCATTAACCGTCGTTTGGAATCCTGGGATTTGCAGTTTGGGGAGGCGCCTTTGGAATTTCCCAACCGGAAAGCCCCCCAGTCCTCCCCGAGCCTCCAAAGCCCAGGATTCCAGGGGAATGATGGAGCCACGGCAGTTAAAGTGAAATCGTAACACTACGGTTGTATAGCATGGAGGGCCCCAAGGCGCCCTGCAAAGATCTCAGCCGTGCTTTAAATCTCTCCAGGCTTTCGTAGGTGAGGTTTTTCCTAGGAAGGTGTTTCACTGTCACGCATCCCCGTGCTTCCTCTTCCTCTCTTTTAACACGTGTATTTGTGTGATTTTTTTGCACCCTCTGAGCAGCCACTGTCGAGCAGCCTGCTGGCCTCCCTGCTTCTGTGTCCATCCAAGAGACACAGATCAAAACAGGTACTTTACAACCAGGTGGATGTTTCTGTTCTCTCGCTGTGTGCCTGTTTTTCCGCACATGTCACTCAAAGCAAATGTAAACTGGCCGGGGCAGCCCCAAACTGCGCGGAACAGTTTCCGTGCAAAAGAGCCTTCTGGTGCTGTTGAAAAATGGGGGTGAGGGGGTGCTGTGTTGTGCTGCTTCCGTTGCTGCTTTCTACAAGCCAACCCACTCTAGATGTTTTGGGCTGAGGCTCCCATCATCCTCAGAGCCATGCTGACTGACTCTAAACCTCCAACTGGGGGCCGATAGGAGCTGTAGTCTAACACAATGGTTCTTAAGCTGGGGTCCACTAACTCCTGAGGGTCCACAGTGCCTCTCCTGAGATCACCCTTCGGCCATGGAAACCCCCTGGGTGGCCTCAGGCTAGTCACATTCTCTCAGCCCCAGAGAAAGACAAAGGCAACAAATCTTGCCAAGAAAGCCCTCGTGATTTGCTTTACGGGTCGCCGTAAGTCAGTTTTCAAAGGGGAGAGACACGATGGCTAGAGAGAACTTCCTCCTGTACGAGGCCCTTTGTTGTTGTGTGCTTTCACGGCAACCTTAAAGGGAACCTGTCACAGGGGTTTGGGGACAAGATTTGTTCAAACGGGGTTTGCCTTTGCCTTCCTCGGAGGCTGAGAGAATGCAACTTGCTGGAGGTCACCCTGTGTCTGAGCTGGGATTTGAATTCTTGTCTGTGGAAGCATTTAATGGATAAATAAATATTTGAATATTTAGGTAAATATTTGAATATTTAAATCTTGAGCTAAGTCTTGGGGCAACAAATTATACTTACAGGGGTCCCCAGCAAAGAAAAGAACAAGAACTACTGAACTGAGGACTGGCCTAGGACAGGGCATCTGGCCACTCTGGGATGTCAAGGTGCTGGCAGCCATTTCGGGGGGCAGTGTCCAGGCTGTCTCCGATACCCCAGGCTCAGTCTTTGCTTCTGAGCAGAGATATCGAAGGCCTTTCCCTCCTCCTCCTCTGACTGCAATATGAGACCATCCAGGAATGTCACCAAGGCAGAGAGAGGGCTGATCTTCTCGGGGTAAAGTAAATTAATAATTCCCCCTGTTCTCTACAGGCTGAGCTGGTGGAGGTGTGCATGGATGACTAAAAGCAGACATGCCCGCGGGCCAGCTTTTTATTGTGACTCTAATTAAGCCCTTGCCAATTTGCACGGGGCCCTGGCGGTATTCTGGCTTAATGCTCTATTAATATCAATTGGCTCTTGTCTCCCAGTTCAACAGGACTCTGTCTGTTATCCACCTTTAAAGGCTAGTTTGGGGGGGGAGGGAGAGGGGAGGAAGATCGGCCCTCCAAATTGTTTATGATCCATCCATGGCGGCTGGAAGATGACATTTCTATCATTTTAGATTTCTCAGTTGAATACCGTTCTTCATCAGGTTGGTCAAACTGTGTTTTTCAAATGAAGTTTTTTCTTCTGCTTGTTGGGGGGGGCATACGCACACATGGGCATCCAGCAGAGACTGAAATTCAGCAAAACTCCTTGAAGATAAGGCTGGCTCTTCCAGGGATGAGAAACCTTGAGCATAATCTGACTTTTGTGTTGCTTTTGCAAGAAGCGACCAGCTCTTCTGGCGTGGCTCCGTTGCAAGCCAGCTCCTCTCCGCCCAAGGCTGACGCTGGGAGCGAAGGTAGGAGAAGGCACCCTAGATTCACACCCGTAGCTGGCGAGTGAGCATCCTTCTGGGTCCACGTGTGCTTCGGAGCTGCTTTAGCTGCTACCAGTAGAGCATCTCTTTGATTTCTGGGCCATCAGTCTCATTTTCTCTGCCCACAAATGGACGGGCTTTATCCTTTGTCTGGTGCCCTGTGTCCAGCTGGCATGGCCGAGCAAAGCTGGATGGAGGCTGGGGGCCCGGCAGAGACATCAAAGGGGGGAGGATAATTGGGGAGGGGAGTGAGATTGTTCTTGGCTCACTGCTGAGAGGATGAGATGGCCATGGAAACCACAGGGTCCTCTGAGCTTTATCAAGTGTGTACAAAGAGAAGGCAGTGTGATATGTAGATTAGGAGGTGTTTACAGCGTGGGGTTATTCCCTTTGTGACATCTAGTCTGTGTTTTGTGCTTACCTGTGCTTGTGATTGGCAGTATTTTGTGGTTCAAAGGGACCTCGATGTGTTGCTGTGGCGGGGTTGGTTGGTGAGATCTTCGTTGGAGCATCACTCAGCGTCCTCAATTCTTGTAAAAACATGATAATCTTTTTGGACTGCAGCTCCTAGAATGAGGATTCTGGGAGTTGTAGACCAAAAAGCTGGAGGAGGGACCTTTTAGGGGTCTGCTTATATAAAATACAATTCTTTAAGGAAGGAAGAGCCAGATTCCACAGAGTTTTATCATGTACATATGAGGGACAGGCAGCAGAACCCCGTGCATGTCTGCTATTAAATGAGCCCCCACTGAGTTTAATGGAACTTATTCCCAATAGGCAAATGTGCCTGAGGTTGAAGGCAGCACTTTCTCAGGAGAGAATATGCTGCTGGATTCTGGAAATGTGTAGAAACGGGTGGGGTGTCCTCCTTGGGTCCGGGAAGTACCCTCCGGCTTGGAGGACACAAGTCTAGTGAAAAAGGAACAGGAACTCATCTGAATTGGGTTTTGACATTTTCATAAGTGGGGTGAGAAAATTGTCCTTTCTTTGGAGCCATCCCAGATGGGTTTGATTTTGGCTTCTGATAGTTATCATGGTATGCTAAAAGTACAGCCTTCAAATGAAATGTTCTTTCCAACTGCTGAAACGCCAAGATGTTGTGAACCCACCAAGCTCGGCCGTGGAGAAACCCAAACCTGTGCCAAAGGAGCCTTCAGAGAACATTAGAGGTAAGGGAGGGATTTTTGGTCCTTGCCACAGCCAGTTGATGGCAAGTGCTGTTGCACCCGCTTCCAACTTCTGGGTTCCCCGGGGCATTTGGTTCACCACTCTGGGAACAGAATCCTGGCCTGGTGGGCCTGCGATCTGAGCAGTTGGTAATTGATGGTCAGAGGCAGCCAGGCACTTTATTCCTAGCTTTATCTGAACCATTCCAGTAGAAACACAGGGGTTTTCTGGTTCTTTGCTTATCCTGCGCATAGGCTGCCTGGCCAATATTCCTGTATACAGATGTCCTATATTCAGACTTGAGTCTGTAGCCATTTCTTCATAAGAATATCTTCCTGACACATTCCTTATACAAACAAATGATCAACACCACTAACTGAAGGGTGGTGCAGGAAGGGGTAACCCAATGTGATCCACGATCCTGGCAGAACTCCCTTGTGAACATTTAAAGGATTTAACACTTTTTTCTTTAAGAAAAAAAGTCAAGCAAGGGGGAACATGAGAACGGTGTGTGTAATGATACATGAAGAACTCTGTGGGGAAAGTGGATAGGAAATGTGGAGCTGCAGAGGACTCATATTTTCTTGCCGCCTTTATTCCCAGTTCCCCCCAGACTTTTATTTTTGCAGAAGGTTGGGCCTGAACTTTCTGTCTGCATAAATTCTCCCCCACATGCCTTGCTCACATTTCAGGCAGGCAGCCTGCCGCTGTAACAGCCTCACTTTCCTTCCCCCACCTGATGAAGAAGTCAGGGGCCTTTGAGAGCCAGAGTGATGAATTTTGCACCTTTTGACTACCCCAGTAGCATGGCTACTGTGGATAGGAAGACATTTGCCTCCCTCTCTCATGACACTAGAAGTCAAAGGTCAGGGGCGTGCGGTCGCCCAGGGAAGCGGAGCAGTGAGAATTCCAGAGCAGACTAAACAAAGTGTAGACTCACAGAATCATCACAGCTGGACGAGGCCCCAGGGGCCATCCAGTCCAACCCCCTTCGGCCATGCAGGAAGACACCGTCAAAGCACTCTCTCTGACAGAAGGTCATCCAAACTTTGTTTCAAAACCTCCAAAGAAGGAAACTCTGCCACATTCCATTGAGACAGCAGCAGAGTCCACTGTCAAACTGCTCTTCCTGCTCATAGGAAGTTCCTCCTAATGTTTAGGTGGAATCTCTTCGCCTGGAGTCTGAATCCACTGCGGCGCTTCTTCAGCCACCTCTGGAACCTGTTTCTATGGGACTGCAACTTCCACTGGCATGGTCGGTGGTGAAGTAGGATGAGAGCCCAGCATCATTTGGAGGGGAGACGTGTCTCCCCATTCCTGACTAGCCGGGGCGCTCCTCTCCTAAACCCATTTTTTTCAGCTCGTCATCAGCAAGAGAAGAGACAGTGCTAGGAGCAAAGGAGATGCCTGTCTTTCTGTCTGTCTGCCAGGCAGCCGGCAGCTCCAGCATCTGCACGGAGGTGCCAGGGGCATCTGGGAACACCCCCACAGACGGGCCAATCACAGGGCGAGAGCAATTAGGCTAATAGGCCATCCCTGTTTGACATACTTAAACCTAATTAGTTGATCCTTTGATTCTTAAACCTCTTTCGCTTCCTTTGCAGTTCTTCTCCTACCTCCATTTAGGGGCTAAGCCAGCTCCTCTGCAGCAAAAGCTGAGATCCCTGTGTTGTACAAACCTGGCCATCAACTTGCAAAATTGTGGGGTACAAAAAATATCCTTTTCCAAAAAGAAAATTAAAAGGGCAAATTTAGTGTCACTTGCCCATATTGGATAGGGGATAAGCACAGCTGGAAGGAAGATCGCCTGTCTGTCATCTCTCATGCCCAAGTCTCTCAACACTCACGCTGTGCTGGCAAAGACAAGGGACAATTGGGCATCGTTAAAGACCGTGTCTCTAATGAGGGGATGGAAATAAAGTCAGAACCCTGAATGCAACCATTCAACAACTTGTGCACTGGGACAAAGAGAACAATTATGATAATCAATTCAGAGAAATAGAAGGTGACAACAAAAAAGGAAGAACAAGAGACCTCTTGTACAAGATCTGAGAAAAGAAAGGGAAATTTAAATCAAGAGAGGAGATGCTTTACAACCAGGAGGGGAACACATTATAAAAAGAAATAAAAAGACAATGGAAACAACACATGGAAGAGATGTATAAGCAAGATATAAAAGAGATGAAAAGCTGACAGATGCATTCAAGGAAGAACGAAATGAAGAGGAATCACCAGCCCAGAAAGTGAAGTGAAAGCTGCCCACAGAGCAATTGGGGGAAATAGATCAGCAGGAGCAGATAGCATACCAATAAAGCTGATTCATTCTACAGAGACAGAAGCTACTCTAGTTCTAAATAAAATCTGCAAACAAATATGGAAAGCAAAAGAATGGACCACAGACTGGAAACGCTCAATATATGTTCCAATCCCCAAGAAGGGGGGCACTAGCGATTGCAGTAACCAAAGGACCATTGCATTCATTTCCCATGCAAGCAAAGTCATGCTCAAAACTCTACAATGAAGACTTCTACCATATATGGAGCAAGAAAAGCCAGCTGTCAAAGCTAGGTTCAAGAGAGGAAGAGGCACTAGGGGTCATATTGCAAATATACATACAACAATGCTTGGTAAGGTGGATGGCAGTAGGAAAAAGTCAAGATTGACTTGCCAGCCGTTAACAACAACAGCAAAAGGCTGTGTCTGGGCTGAATCACTTCCGATGGCAGTAAGGGGTCTTCACAGAGCTGGCCCTACCATTTGGCAGAGTGAGGTGCTTGCCTTAAGCAGAAGGTTTTTCTGAGAGGATAGCAAATTATTAGTTATTTAATGCATTGTACTTTGGGGGTTTTGCTAGGAAGAGAAAGAGGTACTTGTGAAATTTTCAGTTTCACATGCCAAAATAATGTGGCTGTCCTTGGGCATGGCTTGGATGGAACGGAGGTGCTTTTCCCTTCTTCACCTCAGGCAGAAAATGTTTTGGGCTGGCCCTAGGACTGCATGGTTGCACCTTCTGTTAGAGAGAAGTATTCCTTCCATGCAGAAATCTGGCATGTCAGAGAGATAAACTCAAACATCAGAACTTTTCCTCTCTGGTGCCAGCTTTATACATATAAGGATCTTGGTTCATTTGCAGAAAACTTCCTCCAACTTTTTGTTTGTTTGTTTGGGTTTTTTTGCAAGATATGTTTTGTAACCTTTTTTTGTATTTCATTCATACCCTGACAATGTAGCTTTGTTCTTGTCCTGTTTGCAAAGTACTCTGCAGCTGGACTGCAAACCTGGAGTGTGGAACATGGAGATTGTTTTTTAAAGGCAATTTTTTAAAAAATGGAGGTGGACACGCTTCCCCCTTGTAGAATTCTAACTGTCCTAAAAGCAGGTCTCTTCTGTGTCTCAGAAGGGGCTCAGAAGCCAGTTTGCTTAATCCCAGTGCATTAGTAAAGTAAATTGCTAGTCCTTGTAGATTCCTTGAGCTGCAGAGAAATTCAGCTCGCCTGGCTCCTGACCCTCTCCATTTGGCTGGCTGCTGGAGATGCCCATTCCAGGGACCCGGGCAGAGAGCCACTGGCTTCAGTTTCCCACGGGGCTCGCACGCCAGCTCATCAGTGCAGGAGCGCCAGCGCCAGTGGCAGGAGCAGCGGGAGCTGACAGACTCTGATGTTTGGGTAATCAGAAAGGAGAGGGTCTGGCAGGTCCAGTTGCCATGGCAGCATCCACGTTGCCAGGCTTTCTTTGCCCCTCCTGTGTGGCCGAGTCCACCTGGCTGAACGGGCGGCCCGCGGTCCACCTGTTCCAGAACTGCCAGGTGCCGGAGGAGCATCAAGGCCCACTCTTGGCTGCCCGTTGCTTTAATTTCCTCTGATCTGGGAGGCAGCGTGAAACCAGGATGAGGGCTCCAGGCATATCCACAGCCTTTGGTAGCCAACATTGTCACGGCACCTGGACCATGCAAGCTGTGGCCACTGAAGGCTTTGCGCTCAGAAATAGGGAAGGCAGGCGCTCACTGTTTCACCTTGTTCACTTGCCAGCTGGGTCAGAACTTCGAAGGCACCTGAGGGAACGGAGCGGTGGGGAATGGCGGCTGGACTTCGCAGCAACCTCAGGCAGAGAAGGTCCTGTTGAGTACCGTTCTGGGCCATTCCAAGTCACCTGTTTATTCACGTTTGTTCATACTATTCTCCTTCGGTCTACAGCGCCTGCCTTGGTTTTTCCCAGTAAGTTCTGGGCCAGGTATATTCTCTTCCTTTCTCCTTGCCTTGGGGACCATAAACCAAATCTCCTGTTTGGAAATGAAATGTGACAATGCTTCATGGGCATGGATGAACTGTGCCTCCCTTCCAGAGACTCTGGAATGGGGGCAACCCTAAAACTAGGCTGGGAGGTGAGCCAGCCTGAAATGACTAGGCCAAATTGGACTAACAAGATTCCTGTGTGGCTGAACCCCCTCCAGGATTGTTAAAGGGCAAAAGAAATCATTGTTTGGCTACTACTTGCAAAGAACTCAGATTGTTACTGTCTTCATTTAGAGGGGCAAAATATTGTCTTGGATGCAATGTTTTGTTTTGCAAAAAACATACTTGCAAGTAATTAATAATGACCGAATGCCAACTCGCAGTGCACACACCCCTGAAAATAATCTTGATAACAATCTCAGGATCCCTGCTCATGGAAGAGGCACGACTTAAAGGACTCCTCCCTCCCAAATATATTTGTATTTCGTTCTCTCTGATGCTCACAGCAGTTAGAAATGAGAAGCAGCAGAGGGGAAACCCTTTGGCCCTGAACATCATGGCAGAAACACAGTTCAGTTGTCAAAATGACTCTCCTGAAGAGAAGAGAAGCTGGCTGAGAAGAAGAGAAACACGGCAGTCCTTTCAGCTGATGGGTGCAGGTGTGCCGCTCTGCAGAGTCCTTTTGGGGTTGCAAAGTGTGCTCTTTGGGAGCTCTCTGCCAGCTGCGGCACTCGTGGAAGGAGCTGAGGACAGGAGGCTCATTCAGCCCAGGTCTGTTCCCCCACACGTGGGAGAGGCGCTTGCAAGGTCACCAGAGAGAGCTGAATGACATCCTGAACACATTTTAAACCAGGAGCTGGCATCTAAAGTCAGGGGGCTGCAGTGCATCAAGGACTGGCACCCCACCCCTGCCACCCTCACTTACTGCTTCATGGCAAAATCTCCCCTTTCCAATGTGCAAAGAAGGCATGTGGGCCATACATGCTTTGCTTTCAAGGTGACCCAAGCTCTCCGGGAAGCCTGAAGAACAAGACACCCCCCTCCCCACGTGCCCTGGCACACATGGAAGATGCTGCTGCTGCAGCAGCAAGCACCGTTGCTTTTTCACATGTAAGCAAGACTCGGGGAGGAGAGGGCCGTCTTTTAAAGAAACGGCCTTCCCAGAAGCCCTAAAATCAAGGCGCAACTCCCTCCACCCTGGACGCATGGACGCATGCCTTCTCTACGTTCTAAACACAGTGATTCTGTCAATGCGCTGAATTCAGTGGCAGGACCCCAAAGGAGGACATGGTGCCTGTGCCCTTTCATATCTGTTTTTGTAAGTATATTGATCTTTATTTGTTTTAGAGTTCCCAGTGCTGGAGAAAAGAGGGATGCAACTCAATGAAATAAGAAGCATGGTGGGGCCCATCCATGTTTCAACCACAGGGAATGGTTCACGTGTCAGCCTGTTCTCAGCGTGATTCAGTCAGGATCTGGCCCCAGCCAGACACTAAGGAGTTGGCAGAGAGGTCTTTGTGAAGGGACAGCAGTGGCCAGAGGCTGCCCCCCCAGGCACCGGCCAGTGTCTCCCTGCCCAGAGGTTGTGTCCTCTTGCTCAAAGGCTTAACACCTGAGTAGCCGTGAGGAAGGGGAGCCGTGGCGCCTCCACCTTCAGGGGCCAGAGAGATGGCAAAAGGGGCAGAGAGCCTGCAGGGCTGAGATGCCCCGTGATGTATGCTCCTGGCACCAGGCCTGGCAACAGGACAGAAGGTGGTAAGAAGAGCTTGCAAGCCAACAATGGAATGGGGGAGAGATGCTCAAATGTGCAGATATTTCTACATAGCTACCATGCCGCAGGAAGAAGAAGGAAGATAAGAGAGGAAGGGGAAGGAGGGGGTCCAGTAACAGCTGGGTGGCCATGGGAGGGGAGCCAGGCGCCAGCAAGGAGCCAAAGGGAAGCCAGGAGGCCAGAGGGAGGACACCTGGAGTGCAGGAAGGGGCCACCGTGCGACCAACACTGAGCTCAAGCAAGAGGCTCCCGTGCTCTCTCCTGGGCAGAGCCAGTCCAGGGTCTGGCGGTGGTTTGCTGTGCAGTGAAGCTCTTTGTGGGTGGCACAGGCCATTGAAACGTCTGTCTGTCTCGAAGTACTTGTTCTGGTAATCCCAGGTTGCTCACTATCAGGCAACGAGGAGAGCAAGAGGGATATATATCCACACATCCTATTTTGTTTCTGCTCCCTCTGGAAACCAGTGCTCTCAATTTTTGAGTTATATTCTCTCCCCCTGCTGCCACCACCGTGCACACGCTCCCAAAACTGTGCCTTGCAGTGAATTTTGCCCTAGATCTTCCTGGCTGGCTGACAGCTCTGTTGTAAAAAGGAAGGGAAAGGAAGGAAGCGTGCACCACACAGAAGGACGGAGCTCTTCCCAAGTTGTCTTGAGCTCTACGAAAGGGCAACTGAGGACATGGGAGGCAGGCAGAAGACCCCTGAGCATCCTCACCTGGAGGGGCTTGCACACATATTGGCAGCAGGTCCCACGCCGTTTATTGTGATTCCAAGTGGGACCCGCAACAAAATGTTACAGTGTGAAGTGCTTCTCTTCAAGTTGCCAGGCAGCCAAGCAAATATGCCCTTTCCCACAGACAAATGGATTGTAGCAGTTGGAAATGGATAAAGAGTGAATTTTAAAAAATGATAATGGCAATTACTGGGGATTCAGGGGGCTCAAACTTAGAACTCTTAGCTCTGGTTTTAAAAGTAGCTTTTCCCTGTATTGGGTCCGCCGAGGCCATTTTGCCCAAGGGCCCTGGAAAATGAGACTGCCGTTCACCACCAGATCTGAGAGTGTTCTCTGGTTGTGCCACAGCCAAGGAAACCATCTTGCCTGAGCCCCATTTCCTGGAGGAGTGCTCCAGCCGAGCCCCACTGAAGTGCTTGGGAGTTATGGGGATTCGTGGGTAGTGCCAGTTTCATGCAGAATGACTGTGGAAAAAATTAGCCACCCATACCCCCCCCCACCTTGAGGGTCTTCACATTCCTGAGGGAACATCTCACAGGAGGAGGATGAAAACCTTTTATCTGATGCCTCAGAAGGAGCCACTAAGTGGCGAGGGGGGAAGAATTTTTTCTGGAAAGTGGGAATAAATGTCTAGATGGTAACAGCAGCTGGGCAGTGGCTCTCTCTCTGGAGAGATGCTGGACTCCTCCCTGCTGCAGGTGAAGCAAGACGGCCATCTGCTGGAGACGAGGCTGGGCAGGCTGCTGAGCAACCCAAGGTGGCAAGCGGCAGGACGTGGCATTGAGGTGCAAGAGGACTGAGCTGTCTGTGCCACGCTGCCAGCCCTGCAGCCCTGAGCTAACCTGGCTGCCTTCAGGTGCTGAGGCGGATGCTCTCTCTGCTGGACCTCAAGCGCTCTCACACAATTGCTGCGGTGAGGAGGGAAGTGTTCCTGCGATGTGAGTTTGCATAAGGTGACTGGGGCCAAATGAGGGCAACCAGGCCGTCCAAACTGTGGTGCAACAGAGCAGATTTTGGCTGATTCCTCTCTCTTTACTGCCTGCACGTTGGGCACCACGATTCCATCTTCTTTACAACTCAGAAGGGACGCGATCCACACCCTCCCATGCCCCGCCTCACTCTTAGGACAGCTCTAGAACCTGGCTATTTTATAGACCTGTAAGATGTGTATAATTGTGTGTGAGAGAGAGAGACAGAGGCATTATACCTCATGCAGAGAGTATATGCTGGTCCACAACACCCTCTTGAGGGGTCCCTCATCCATCTCAAAGGTGCAGATAGAGACCTCTTATCACAGTAAATTTCTAAAGCAGGATAAGTGTTTGTTTCAGTATGAAAAGAGGGAGCCTTCTGGTACCTTTGACGTTAGCCAGTTTATTCCACCTAAACATTAAGAAGAATTCCTTTACTGTAAGAGCTCTTGGACAGTAGACGGCTGTAGAGTATGGGGGCAATTTTCTAAGGAGACCACACAATTTTTCATTGTCATTCTAACATTTGCAATTTTTGAGAGAGAGAGAGAGAGAGAGAGAGATTTATAGTGGTAAAGAGTGAATACTTTGATATATAGTGTATAGATGGCATTCACAAAGAAGGCACATATATGTATATGCACACAAAATGGCATACAAAAATTGCAATTCTTAGGAGAAATGACAGTGAAAAGTTGCGTGATCTTTTTGGAAAACTGAAGGGTAATCTGGAAGCAGGGCCATGAGAACTTAGGGGCGAAGAATCAGGAGTCAAACCAGGCCTGCTAGATTTGCCTGTCTGTGTTTCCTACGAATAGTTCTTGGGTTTGCTCTCCTGAAATTCTTGTATCTTCAAGACTGGGGAATTTAGCAGGTACAGCTTCTGCAATTCCCCTTAAAGGCACAGGAATGCCTTAACTTTCCCCAGTCTTTTCCAACCTACATCTTATGTGTTTTGGCTGTTAAAGCAAGACCATTCTAAGCCAAGTTTTCTTGTAGCAGCTTCCCCAAAGAACTTCCTGGCACAGAGCTTGAAAAAAAGTTGCTTTTTTGGAACTACAACTCCCAGAGTCCCCT
Source organism: Iguana delicatissima (assembly GCA_948472985.1). NCBI lineage: Eukaryota > Metazoa > Chordata > Lepidosauria > Squamata > Iguanidae > Iguana > Iguana delicatissima. The sequence continues at coordinate 353,009 of CAOKZL010001308.1, forward strand.
AGGCAACAACTTTTCCAAGCTGTGGTCCCCCACCAGCCAGGCTGTGTCAGAAGGTGGGTGTTCGGTACCCCTGCCCAGGCTCACCAGGGGCTCGTTGTGTCCTGCTTTGTCTGCTTAACTTCTCTCTCAAATGCAGCCCCTCCCAAGACCAAACCAGCACACGGTGCCGGCAAAAAACACGGCAAGAAGCCAGGTAACTGCTGGACTCTTGGAGTCGACTGAGCCAGTTAAAGTTGTTGTCTAGTTGGCATCTAGTTGCTCCTTGGCCTGCTAGTTTGCGCTGGTGGTGAACGCCTAGAGTAGGCCCAGCAAAGTCAATGGGCAACAGTAGCTGGCAATTTTAGTCATGTTTTGAAGTGATTGTGTCCTGTGTGGTCTTAGTGGGTTTAGTCGGACAGCAGTTCGTATGGCTCTATTTTAAAAAATATTGAAGAAATAATGGCCAGTATTCTGTACCAGCTTATACATCACTGAGTAACTCCTCTTGGCTCAGATGCCCAGAATCTGGCAACCATGCTGGGATCGTTGCAGAATGGGCCGCCTTCTCCCCATAGAGCGGATGCCCAGCAGAGAACGTTGGGGAGCCGGAGCCACAGTCCTGGCAACGGTGTTGCAGTCGTGACTGAGTGGCAATCGTAATACAGAACGGTTACGGATGAGTAAATCCAGGTCACTGTTCCATAAGTGGCTGCTTAGTCACAGCCGTGAAACCCCTGCTGTGCTTTCTGACTTCTTCCCTCGACCCCCTTTCCTGTGACCCGTCTGCAAGCGGAGAAGGGGGTCCGTTTCCGTCAGCGGGTGAGTGATTCAGCCAGGAGAAGTTACCTGGTGAAGTCTAAGCTGGTACAGGATTCCAGCCAATGGGTATTTATTTACTTATTTCTATAGTTCTTGATAAGCCCAATACCTTCTGGTACAAAGATGGCAAATACTTTAAAATACTCCCAGCAATAACACAGAAAACAGGGCTGCTACCACGGCTTTCTATAGCCAGGCAGATTTTAAGTAGATATTTAAAGCCAAGCTCTTTAAAGTATTCGAAGTCTCAGCCTTGTGGGCCACACAGGGGAGGGTGTTCCACAAAGTGGAGGCCACAAAGCCTGTGTCAGTGCTGCTACGCGATGGTGGCGTTCCCCTGGTTGCAAAACCTTGGAAGAGTCCTCGGGGGTTCCCTGGGCACATAAAGCAAAGGCAGCGGTCAGGTATCTTACATCTCAGGTGTTTAGGGCATTTTTATGGCAGCAGAGAACCTGGCCTGGGTAACTAATAGCCAGTGCGGCTCTTTCAACACAGTTGTGGTTGGCTGCCATGCCATTGGGACAGCGAATTTGCTCCTGACTAGCCTAAGCTTTCAAGCCTGAATGCAAGTCCACTCTGGGTTTAAGCCTCAGCTTTAGTTATCTGCAAACCCAACCTGCAAAATAAGTTCAGCATGCTGGCTAGCTCTTTTAAAGTTCTGACAAAATGCTGGAACAGATTCACTGCTCCCACAAAGATGGAAGCCACCAGCTACCACTACTTCAAATAGTGAGTTTGGGGGTCCCTCCTGGTGAGTGGGGCAGAGGACCTGTGCCCTGAAGACCCATCCTGAAAGCCCCCACTGGTTGGCAGGTGCTGAGAAGACACTGCTGTGGTCAGTGGGGAACTGTGGGGATTTTAGATCCCAGGGCCCTTGCTCTTTTATAGACGGGGGGCTCTTTAGGGGGCCCTGGGCCTCCCTTCCCTGACTTTGAATTATGGCAAGCCAGTCTTGCTGTGTTTGGGAGTCCTCCTGTTTCAAGGGGGCAAATGTTTGTCCTGCCCGTCCTGAGCCCCTGATGTCTTGGGATATTCTCTTGAGCAAAAGAAAAGCTATATGAGAAGCTGACTGTCTTACACAGAGCTTGGGAAAGTTACTTTTGCAAACTCGCAGATTCCTCCAGTGCCCACACTGGCTGGGGACCACTACAGCTATGAGCAACTTTTCTAAGCCCTGAGAAGTTGCGGTCAGCGTGCTGGGCTTTTGCAGATCTTTGGTCAGTGTGCCGATGTGACGCTTGTGGCGTGGTTGGTGTAACGCTAGCGCTGTCTCCTTGTAGCGTGCTAGGAGGTGTGCCTTGTGTGTGAAGGCAAGGGGGAAAACCGTCTCTTTTAATCTCCCCAAGCAACTCCCAAGGTCTCCAAACTCATCCGGCTCAAATCTGGCTCCGTCCCGGTGGCGCCTATTGAAACGTTTAAAGGTAAGAGGAGGTGGAGGGGCAAGAAAAAGGGAGCAAGGAGCTTCTCAGGCTGGATGGTTTGGGCAATTTCAAAAATGTTGGAGGCATGCAGTGTCCTGCCTGTTGGAGACCTTGATCTTCCAGGATGTAGGAAAACCGAGTGAAGCTGTCCCGCTTCGGACTTCACGTGTTGTGGGGAGGGGGCTCACATAACAGAATGTGGGGATAAGCAAGTTGAGAGCACTCTCTCTACACATAACTTCCCTGCACATAGAAAAGTAGCTGGTCAAGGGAGAGGACTAAGTCAGTGGAATGCTGTAGACAAAAGGACCTCCATCCTTCGGGCAGGTGGCCCATTTCCTTCTGCGGACACTGCAAACTGTGGGGAGGAAAGCTGCCCCAGGGACGACGATCTGTTCCAGCGTGGCCCTTGCATGCCTGCTAGTCCTTCATGTCCATGTGGCTTCCCCATTCTACATTTTCCATTCTCTTTGCCACAGAGAGGGTTGTAAGAAAGGCTTACACAGAGTGCCTCCATTGCATGCAGAAAACGTCTCCTTTTGCTTTCCTTCTGAAGGGATGAAGCTGCCAAAACTTCACAGTTCTTACTTCTCGTAAGAGAAGGGAGCATCTCCCCAGCTACCTGACTTGCATGACCCTCCCAGACTCCGGGTCCCACCTCTCCTTAAGCAAAATCTTTTTGAAAATGAGGAAAAGAGGCAGTAGATCCTAGTAGCCCCGTGTGCAACCAAGGCTTGGAGGGGTGGGGAGCTGGCAGCTCTCAAGCAATCACATTGCAAAATAATTCTTTGCCACACAAAAAAAAGAAAGATTGAGAACTGTTTTGTCCAAGTGAGGCTCTTTTCTGTCCAGAGTTAAAGTGTGTGAGCCCCCTAGCAGGCTGACTGTTGCTGGGGGGCGTGGGGGAATCCTCCAAGGCCCGTGGGAATCCCACTCCTCTCTTAGGGGCTTTGGGGCAAACTGTGCATTGCCCCAGGAGCTGGCAAGCCCCTCACTCTTTTCTGGGCCCCTCTCTCTCCTTCTCCTGCAGACTGCGAGTGCTACGGCCACTCCAACCGGTGCAGCTTCATCGACTTCCTGAACTTGGTGACCTGCATCAGCTGCAAGCACAACACCCGGGGGCAGCACTGCCAGCACTGCCGGCTGGGCTACTACCGGAATAGCTCCGCGGAGCTGGACGATGAGAATGTATGCATCGGTGAGTGCTGAGATGTCCCGGCGGGGGGGGGGGTGGAGGAGTGGGATCAGTCATCCTCGGCCACGGGCAGATCCCGCTCTTGGGACAGGCAGAGGTCGTTCGCCCTTCCGGGTCAGCTGCGGCCAAGTCAGAGCCTGGGAACCCTTAGGCAGCCAGCAGCTACCACTGGTCCCCCCGCCTTTGGGCCCCGGGAGAGGGACAGCCTCTTGCACCCAGGACGTGGGGACTGGAGGAAAATTTCTTTTTGTAGGGCAGAATTTTTACAGGGAGGCAAGCCATCATTTTGGCCCCCTGTACCTACCTACACGCTTGGCCTGCAGCCTTGACGATTTGGATGTCACGTTTCAATATTCTGAAGAGGTGGAGACACTGCATTTTTGCCCTACAACCCCCACGCTATGCTGACTGGGGATTCTGGGAGTTGTAATATAAAAAGAAAGAATGAGAGAGGGATGGGAGAGGCCCTGTGGTGACACCTCTCTGTTGTCAGTGGGAAATTTGTTCCGTTCATGTTCTAACTTGACACTTTTAAAATGTTGCCTGAGCCAAAACGCAACTCTCTCCATACTCTGCCGTCTTGCAAACTGAGGTGTCTGTGGGAAGTTGCCGCATGCAAAGACCGACAGTGTGCCCTTGCTGTATCTCTTGCATGCTGGGTCCAGGACTAACTCTGCTTTGGAAAGGGAGCCGAATGAAACAGATTCCAAAGAGAGGCACGCCACGAAGCCCCCTTCATAACGCCAACCCACCCAGAGGACTCCCAGCCATTTGTACTGAGCTGCCTGGTGTGTTAATCCTGTTTATCTGCATTTTTGTTTGCTGTTTTGGACAGATTGTAACTGCAACCGAATAGGCTCAGTGGCCAACCGCTGCAACGAGACTGGCTACTGTGACTGCAAAGATTTTGTCTCCGGGCCAAAATGCGACGAATGCGTGTCGGGCTACTACTGGAGACAGGGTTGCCTCCGTAAGTATTGGTGCTTAGTGATGGCACAGTATGGAGGGCTGTTCCTTCATTGGAGGAGCAAGAGGGAACGCGGCTGGGTGGAGGAGCATCTCTTTCGCAAACAGAGGGTCCCACTTCAGTCCCTGGCATCTTCTGTTTGTAGCCTCTGGTAGTGGAGATGTGAAAGGAGGGTTGCCACATCTCTGGTATGGCTGGGTTTTAGCCCGTTCTAGTGATGCCAGCCAGAGCCCCTCATTTGGCCCAGATTCCAAGCTTTCCTTTATCTGTTATTTCTTTGATTATAAAAGCAAATTTCTAGCTCCTGTAGGAGGTGAGACAGGAGGCAAAAGTGGAGGCACTCTTTAGTCAAATTTAGTCAGTCTACAAGAAGCAAGACCACACACAAATTCCAGGTGTGAGGTGAAGCAGAGCGAAGGGGAACAAGCAGCCAAGTGCCAGAAATGAGGGAGGGGTGCTTTGTGAGATGAAGAAGGGAGCAGGAGGGAAGGGTAAGGTCGAGGGGGAGACGGAAGAGCAGAGGAGAAAAGGATTCCAACTGGGGATTACAGTTCCCAGAATCCTCCAGCCTGCGCGACTACTGGCCACACTAGATGTGGGAGGCGAGGGTTGCAGTCAAGAAGAAAAACTTTTTTGAGCTCTGTTCGTAGGAGGGCAGAATCCTAACACACCCCCTGCCGCTGCCGTCCTGCCTCTCCTCCTTTGACGGGGTCTTTGTGCAAAGGCGAGGGCGAGAAGGCCAGTGTATCAAAGGGAAAAAACAGGGAAGGGAGGGTTGCTCCAGAGGAGAATCTCGTCTGGGCCTCCTGCGCGTAGAAAGAGGGCAGAGGCCCGAGCAAACCACATCCAGAACAACCTCAAACTGAGTCTAGAAAAAAGGCTGAGAAACTTTGGCTCTCCGGATGTTGTTGGAGCTTCCAGATACCCCAGCCAGCAGGGATTATGGGATTTGTGGCTGAAAATGTCTGGTGGCCCAGACATTCCCCACTCTAGTCTAGATAATCAGTTTCCTCCAGAATTATGCTTTCACTGGAATTTTGATGAAGAACCGTGCATAAATAATTGTTGTTGGGAGGAAGGCGTGCCTTATATTATAAATTCCAGTTCCTACAGAAAGCAGGGGTAGCCCTGCTGTCTGTAAGAAGAATTCTAGGCTATATGTTGTTACAGTGTCTTGCCCGATGAAGAGGTCTGAAGATCCAAAAGCTTGCCCAAAGTTTGGTGCCCTTGTCGTTTGCTTCCCCTGGCAAAAGATGTCCCCCCAATTTATGTTCTGCTCCATCCTTACCGTTCCTCACTTTCGGCATGTTTTTCTGCAGCTAATGTCTGTGATGACGAGCTCCTGATTTGCCAGAATGGGGGCACTTGCTACGAGAACCAGCGCTGCCTCTGCCCGCCCGGGTTCAAGGGCGTCCTCTGTGAGCAAACAAAGTGCGAGGGAGAGAACCAGGACTGCGACCCCGCCGCCCCGGGTGCCGTCCTCAGCCCCACGGCCTTCCTGCTGAGCGTCCTGGGTCTCCAGCTGAGACATTTGCTGGACCTTTGAAGCCCAGGCAAGGACTAGCTGGGCACAAACATTCGAGGACTGCAGGGGAAGGGAGGGAGAGAGCGTGCACAGAGTGGGGTGGATGGATGGATGGACGGATGGGAGGGGGTCTCGCCCCACTGCTGGCCTTTCTTTGCTCTAGGTGACCGACGCGGCAAGAGGGTTCGAGGGGCTTCTTCCCGGAGCGGCGATGGCGCTTGAGAGTGGCGGACGTGGCTGCCGCTTTGCCCAGGCGGAGCTGACTGCATTAACGGAGCGGAGAAGGGGCCGCTTGCCACAACTGGGGGGCCGGGAAGGGGGAGGGAAGGGTATGCCGAGGACTTGCAACGACGGCTTCCTCTTAGGTATCGCACGGGAGAGCCTGCCAAAAACATGCCACTAATCTCCGGCATTTAGTTGCGCGGCTGTTACTCTTCTGGGTCTCTTTTCTGTTCTCCTTACATCGGTTTCTTTCAGAAGTCACACTCCTCACAGAGACTGGCAGCTATGGAACTCGGGACGGGGGGCTCGGGGAGGCGGCGGGGGGAAGGAAGCGAACAGCGTGCAAGCCCACCTGTACCCACCCTGCTGGCGCTGTCCGCCTGCCCCAGCCCAGCCCTGACTGTTGCCTACAAATCAAGTTGCTGAATTTATCAAGTTTTTCTACTTTTTTTTTCCTCTCAGTTTTTATTCTTTGGTTGTGAGTCTTCAGTTCTCCTTATCTCGCACTCGAGACCGGGACTGAACAAGGCCGCTTTGTACCGCGCCAAAGTGTAATGTGCTATCCAGGCTTTGCCGTAGAGTTTACGGTTCAAGGTACTTTTTTGGTAGAGAATTATTTTTGTTTGATTATAAATGTTCTAAAAGGGAAAAAAAAAGATGAACCACCACAGCCTCTAGAGAAAAGTTTTACCATAAGCGTTACGATGTAATCATCCCCACTACAGTAAAGCAACCTACTAATTGCTCCTGCTAGGCCTCTGTCTTCTTTCACGCACACACAAAAACGGGATTTCCTCCTTGCTGTTGTTTGCTGCTTTAAACTGCCAGGAAAGACTCTGGAAAAAAAACCCAAGACCTGACAGCCTCTGTGTGTTTCTGATGCCTAAATCAAACACAACAGTCAAGAGCTTGCTGGTGGTGTTCATTGGTTTCTTTGGAACACCTGCTTTCGTTTGTCAGTCCCCCTTCCACGTTCGCGAGGGTTTGGGGCACCAGACCCCCATGAAAGTGGAAAAAACTGTGAATAACTCCAGCTCCTCCCAAATCATATTTAGCACACAGGAAAGAAGTCTGATCACCCTACTCAACCCACCGTGGATTCCTTTGAGGCACGGGATTCCTTCCCAAGGCAGAAGTGGGGGGCCGTTGGGACTGACTGCCGCCTCCACTGGTACCCCCCACCATTTTTAAGAGGGACTTACAAGCCTTGTTTGCAGTTTCTCAGCCTCATGAGGCTTGCAGTCCCTGTTAAAAATGGCCTAGGGAGGCAGCAGAGGGAGCAGCAAATAAGCCGTGAATAATCAAATCCACAAAAGTGAAACCTACAAATATGGAGGGCTGGCTGTAATAATGAAGGGCTGCATTTCTTTTCCCCTTTTGCTTTAATACAGTTTGGCCCCGGAAGGTCCACACAGGTGAGGTCTGTGTTTCCATTGCTCCTCTATAGGGAGACCTGGCCTCTGAGAGACCGGAAGGCCAGGACAACTGCAACAAGTCTTCCTTGGGCTGGAATAGTAGGAGGGCCAGGCTGACTGACATTTAGTCCTCTACAGGTAGAGCAGGCGGCTACAAGAGAAGGGCCAGGTCTGCCCCAGATTTGTTCCTCTGCCGGTAGACTGGGGCTCTGGGGCGGTCCGAAGGCCAAATCTGCTTGCGGGTACAGCACCAACACTCTTGTATGGAGACTTTGTCATCTTGTGTCTGCACACACACGAGACAGACACACTGCAATACATTTTGCACACAAACACCCTGAACTCAATTACTTGAAAGAGAGCCATTTTATAGCCAAACGGCAGCGTCCACACAGAGCAGAAAAGTTGTCATCAGCCAAAAGTTTTCAGGATTACCAAGAAACGACAATGCTGGCAGTGTGTGTGTGTGTGTGTGTGTGTGTGTGTGTGGGGAGCTGTGTGTGTGTGTGGACCACACTGGGTGTGTGGAACACTTGCTGACAGTTGAGGAGGACAGAAAATTTGGGGGCGGGGATGGAATAGAGTACGCTGGGAAAGAGCACACCTGGCTGGAACCTGGATAAAAACCTCTGCCCACCATCGCCCACCCATGCACAGCAATAGCAATATAGCAATAGCATTTATTTCTGTACCGCCTATCAACTAGTGTTATCTAAGCGGTTTACAATGTATTTTAGCTAATTGCCCCCAACAAGCTGGGTACTTATTTTACCAACCTGCGAAAGGATGGAAGGCTGAGTCAACCTTGGAGCCTGGCAGGATCGAACTCACAACCTTGTGGTTGCAGTACTGGCATTTAACCACTGCGCCACCAGCAACACCTTCCTGTGGGTGGCCATTTGCTTTGTAGTTTTGGCAGGTACCGGAAAAGACTGGGGAAAAAAATGCACTTCCAAATGCTGACAGCTATTCAGATAATACAAAAATGTAGAAGTTGGAGCACAGGGGCCAAAACACTTTAGGTAATCCATTGCCCAGTCCTTCTGAGCATAATGGTCAGAGTTCACAGGACAAGAGAATGCACATTTACACACACACGCACACACTATGTGTGAGGTGGAAATCCCTTTAAGGAGAGGCCCCACCACAGAATAATCCTGTCATATCCCTCTATGGAATCACTTCACTACCTAAATTTATTGGAGTGCAATTTTCTGGCTCCACAGATTCCTTGTTTCAAAATACAAGGGAAACCATTCATGCAGCGTATTTGCAATAATCACAGGAACAGAAAATTCATCCTCTGAACAATTCCACAGGTTTGCAAAGAAAGCTGACCAGCTAGCTTAGTAGAAAATTCCAGATGGATTTCGTCTCTCCACAGATTAATCTCAGCCTGTGCTTGAGATTAATTTAAGGCAGATCCCCAGGGAACAGTGGGGCTCACAGAGTAGAAATGCAGCCATACTTCTAACCAGCAGGGAAGATGGTACCACATGCCACCCTCTTCAGGTTCCTCGATCCCTTCTAAGTTTACTGCAATCCTTACAAAAGGTTTGAGGGTGAGTGGATTTCCCCAACAGCGGTATATTCACACGATCTACCCTGTAGCAATACAGAGTGTTTTGGGGGGCTCGTACTTGAATGGGCAACCAAGACCCATTAGCTTTATAGAAGACCTGCTCCTGGCGGAGACGAAAACTGTTGCTATGGATCAGTAGCACAACCTGTATTTTGGACCATCCTTTAAAGCTGTGGTTGTGGGTGTTGTCTAGGTGAGCAGTCCACAGTTGACCTCTGTACCACACTGCCAGGCAGTTATATTCATAAAAGGAGGCCTGATGGGACCCATTTTGCTGTTCTAGAACAAGATGGTGGAAGGGTCAGCGCACACAAGGATGTGTGGCCTTTGGACATTGGCGCCATCCAGGGTGATGCAGGAGGAAGCCACCTATAACTCGCTCTGGTCTGGAGCGGAGTTCTTTTTTTCTCAAGGTACGTCTCCAAGCACACCATGAACAACCTGTGCAAAGGAGACTTCATGACCTGCAGGGCTGTTGTTTTGGCCAAGTGCAGTCCCTTTGACCCACTCCCGGATGGCTCAAAGTGCATGGCCTGGAGGAGATTTTGCACTCAATGGAAGGTCCCACGAGTTGCCAAACTACACACTGAAACTGCTCTCTGAATGGTGGTGACTGGCATTTCCACATTGATGGGATAGCGAATCTTCTTTGCCTTTTAGTGTGAACTTTCCAGTGCTGAACCCTATCCCTAAAGCTGGTTCAGCGTGTCGGATGCAGCTTGAAAGGCTGGACTGAGACAGGAGAAGATTGATCACCTCATACAGAACCATGCCCCTAACAGAAGTGGCCACAGCCACTGTCTCCACTGCTTCTGAATTACTAATTTCTTCTAAGGGTAAATATTAAGAGACAGAGAAGAAATTATGGAAGTTGCTAATGTCTAAGAAAGAGAGAAAACTACTTTATAAATAACTCAACAGTGCTAAAGAGACAGGCTTGCCAAAAGCAAGAACCTCCCATGGGGTTCTTGAGGTGACAAAAGGATGAGAAGGAGTGAAGGAGAAATCGGTTTTTCAAAGGAAAAAAAACGTGGAGCCTGCAAGGCGGGTGCTCTTGGGGAAGGAAATCCACAGAATCAAGTGTGATCCAGGGAAGTTTAATGCACATTTGGGGGCCAGCGAGCAAAGAGCAACTTGTGGAAAGGAGCTCTTTACACCTTCCAAGAGGGGAAGAATTTCCCCATGGGCTGGAATAGCAGACAAGTGGGAAAAGGCAGCAGTCCTGAAACCAAAAGGCAATGCATGTGCCAGGGACTTGGGTTTTAGAAGAGGTTTCTCTCTTAACTCATCTTGAAATGGGGTAAATCCAGGACAGACTGAAAGGAGGTGGTGGAACATCTCCCTTATTTTATTTTACTCTTTTCAAATGGTGTCAAAACCAGTAGGTTGTCTTAGAGACACTTGAGCTATTTTAGAAAAGAAGCTCTTCTAATATTATACTTCTATTCACCCGGAATGTCCAGAAACTACTCAGAATGGACTGGAATGAATCATTACCAAATCAATCAGAATTATGAGTGACAGCAGGACCACAAGTGGCCAGGAAACTGGGTCTACTTCTGTGTCTGGTAGAACACATCCATTTTTCCCCCTCCATCCATTTTTTTTTTGTTTTACATATTTGTTAGCAAATTTTTGTTAGCACATGGATAGAGTGCCTCTGTAGTCTGAACCGGCTCTATCGGTATGCCATCTGTTCCTGGAGATTTATTTCTCCCAAGTGCTTTGACAGCCTCTTTCCCTTCCCTTTCTAAAATCGTGGATTCCTTGTCAACAAGATTTTTCTTGAAGGAATCTGTCATCCTTTCATCTCATTTGTATAATTCTTCCATGTGTATGGCTTCCCCTTTTTAATTTTATCCTGCCCATATAATGCTGGTTAGTAGAGCATCCCTACTCTTGGCTTGAATTTCTCAGGTGGTTAAGCGGTCTGTTGTTCTGCCTTTTTAAGTTGCCTTTTTCCCTGAAAATCTTTCTGGCTTCCACCCAGGGTTCCTCTGGTTCCCAGTCCATCAGGTTTAGTAGTCCAAATCTGTTCTTTAGATTGTACTGAGATGTTCATCAGATTGTATTTTAGCACAATGATTGATTTCATGTCCTTCAGCTTTACTCTAAATTTTTGATATTATCCAGTCATGGGCTGTGCCACTATCCATTCCTCGCCATGTTTTGTAGAACCTTCTCCATCTTCTGCTTCCAGTTATGTGGCCTATTTCATTTTTGTATTGGCCTTACGCTGACATCGACATACACAGCCATCCCTTTGGTTATCTGCTTGCAATGCACACATTTTGGGGCTCACAAAATTTGTGATGTCTTGCTTCTTTTCTTGATTCTAGGCCAATTCTCCAACAACCTTTGATTCTGCTGTTTCCAATATACCCTGCTTCAGTGTGTGATCAACTTCTTTCTGGTCACCAGCACAGCACCTTTTGAATTCTTTCTGTTCACCTCTCTAGCTGGAGCACAAACTTGGATTGTGGTTATCCATGTAGTTTTGCTGATGTTATTTGGTCAGGCTTTGCATTATACCCCCAACTGCTTTTGATCCATCTCACCACACTGTTACCACCACCATGGTTTCTTCTTAGATTGTCAGTTCCAGAGTAAAAACACTGTGTAATTATCAATGGCAGCCTAAAGGAAACCCCTGTATCCAAACTAGGATAATACCATTTTTAGGACGAACCGTAAGGGGACAAAAACACATTGAAAAGTTTCACGATCTCGCTTTTTCCATCAGGTAAGAGGCCATGAAAAATAGGGGTGCAGGTAATGGAGCAGTCTATTGATCTTGAGGCCGTTGCTCTGCAGCTTAAAAAGCAACTTTTCAAAACTAATTAGCGCACATACTCCTGTGTAAGTCAATCTCATATATAAGCCAAGTGCAGGTTTTGGGACCAAAATTGTGCATTTTAAGTCGAAGGCCATTCCGTGGAGGGGGGAAGCACCAACACAGCCCTGGAGGGGGGCAGTGTCAGCTGCTCCTGGCTGCCCCCATTTTCCTGCCCAAGCATTCAAAAAGGCATTTTGCCACTTTTCTCAGAGTCTTGAATTTCTTTAGAGAAGCCAGATATTCCTGCATTACCTCTTTACCTATTCTGTGCTGCCTTTCCCCACCACATCATCTGCTCCATTTCCCCCAGGTCAAGCACTGTTTTCCTTTTGGGAGAAAGGAAGGTGAGGAATTTGCTGGACCTTGAAATCTCCCCTTACTGCAACATCTCTCCTTTCTGAATGTTTGGTCTCCTTCTTCAGGAAGGCGTCACCCAAGTCTTCAGTCTGGCTTGGGGGTATGCAGGAGGCCCCCACAATGACTTTCAAATGTGTGTTCTCACTTTCTCTGCACAAAGAAGGACTACTGCTTCTCCACTCCCCCCCCCCAAAAATACTATTCAAGATGGAGAATGGGAAGCCCCCCCATCTTCTCCATATGGACTGCAACTAGCCTCTTTCAAGGCTGCAGTGTATTTTAGTGACATCTTTAAACAGAACTCAAGATTTCAAGAGGTTTTGTGGGAATGCCGCTGGAATATTTTTAAGCATCAGATATTTAAAGCCTAAATCCAAAAAACATGGCTAAGGCCAGTCCCAGATCAGGGGGAAGATCAGTTTGCAGCAGTGTGCAAAGTCCAATTATTTTATTTATTTTGCCCAAAGCTATTTAGAGGCAGTGGGACTAAGAGTGTCAGACTGGGACTTCGGTTCCCGAAGTTCAAATCCTCTCCACCGACCTATGAAACTCAGTGGGAGTGACTTTGGGTCACTTTCTCTCGGCCTGGCATACCTCACAGGGTCGTTGGAAGGAGGAGAGCCACACACATCACCTTGGGCACAGTGGAGGAAAAGCAGGATAAAGCCATTACCTCAAAAAGTTCAAATTGCTGCTGCTGGAAATGTGTCGTTGCCATTGCGCTATCATTTGGAAATGGCGCCAGTCTCTCAGATGTGGCCTCCGAGGTGGGGCAGGACATCACTGGTCTGAGCTGAGCACAAAGCTGACATTGCTGTGCAGACAGGTTACGTGTGGCCCCCAGACATCTGGGGAGGTCAGTCACCCCAATGTTCACGTTGCAGCATCAATGGGGCGGACCTTTGGTTTGAGCCTGGAGCATCCACAAGCTCGCAAGGCAAGAAAATGAAAAGCTATCAAAAGGAGGGTCCTTCTGAAACAGAAGTCATGGTTTGCCTGCTTTAAAACATCACCAGCATTCCTGCTGATACCAGCAAATGTAGAGAACACACATACCACTCCTGCTTTAATCCTTTTACGAGAGTACTTGGTAGGAAAATTTCTTCACCACAGCTGTATTGAAGTACCTACTTTAATTCAGAACTCCCTCAGTGTCTGAAATCCATTTTCTACACATCCGAGATACGAAGCAGAAATGAGAAATGTTGACGGTACATGAATGAGACTCTTCTCCATTCTCACTCTCTCAGTGCCTCCTCTTTCTTTCTCTCTCTCGCACACGGAGCAGGAGAGCTAAGCTTGGAGCTGAAGAGAGCACACGTGAGAGCTGCTAGGTGACCAAGAGTGGGTCTGAGTCTGGGGGAAATGCTTAAAGAAGTCCCTCATGAAGGGACCCTCCCTCCTGTCCCCAAAGACCACAGTCTGAAAACAGAAAAACATCTTGCGGAAACAACCTGCACGTGTTTTCTTTGGGTTTACATACATTTTGGTTATTGCACAGAAGTAGCAATAATATGAACTGTCCATACAGCCTTTTTTTTCATCTTCTATGTGATGGAAGAAAAATTCTAGTTTCCTCTGACTTTGCATCCTCCTGCCAGATGACGCGGAAGTCTGACGGCAGAGGAATGCCACTGGCTGAGGTCAGACTTGCCAAAGGCCAGAAAATGGAGGGCAGAAGGTGACGGCAGCCAACCTACCTCGCAAGGCAACCGTCTGCCAGCCATTCCGCTCAAAGGCACTTCTTCTAGGAAAAGAGGGGTTTTCACCACCCACAAATGGTAAAAGGAAGCCATTCCAAGACGTGCAAATGCCCAGCCGAATGCTCTCTCTGCTCAGCACCAAATCCTTCCGCAAGGTGCCTGTGGAAGTCTGGGAAGTGAGCAAAGAAAACGAGGGAGGGAGCGGGCAGAGCCTCTTCTCTGAAATGCGTAGGAAGTTCACCATCACGACATGAGAAATCAAACTGAGTCGGGGGTCTTGGTCTTTTTTTTTATTTAAAGAAATATTTACCTATCTGTATACATATGTATCTAAAGAGAGAAACTGTTACTTCCCCAATATCAAAAGGGAGCAAGAACTGGCCAAAGGAACACGCCGTACCACTCTTGGCGAGTTTAGCCTCTAGGTCAGAGCAGATGTGACGGCCGCCATGGGCATCCCCGCTGCCCCCGGCAAGGGCTGCGCAGCTATGCCAGGGCAAAGACTGCTGACCCGAGAGGCAGTGAAGGAACCAGCTGCCGCCATGGGCACCCAGGTGTGGGGCGTGATGAGGCACCTGTGGAACCCCTGAATGAGCGAGCGATTTGGCTGTGGCCGCCATCACTCGCATTTCAGCTCTAAAAAATAAATTTCTGCTATACAAATATACATCGCTCCTAACATTTACAAGACGTGACTGCTTCAACAAACAGCTGCCCTGCACGGATCATCCACGTCACTCTCTGCTGTAAAATTAATCCTTCAGAGGCAGAGGCCGAGGCCAACCTTGCATGGGGCGGGAAGACTGGGGGGACCCCACGCCCTGGGCACAAGGAAGGGGGCCACGCATGACTCGGCAGAGAGGGGCCATGCAGCTAGCAAGTGGTCCGCCTCCGCTTGGCATCAAGGGGATCTGAATCCTCCGACACTCTCCTGCCCTTGGAGTGGGAGTCCTTCACCTGACTTGGCTCTGGAGGCACTGGATGGTCTCCTCGGCTGAAAGTCTTTGCTTCCTCAGAACTGCAGGCAGCTCTCCAGTCATGAGGGGCACAGAGTCTGGCTGGGACAGCCATGGCTGGCACGGATGTATTTGAGACAGGGCTGCCAGGTGTTTCTGTCTTACTGGTTAACTGCTGCACGACGCGACTCTGATTCCAGTGAGTCAGAGGGACATCCAGGCGTTGGGGCGACTCTCCTCCTGAACCCCCAGAGAGACAGCATACCTTGCGGGTGCTAACTTGGTGAGTAGATTCTGCCCTCCTGGCCAGCCGAGGGTCCTTTGGTCTCTCTTCGACCAGCCTGGTCTGTGGCGGAAGGGGTGGCCTTTTGGAAGAAGAAGGTCCAGTGCTGCCACCCTGGGCTGTGGAGGGCTGGGAGACTCGTGGGCTGGGAGCTTCCTTCCGCTCCTCCCTAGCTGTGCCCACATGCCCTGGGGCAGCTCTCTTAGGCCCGGAAACCCCAAGGTAGGAGAGTGGCCGAGACTTCAGGATTTTCAGGGCGCTGCTTTTGTAGTTGCTGCTGGATGTCTGGATGATGTTGCCTCTTTTCTGGGCATCCTGAATCAACTCGTTCCAGTCTTTGTTTTCCTACAAAGGACAAAAACTGTTAGGAGAGGAGAGAAGGCATTTGATTGCACAGCTCATTTCCCAAGTCAAGGCGGGCACAGTAATGAGGAGCCTATTAAAATTTAATCTGCTGCCTCAAAGCAGAACTGGCTGTGGTACACTTGGGCGCTCCATCCCCTCTAAGGACAGATAAATCAATCTCAAATATTATCCCTGGGGTCACCCCGGGGGCTGTAAAACAAATGCCCCACAGCAGCTGGGGAGAATGGGGCCCCAACTTGCTCTGAATATTACCCACTGACAAACAACAGCCTCCAAACATACTAGAGAGGAGCTTCCCATGTATCTGTGGGCACACCATCACCTTTCTTTCCCTGCCGCAGCTCTGGAACACTCAATGGTAGAAAGACAAGTTCCCTTTCAAGGGAAGCAGCTAAGAACTCCACCATTGCTGATGGAGAGAGAGAGCAGCCATTCCCCACCATACATTCCAATCGAGGAACAACTCTTTTACAATGGACTTGGCTTGGATGCCCTCTAGTGTTAGAAAATGCTCAGGGCCTGACTGGTTAAGATGCAGGCTCGACAGAAAACTCAGAACAAACTACACTTTGAGATTCTGGCTCGTAAGGGAACTGGGAAGTCCTATTCTGACGGCACAGTCAGCAAGCCTCTTGGTGTTTGTTTAGTGCTCTTGAGATTGGGGCACACAGCAGAGAGAATGAGCAACTTACACTTCACCTTAAAACTAGGACTCCCCAGGTTCTGTGTGAATGCATATGTAAGTCAGTGTAATTTCATGAAGGGGCGCGGTGGGGGGGCTGCTCAGTACCCCTCCCCTTCTCTTCATCGAATGCCCACTGGGACCACTAGTACCTCCTGCATGGCAACTGGCACCATCAGAGGCTGGGCTGCTGAAAAACGCCAGGATGCCGGGTGACGTCAAGTCACACTCCCTAGAAAGAACGTCTCCCGGGGAACGCTCAGCAGGTGAGTTGTGCTGACATTCACACCTGGAGATGGGAAATCGGCTCCTGAGGGATGGAGCAACACTGGTGCCTTCCCAGCATGTCCAAAGAGATGCTGGAGACCACGAACCTGGTTCTGTGCCTTCTCAGTCCATCTTCAGGTATCTTTTGCAGATACTTACTAACCCTGTGACCTTCTCTGGAAAACCTCCTGCCCAGGATCCTACTTAGGGCCATCTGAACTGCCCCCCTCCCCAATTCCTCCTGTAATAGGAAAGAGACCTCGCCTTCTTTTGGGGGGAGGGGCAAAAGAACATCTTGCAAATGAGACACATCCCAGGCATGTGTTTAGCGTGCATTTTTCTATCTGCTCACGGTCTTTGGCAAAGTGTTTTGCTTGATGAGTTCCAAAGAACGAGATCATTGGGCACTTTTACTTCCAACTGTGACTAGTCCGACTCCTCTGGGTGCCACTGAGAAGACTGCCCAATATTTCTCCAAACAGCTGTTCTAAAAATGAGCAACTTCTGAATACAGAAGCTCACTTTAGTGATCATATTTATGTTCTGACGTTGCTCAGGACGGCACACATGGAGCTGCGGTTTCCCAGAGTTCGAACACTCTGTGAGTCTGGATTCAGGGGCCAAGAGCTGATGGCTAGGCCACGCCTGCTTTCTTATCAACTTCAGTGCTTTTATAGGTAGGATGTGTGTCTGTGCCTCAACCCCAGTGGCTGTAGTAGACCAACGGGCCACCAGGGCCTGCTCGTGGGCTCTCGGGGTTCCATTTGTCGCTAAGGGGCTAATACAGCCATGGGGAGACAGGCCTCCCCCACAAGCTGCCTCCTCCTCGTACCATTAGTGTCTTCAGCTTCCCAAGGATGAAGAGGCTGTACTTGGCTCGTGTGATGGTGACATTCAGGCGCTGGAGGCTCTTCAGAAACCTGGAGAGGGAGAAAAAACCTCAGCCACTGGGGTGCGGATAAACCTGCGTGTCTGTGGAGTGCTCCTTCGGCCATCTGGGGAATACGAAGGCACCCTCCCAGTCAGAAAATCTCAGATGCTATCACAATTTTGTCCCATTCACCTAGGTTCTAAAAAGAATGGAATTACAACTGCATTACTTTAAAAGTTGCAAGTATTCTGCTGAATTTCTTCACAAGGAGTTTCATATGTGTGCTAAAGGGCCTTGTGTGAGCCAATCGTGTTTCCGCTCATGTCGAAGCAGAGTGCTGCATTACAGAGGGATCAGGCATTGGAAGGAGTGGATGTGGAAGAAACAGAGAAACTGAAGGAAACGAGGCACACACTCTCTTAGGTCCTATAAATCAGTGGTTCTCAACCTGTGGGTCCCCAGATGTTTGTGGACTTCAGCTCCCAGAAGCCCCAGCCACTATGGTCAATGCTCAGGGCTTCTGGGAGCTGAAGTCCACGAACATCTGGGGACCCACAGATTGAGAACCACTGCTATAAATCATATGCAGCCTACGTAGAGTTAAATCTTCTTCAGGGAACAAAAAAACCTGAAAGGAAAGGGAAGGTCCCAAGAACTGCCCAATAAGGGCTGAGCTGGTGGCAAGGGGGACCAGCTGACAGGGGGAAAGAATGGACTTTCCTGGAAGCAGGCAAGACTGGAAGAAGCTCCGGACAGGAGCACTTCACACTGCAACCAGAAAACATTTTGGTTTTTCCCTGCTGCTGCTCTTAACAGTACCTCTAAAACCCCCAAGAGCACTGAAAAACCAGCCTCATCTCCCTTTGTCTAGTTGGTTAGGAAGGAAGGAAGGAAGGAAGGAAGGAAGGAAGGAAGGAAATAACAGGTTGCTTACCTGTAACTGTGGTTCTTCAAGCGGTCATCTGTGCCCTCATACATTAGGAGCCTGCGCGGTAGCGTTCGGAAGATTCTAGAGCTCGTTAGCTTGGCAGGAACCCCTCCCCCACGTCGGTACTGCGCGTGCTCCTCCTGCCGACCAACGGTCTCTCCTCAGTTCTGGTCCGCCGAACAAGATGGGACCTGAAAAAGAGGGGAAGGCAGGGTGGGCATGTATGAGGGCACAGATGACCACTCGAAGAACCACAGTTACAGGTAAGCAACCTGTTCTTCTTCTTCGTGGTCTCTGTGCCTCATACATTAGGAGACTGTGTAGCTTACCAGTAGGATGGTGGGTCAGGTCCCAGACCCTAAAGCACAGAAGACAGCACAGCACGTCCGAACCGGGCATCTCTCCTGGACCGGCAGTCGAGCCTGTAGTGGCGCACGAAGGTCGACGGCTGGGACCAGGTTGCCACACGGCACAGCTCCGGCAGGTCGATGCCTCGCAGGAGGGCAGCAGATGTCGCCACGGCTCTGGTGGAGTGAGCCCGAAGGTGGTCTGGCGGAGGTTTCTTGGCAAGCTCCTACGCCAGGTGTATAGCCTGTACCACCCACTTGGAGAAGCGCTGGGTGGACACTTTGTGGCCCCTCCGGCGCCTGCCATAGCAGACAAAAAGATGTGTCTGCCTATAGGCCGCAGTCCTATCCTTGTAAAAGGCCAAGGCCCGATGAACATCCGGGGAGTGGAGGGATCGCTCCAGAGATATAGTCGGGTCAGGATAGAAGGCTGGCAGGATGATGTCCTGGCTCAGATGGAAGCTGGAGACCACCTTCAGCAGGAAGGAGATGTCAGGCCGGAGAACCACCTTGTCACGATGGAAGACCAGTTATGGCTCATCGCACCATAGCGCAGTCAACTCTCCTGCCCGCCTGGCAGAGGTGACACAGTCTTCATGGTGAGCAGCCTGTTGTCACAATCGGCTCGAAGGGCGGCCTCGTCAGCTGTGACAGCACCAATGATAGCGACCACGGTGGTAGCGGCGGTGATACCGGTGGGTAGAGGTGCTGTAGGCCCTTCAGGAACTGCTTGACAGTACGGTCCCTGAAGAGCGCGGCTGATGGGGATCGTGGTGGCTGGTAAGCCACGATCGCGGCGAGGTAGACCTTGAGCGACGGGAAGGCCAGGCCCTGTTGTAGTGGAGCGCAGTACGCAGGTGGACGGGCGATACCGGCTCTCGACGTTCCTCAGCGAAGGCCACGAAGCACTACCACTTGTAGTGGTAGTTCCTTCGCGTGGACTCTTTCCTGGCCGCAGTCAAGACGTTACCGATGACCGGGTCGTCTACGGTGATATCCTCCAGGCATGGAGGGCC